>UCOJ01000010.1:0-393214 GCA_900474305.1 Cecidostiba fungosa
TTTTTTTTTTTTTTTTTTTAACTCAAATCCCAGTTATCATTGACTTATTATTTTCAACACAATGAAAAACTTAACATCAAACATATACCAAGAGGTTCAAACACACTTTAAAAGCTGCAATTTCATACCAAGAAATGTATACTTGGAAAGCACTAAATAAGTAACGTTCGCTGTTAACTCGGCAAGGTGTAATTTTCACCGATCGCAATAAAAAGTCCATAAGAGTAATCCATAGCTTACGCAACACCGCGTGCGCATATACGCATGATTTACGCATTTTAAAATATAATCATACGCAAGAACGGTTTGCGTTTTCAGAATCGGCAGCAAGAAAAGTCTCGGGCTAGCGACTGAGAGCGGCTGAGAATGACGAGGAAGAAAAAGAAGAAGAGAGATTCGCAACAAAAAGCGAAGACGAAAATCGGCGAGGTAATATTCCGCAATCGGTATGCGTGCGTGTATACCGAAATATCAATTGCAGTTCTCTTCTCGCTTGGTCGGCAAACGCATTTACGGGCATCCGTTCTGTGTCCCGGGGCGCTTGATTTACGACGAGTTACTGCCGCCACGACCGACGAAGAGAACCTAGAAGACTTGAAACGCCTCGCGGTTAACTTTGAGTTTTACGATTACGGGAATCGCGCGTAATTGCAGCTTGTCCTGATTTGCGAGCGTATTTCATTATATAACCCAGGCACGGTTGCGCACGACCGCGTCAACTATACGCTTCTTCTTCACCGCCGCCGCCACCCTGCGATCTTTTTGCGCGTGCCACGTTTAATCATACGTTCGATGATCGGGTTCTGCGTCTCTTGTAATTACAATACTCGTCCTGGCAGTGCAGCAGGCGAAATTACACGCGTGTAGGGACAAGCAGTCCCTTTTCTCTGTATAAATGCGCTGTAACTTCGAAGAAAGTAGATCGAATTTGTGGCGAGCCGCAGTATAAGCGGCCTTGAATTTGTCAATGAGGATTCAAATATAAATATATACAAACTTAAAATTTAATATGCCAACATAAATTATTTATCGTTGGGTTCTTGAAGAGATTGGTTATAACAGGTGTGACTTTTACAGAATGGGTGCCTTTGAACTTTTTCGTTTCCTGATTACACGTATAAAATAAAATAAAATATGCCAGGGTAATCCATTACTTATACTTTTTC
This sequence comes from Cecidostiba fungosa, assembly GCA_900474305.1. Taxonomy (NCBI): domain Eukaryota; kingdom Metazoa; phylum Arthropoda; class Insecta; order Hymenoptera; family Pteromalidae; genus Cecidostiba; species Cecidostiba fungosa. The sequence goes on from UCOJ01000010.1 coordinate 1,167, forward strand.
TTGCACGTACGCCGTTCGTGCGAACCGACAACTTGTAAACCGCGAATATTTATACTTTGAAAGCCAACTAAAATATGCAGCGCCGTGATCAATTTGTTAAGTGATTTGTCCCGATGACAAGAGCGATAAAGTATATAAAAAAAAGTGTCGTTCGCCGGCTTTGCAAAAAAGATGCTCACACGGTACGAGAACGCGAGCGTAGAGCTGCGAAAGAGGCAATGGGAGTAGCCGCAGAGCGTCCGCCTAATTAGTCTTCCAGCTAATTTGTCAGTCGGGCGCGAACTGCATATAGCTAGGTTTACCTTCAGCGGATTCGTTCGACGCGATCCTGCGAGCGGAGAAATAAATCTGGCGCCTCAATCCTGCGACTCCGGCTCGCAATAACGCAGGCTGCGTGTTACACTAATGTAACCGCTATTTCAGCAAATAGGTATACGCATATATCTTCCATCGAAACTGCAGCGCGAACGTCGGATGATTTATATGTATGCAAGCTACGGTGGCGCAGCTTGTCCTCGGAATTAAGATTTCTAGATAACTTTAGCTCTTTTGCTTACTTTTCCCTCGTTATCTGCGGCAGCTCGCATTTTCGTATAATGTTCTTGCGCGTGTTCCCTGCTTAATGCGATGATATAGTTTTTCAACTCGTGCAGGCAATGAGTTGAGCCGGTTGGCACGTGCGGTGCTGTTCCCGCAGCTTTGGTTATTTTTATTCGCTTGAAATTAATCACGTTTTCGAAGGGATAAAATACCTTCAAGCGTGAGTTATTTCACGTCTAGTGTATTAAAATTCCAGAGTTGGATTTGCGTTTGATAGGCGTGTCTAAATATTATGTCCAAATGTCAGTTTGTTAAAATTTTTAACAAGAGAATCTGATAGTGATATTAACAAGATATTCCTTTGCAGCTGTTCAAATTCGACTTTAGCAAGAGATAAAAAATATTCTTATACAGATGAATTATCATTCTCATCATCGTAGAAGGCGATATAATCGAAAATAAAATCCTTATATGCACCAAAGCTCGGTTTTCTGAGTATATACCTCGTTAAACACAAAGAACTTTTGTATTCGTATCTTATCTCTGTTCAAACTCCGATGTTAAAAATTAGACATAAATTATAACGTAAGCGCATACAATCGTTTCTTTGTTAGTCGCTCGCTAACTTACCTGGATGTGCGCGATGCAATTTCAAACATTCACGTGGAAAAACATTAACTCATCGAAAATCAAATGTCTGAGAGTGCTTAAGATTTCGAAGTACACTCGAAGATCCAAATATAGCATGGCGCCACCAAAGCGAGACAAAAATAGCCGAATGATCATTTTCGTGCGAACACCGAGAGGTAATAAAAATTTTCGCGATGTACACATGCACAGAGGCGAATCGCCACGTGCTCTATGCACGTAAGCAAGCCGAGTTTATTTTTCGAAATGGATGTACACCAGAAACGAACGGATCTGGGCCGCTCGGCTTCTCGTATAGCTATATTATACACAAAGCGAACTCACATTCGTTCATCTTTCACTCTACACACGCATTCGCGCTGTCTGTCGGTGTGTTTACTCCAAAGCTATATTTACGGATCGCGATCCGCCCACGGGACTCGGTCCGCTTGCACCATTCTGAATTCGTTGAAATTCCCTCCTTCCCACCTTGGCCATAACGCACATTATGCGCGTGTGCATCGTGGCTTTTCGAGTTTTCGCGAGAGCCCCACGGAGGTATAGGTATATCATATTCAGAGGCGCGTGAGAGGGCCCGGATCGCATTCGCATGACGCCATTGACGACCTTGGATCCAATCCTCCGCGTTTCGTTTCTCTTTTTCTCTCTTTTCGTCCGACTCGCTCTCATTCGTTCGTCGAAAATGAAAGGCATCATCGATGGGGGATTTATGTCGCGCTGCTACGAGAGGCTACCCTCTTCGCGCGAAAGAGTGAGAAAGAGGACCGCTAGCGAGCTCTTGGCGATGATGGAATTTTCGAAGATAAGCTTTCAAAATTGTCTGTGTCGTAAATCAACTGTATATATGCAAAATGTATATGTATATAGTTTGGCTTTCAATGTGTTTTCTGTCGACCTCTAGGATGATCAGATTTGTTATAGGAACCTGAGAATTCTTATAGTTTAAACATTTGCGCCAGACCGTGTATAATCGTTGAACAAAAATTTGATGTCTATAATCGTTGATATTTTCCGCTCACAAGGTGCTTCGACAAAGTAAGGCTACTTATCAAACAGAAAGAGGCTAATATATATAATTACAAACGTCATGAGTGTCAGAGACAAAAATGACGTTATTAACTTGTCACGCTTTTTTTTTGAAGTAAACATAGGGAGCTATATAGGATAACACATAAATTCATAGAAGCTCAAAAAAACTTGCTAATTCTTAGCTTTCAGAAAGGCTGATGTTTATACGATGAGATTTTGCTTCTTTAAGTAATTCATTAATTCGAAATTGTTCGTTTTTATTATAGTATCTTAAACATAATCAGCTTTGCGTTCGACCCACGCTCACGCTCGAGCTCACGCTACACGGATTCTTTCTTTTTTATCTTCAGAGTAAAAGTCGAAAAGCAACAAGTTACAAATAAAAGTAGAAAAAAAAATCCATCCTCGGCAACTCCAGACACCATTAAGGACGCACGCGTGATGGGCGACTGGTGCGCGCAGTTTAACGATATTATACGTAAAAGAGCTCGGCCGTTGGCTCGTCGGCGCGCACCTATATGCGAGCTGCTTCGACTCCGCGGGGGTCTCCACATATATAACTATGTGTATAGCTGCGCCGGATAGTTATTTATGATCAAAAAAAATCTTCTATCATAATAAGCGCCAAGATACGATATGTGCTCGCCTGCGCGCACCGGGAGCGAGCGAGCTACGGAGTCGAAGCAAATGAGCCTACCAGCTGTACCTTCTCGTATTCAAGTTCAACACACGGGTCACGATTATCCATTTCGTTAATGTCGTCTACTCGACGCTGCTGTATATTGCAAGTACGACTACATGCAAGTGGTTAATGATAAATTTTCCGTGTTATAATTGGCTACTACGTTATTTTTATATCCTTACGAGATAAGATGTGAAAATAATGTGATTTCTCAGACTGTTGATTGAAAGATGGTGTTTTAAATGATGGTTTATAGATGAAATGAAGAGTTAATTCCGATATAGCTGAGGATTTGACATCTTCTTTTCAGGAATAAAAATTAGAGGTGTAATTTTATTTGAATGAATGTAAATTTGCAATTGGATTGCAAAGAATTTTTATTACTGTTTTCGATGTTATTTTCTGCATATTCAGTACTTTATAATTAATACTTACAAATAACTGCATTTGAGTAATTAAAAACTCAATGCAATCAAATAGGAAATAACATCTTTGAGATTTTTTAAAACTTGTGAATAATTATTTCTAACTATACAAATCTTTTTTTTATTAATTATAATTTTTAATTATTCTAAAATTTTGTTGTCATTCCAGATCAGCTGCAATCGCAACGTTAAATGTGCGAATGAATACATCGATCCCAGCGACAGCGACACTCTTGATTCTTTTCTACCTGCTTTATATATTTCAGTCTTCGATTACAATTCGCTCACTTCGGTGGGTGGGTTCGAAGGGCTCTCTGAAGTATTAAATCACGTAGAAAAAGAAGAAAGGTGGTTTGGTGACTGAATTTTTCTGAGTACTGACGTTTCAAAGTATTCAGAAAAGATACAGAAATCCTTGCGCTGTCTTTCGACGGCGGATCAGACTTATCACAACATGTAAGTAGATAAAAAAAACTCTTGTAAAATACTTGTAACAATTAAGCGATTTTCACCATTTCGTGTTAATCGATCTTTATCTCCTGTACATACATTATAAGATTGCGTTTCTCTTGAGAATTCTTTAGTTCGGGCCGTTAATTATCTCGATGCGCTGCCGTGATCTCATGATTTATAAAGTCTTTACATGCGGTGAGTTTTCTCAAAGGGGATTGTCCACGCTATTAAAATATGGACTTGATGTTTTCGGACCATTCTATATTTAGAAAGGTTCTAATATTTATAATTTTTGTGATGTTATCAGTCGCCATATGCTCGTCATCTACCATCATTATGGACATTTATTAAGCTCAAACTACATTAACGCGCTCGTTTAAATTGATATTTTGATTTATACGGGTATGATAGTTCGTGTTTTCTTCTAATAATTTAGTGTTTGTAAGCTTATTTGAATTCACAAAATGTATTCTCGTCCAAAAGTAAAGCCAAATTTAATAGGTAGCTCAACAGTTTTAATCACTAAAACGTGCAAAAGAAACTCGCTACGTTAAATATAATTTTTACCTCAAAACTAACTTGTTTTGACCATTATATATACTGTCCTTAATAGCATATAAAAATAATAATCAACTATAGTAAGTTACAATTTATCTCTCTCTATAAAGAGTTCGTACGTGTCAATGCCATTACTTATTTGTGACAATGAATGATGTGTGACATGCCAATTGTTCGCAAAGCTATACTCGTGTATGACAATTATGGCTCGCAGTTAACATACATAATAATGATCATTTTGATCCTAACTTGTAAAAATGTTGACGGTATCTCAAATACATATTTTAATAAAAGAAAAAAAAATCAAATCGTACCTGTCATTAAAAAACGATCTAACTTACACTCTTAATTGACCAACACTGATGTTTCGGATTCTTTTGAATTTTTAAGTCGAAATAGAGCCGTCTTTGAGTGAGTGCTGCTGTAGAGAAAAAGCACGGAGGACGATGACATAGCCCTTTGAACTGATCGGCGGCAACCGAGTATCGATCATTAATCATCGATGAGCGTGTAAGCGATTCCCTTGTCTGACGCCACTTACCGTTTTTCGACAGCGATATGCGCGTATACACGTTGTTTGGTCCGCTGTCAGTTCGATTTTGTGACAGCGTGGTCATATTTGAATGCTGTAATCTTTAATGAGATTGAATTCAAATTTTCGAGACACCATCTTCACTTACTTGTTAGTAACATTTTTTTTACAAACCATTGACAGTTGCTTCTCGAAAGTTTAACCAAAAATATTTTTAATAAAAGTTCGTTTCTTCGAATTAATTCCAGGTTGATTGAAATTTCCACGAATAAAGTAACCTACGTTCTCTATTAGTGATATAAATACCAGCAAAAAAAAATCTGTGTATATACTTCTGGTGTCAATACTCTACGGAAGGGAAAGGACTAAAATTTGCCATTATTTCGTGAGAAATGCCAAAACATTTTCGAGGGCAAACAATTTTTTTCGTTGCTCTTTTCTTCGGTCTTCACAAAGTCTTTCAGAAAAGCGGATCGAAAGAACAATGGGACCGCAACTAGCGATTCTCAGCTGCACAGTCAGTCGACTCCCTCTCGAATCAGTGGAAAAACTTGGTTAAGAGAGCAGCGCCGGCAGCATGCAGGTGAAGCGCGTGCGTCTTCTCCGCCCATATTTGACGGCTGCGGGTTTGGCTTTGGCCACCTCTAGTAGCGAAAAGCGTATACCTATAGGTACTGGCCTCCATCCACTCTCTTGCTCTTTTTCAACCGCCTCCCGTACGTCACTTTCTTTTCTTCGGCCAGCTGACAGTTCAAAAAGCGAGCAGCAGCGTGCGCTCGGCAAGGGATGGACCAGCGTTTTGCCGGTGCATTGTTTTCAAGTCCGCGGGTGTTCCCCACGGACCTATACAACCCCCTAAGTCGACGACCTAGAAAGAGCTTTCTCTTGCTTTCTGCGATCTTTTCCTCTCCCTCTCTTTCGTCTCGCTCGATTTTTCGCATTTTCAAATCCACAGGAGCTACCGACTTTTTTGGAGATCTCGAGATCTCGTTCGAGATTCCTCTATTCCATACGGGTGGTAGCACCGGTAGAAACTTTGCCGATTAGCAAACTGTATACCTTTACGTTGCATTGTTAAACGTTTTACTCTAACTGTTGGATTTCTGCGTAAACAAAAGAATCAGGATAGTTCGTTAAGAATTACAACACTCCTCTGATTGATATAACGATCAGGCGTAGTGGCCTTTCGCACGTACTTTAGATTTGCACATTTTTTCTCAGGAATTCCATGGCTGATGCTAATGTTCATCCGTTCCCTCTCGAAATATGTCCAAGTTTTATAGTCGACAAAAAGCCAGAGAATCTTAGACGAGGTGGATGAAGAAAAAAATAAGACACGGCTAGATTCGTAAATCAAGGCATGCGCGCAGGCATCGCGCGGGGGTCTGAGCTGCGTTCCGCCGATATTAATTTGAATTTAAATGGAACTGGCCCGAAAAATTAAGAGGCACACATGCTGGAATCTCACAATTGAATAATGGCCCTTTTCTCCTCTCCCGCGCTATACGAAGTCGCTGCGTGACCGTGTATAGCTATAACGAGCCGAAGAAGAGCTAAAGATCTGTGCGCGAGCGGACGAAACGAGTTCCCGTCACGCCTTTTGTGTAATGGGATAAATCCAAGGATTCTCGGCCCCCTTGACCCTCAAATTTTCCTCTGGTTCTTCGAGAAGAAAAAAGAAAAAAAAATACGAAAGAAGCAAAGAACTGCCCTGTATAATTATCGATTATCGCGCACAAGCACCAAAGAAACTTTATAATTTTTCCGACGTGCGAGGGTCGCTGCACCGCTCGCCGGACACCTGTTGAAGATGTTTCCCGGATTAATCTTAAAGGCGTATCCTGACTATCGTGATCAAAGCCTTTCGTTTTTTTTTGTTCTCCATGACGAATTACATCTGCGGTTGGGAAATTGGGAATAGAGAAATTATGTGAATCCTGAAGACTATTTTTGACGGAGCAAATATTATAATATTTTTGTCTCCAAATTTCTGGATCAATCTTGACTCGGTAGAAATTATTGCCATTTTGTGATTCGCAGAGTATAATCTACATCAACTGACCTTTTTGCTACCTGATCCTCGCAAAGCCATGCTAAATGGTGAAACAGTTACAAAAGGGACTGCAGCAATCAATCGACATTCTAATCTTCTCAAAACTTTGACAACGATCAATTTAAATATTGCGCACGAAATTGCTGGGCACATAATGCACTCTCTTTGAAATCCTAAATTCAAACAATTTCACACCCACGCAGCCTATCTCACCGAGATGATTTAGTACATGCTGTTGACAAACAGCAAAAATCCATTCATCGAACGCGCTCGCAGATGTGATCTATACCGTTGGCGCGACAAAACGCGCACATAATTTCAACTCCGAAATGACAAATATTATTCAACAGATGCATTACGTCGACGAGATAGGGACGCGCCTGTAAAGCAGTCCCGTGCACGAGCGCCGCTGATCCCGGAATAGGCTGATCCGCGCGTGATTAATGAAAGCACCCGCCGCGCGGGGAAATGCGTTATCGCACGATTCGCAGGCGCTGCTCGCTCTCGGAAATATGCGAACGCGCGCGACGCTTCTTTTTCCGCGCCGCGCGCAAACAAAACGTCGGCCGTAGCCTGCGCGCGTCTATGAATAATCGACGTTTCTCCCTCGCACAGACACGTCTCTCGCTTTTTTTTGCTCTATTAGCGCTCTGTTGTAGGCTACCACCCACCCTTTTTATATTCACTGGATCCGATCCTTTTTTTCGGTGAGTCGCTGCCGGCCTCTCTCTTCGCCTTTTTCTTCATTCGCCGCTGTGTTTAATCCCGCATGAATATGTAGAAGAGAGCTAGTCTATACAGAATCGCCTGCGTTTCGCGAGATATCGCCAATCGTTTTTTAAACTTCGCCCACGTTCTTCTTCGAAAGCGCGCGCGCCGTCCATTATCATTCGCTCCGGTCGCTGCTGGATGCTTTTTGTCTTTATGGATTTTTCTGACTTTATGTCATTGATTCCTGTCATATTTAAATTCGATTTCCGAGAAGATCGCCGATCTGCAACGTCTCGCTGTTTCTTTTCCGAAACGAGAAGCGAGGATGAATAGAGGACGAAAATGCTTATACGAGCGCATTAAGATATTTCATTGCTCGTATAAGCTAATTTGAATTTTTGCTTTTGTTCGCGTCTGATTATTTTTTATTTCGACAATCGGATGGATTTTCTTTCAACAATATTCGAAAGCAGTGTTTATATAATGGATATGGGTTTATAGCAGGTTAAATCGATCAAAACCCTGTTTTCTTTGTACGTTAAAAAATGAACGACGCGATTCTCGTCATCAAATCCCCACAAACGTAAAAGTGTTTCTTGAACACGTCTTATAAACTTCTCCGCTATACTAACATCCAAATATTTATGCAGCTATAAATTTGGAATATCCTCTTTCTTTCGCCCCGCACTCGGAGCTCCTGAAAAGGCTCGTGCCCTCTAGCATTTCCATCATAAAAAATACTATGTGGAGAGAGCTTGTGTCACGCGAGCGGCACGGCCCATTAACGTGAAGGAAAATCCTCGAAAGGCTCGTAGATTACGGGCTTGAGCTCAAGCGCGCGCGCTCGCGGCACAAAAGAGAGGAGAGGAGCGGCTCTGCATGAACGCGCGCGGTTGTAAGAATCGTCGTTCGGCTTCCTAAAAGTCCTCGTAATATTCGCACCCGTAACCGTTGTGTACGACCGCGGAAAAACAAGGAAGCTCGCACTACTTGTCCCGTTAAGCGTTTAGCTCGGACGCGCGCGAGGGGAGGAGAAAAAGGCGATATTGCCCGCGCGAAACTGTTCGTCGCTGGGGTCCATAGACTCCGGAGAGAGAGAGAGCTAAAATGAGAAAGAGAGATAAAATGAGTAGGAACGAGCGGAGCGACTCGTCATAAAAGGGTCGTATTTTACTCTGAAACGAGGAAATGACGCTGTGCCGCTTACGCATTCGGTAAAAGAGTTAACTCGCTGCTTGCTTGTCCGGTGGGCTATACAGCGTTGCAGGTGTAACTTTATACACATAATGGCCCTATAACAATTAGCCTCGAACTCGGAACAAGGCTTTTAATCTCCTGCTTTTTTTCACCTACTTGGTGTCTTCCATAAACGTCGGCGAATCGTACATCGTTACAAACGAGTGAAACAAAAGATGTCCACTATTATTGTACTTGAAGTGGGGCACGAGAACATAAGAGTAGCGCCCGAATAAGCAAAGGTCTCTTTTACTCAAAGGCAGCTGATTTTATTGCCGAGGAACTTTATAGGGTTACGTCTCAACTCGGACTTTACGATACACATCCCAGGCAAACGAAACGGCCGGTTTTCGGTCTATCGAGGGACCACCACCGACTTTTATCCCCTGCAAAACGATACTCGGTACATAACACCAGCCGTGAAAGAGAAAGAAAATAGACAAGCGGAATTGCGCACGGGGAGAGAAAGGGATGCGCCGAGTGAGACGGGAGAATGCGCGAGAAGAGGCCGAGCTGAGGTAGTTAAGTTTTATTACGCTTACCTACACGCAGCTCTGGAGAATAAGAGAGAAAGAAAGAATATCTTCGTATGGGGTCGCTCGCAATCCGGCCAATAACGACGAGGAGGACGAGGACGACTAAGAGTCAGGTACCGTTTTTACCGAATCGCTCAAGCTCCTACAATGTTTGCATACACGATTTGTCACGAACGTTACGACGTCGTAAATTATCGCGCGAGCTGCGCGCCTTATATATTATACACGCGCACGCAGCCTCGGTCCACTCGAGGCAGAATGAATGAGAGAAAGAGGGAGAGGCTCCTCGACCTACAAATCACATTAAAACCTCGTTACACGGAATTGGAGAACACGAAAGAGAGAAAAAAGGAGGAGCGAACGCATCACGCGGCGCAAGCTCGTCGTCAGACATTTATCGCGCGCGGCGGAGTCTCTGCGAATTGTATATACAAGCTGTTGCGTTTTGTGGGGTCGCACGATTTTTACGATTTTTTGTTTCAGTCGCTTTTCATATTCCCGGCTATGCTTTAACCGTAGACAGTGAGTGGAGTATTGTACAATTAAAAATGCCGTGGAAAAGTATGCGATGGTGTTCTGGAATTCATCACAGCATTTCAATCGAAGAAATAATTATCATCATCCCTCGAAACGAAGCTCCCCCAAGATTCCAATAACATCCAGAGTCTTGCACGGCTCGCGCATTATAGCGTTTAACAATGTGTCTCCACTGCGTAGAAATATTCGAGCCGGTGCTGGGACGAATCGCGCAGTCAAGAGAGCAAGCATTCCAAAGTCGAGGACGACAGCCGAGCCGAGCTGAACGCAGTCGCAGAGGTACTGATTTCGGGCCCCCGAAGTCTACATACCGGCCCCTCTCTCGCGCATTCCGCAGCGTCGGCTGCATCAGGGGGATGGTGCTCCAACTCGCTGTCTCTCTTTCCTGCGTGTCATCAGGGGGGTCACGCTAGTGTATATAGTCTATACGTCGGGGGGAGAGTCGCGTACTATATGTATATAGGGTCTGTGGATGCAGCAGCGTATTTTTTTTCCTCGATGCCGAGCCCGCATTTTGGGGTTGCGCGCGATCCTCGAGTGTGGCTCTCTGGAATGCCGGTGATGCGAGAGACGGCAGAAAAAATATTTAGATGAGATGGAATAGCCCTGATGCGATGCCGAATGGGTCGAGCTATGCGTGTTTGCTTTCGAGGATTTTGATTAAGTGGCTGATGATGCCGAGAGTTGACGGAATCACGTCTCGAGAGGTGGCATTAATGGCGAAACCCATACATTATTCAATTCTCGAATTGAATTACGCGAGTTGGCAACCTGCCGGGACAAGTTCGTCAAAGCGATGTAGAGCCGAAGAATCATTTGTAAAACGGATGTAAAGTTGATTGTCTTAGCAAGCTAGCTGACGTGAGAAATCGAAAATCTGATGGGGAATCGCGCGACTGTTCTCTCCAAACAGATCCATATCCTAGCGCGTGAAATAGGTCAAAAGCTAAACATGGGATAATGCCCAAAAATGCAGGTATTCGTCTCGACGAGAAGAAAGAGAGAGAGACCGAAAGTGAAGCAGCGCCGAAATGGAAAAAAGGAGCGTGGAGAAAGTCGAAAGAGGGCGGCCTGGCATCTACAATCTACAGCGATGTACGTATATATGCACGGATCGTTGCATATACAAGTTTCGGATGCCACTGGGATACTGTGGGATCGCTACACGCATGAGTCGAGCCCAGCGGGTGGTGGATACACACACAAGCTTCATCTTTTGGACGTTTTTTCGTCTCTGTCTCACTCCAGGAAAGCTAAATTTCTCGAACGTATTCCGGCGTATTAGTTTATTCCCGCAATTTCTATACAACTATGGCACCTAACTTGTAAATATTCAGCGCGAAACTAAATAAATAACAAAAAGCAGCGATCGGGCGATTGATCGGCCAAGATCTGCGCACATCGATAGGTATCTGAATATCATCAGCAAAAGAGACGCAGAGAGGGAAGGAGCGCGAGAAAAAGGAGAGCTGGGCCGCTCTGCAGGGACAAAAAATCGAGGAGCAAAGACAGGAAAAAAAAGTCGGAGCGGACACGCGTGACAAAGGCGCGCGCGCGCGATGCGACGCGACGCAAAGGTGGCAGGGGAAGACGACGAGGACAAACATAATTCAGAATTATCCGGCTCTCTCGCGCGCGCGAGGCGGTCCCGTCTCACATATATCACTCCGTGAAGGGGGTTGTCCGTAGGGTAGAAACGAAAAAGCTAAAGCGCTCTCTGCGTTTCATTCTTCTTTCGCTTTTTTTCATCCACGTGACTGTGTACATATCCAGGCACTTGCACAAATAACAGTCGAGCTCGATCGAGACCCATGAAGCTGCAGTCACAGAGTCGATGTGTGAAACGGTCCTCCACCCTCACACACAGACACACACGCTCGGCAGTGAAGAGCTGCCGAGAGTGGGTGTGGATTGTAAATCCTAGCAGGTGTCACCTGCACCTGTCATCTCGGCCCCGCGCACAGACCCGATCCTTATATCCATGTGTGTCTATGATACTCGACGACGTCCCGCGAGCCTGCAACTGCCTTGGCTATATTATTCTTTCCTCTGCCCTCTTATTCTCAGCTGCGCTCGATATACCGTATACAGTATACGGGGGGCTCGCTCATTTTCGGTGGTTAATTTCGTCGCCACGCTGCACAAAGTCTATAACAGCGGAGAATTCGAACTGTCACATCGGTTTTGACATTCTTCGATGACTTGTGCTTGCTGCTATCGTTAGCCGTCGAATGGATCGGTGCTTTATTAATGATCAACGGCGACTACTTTCACGTTGTGCTTTGTGTGGCGCTCGAAATTTTCTAGATATACAAGTGGGTGAAAGTAGAAATCGTTGATTCAACGCATATCCCGCGGGATGAGATGATAGAGTTTGCTTTATATCTCGTTGCCCGAACAATACAAATAAACTACGTAGTCTCGTCGGCGAAGGTAAATGAAATAACGCAGCTTGCCAACTTTCAGAACGAGAATAGATTTATTATCGAGACATTGATGAAGACATTATGCAAATGCCGCAGCATTGATCAGAGTACACTTGACATTATTAGCTGTACGACTGTATAACTTTCAATGAGCAACGCGCGCATACAAGTATATCTGCAGCTCCTTGGCGCGTATAAATATTGTAATATAATTTCCTCCTCGCATCGATAGTGGCCTGTGGGCACTCCATCATTATTCGCTCGCGCGAGCGGGAATAAACAAAGTGAGAAAATCAAGCCTTCGACTGGCGGGAGAGAATCTAGGCATATATTTATATAAGTCGAGCGCGCCTACGCCTCGAAAAAGTAATACACGCAGCCGCGAGTTATATTATATATACGCGCATATACGTGCGCAGGTATAAAGCACGCAGCTATATATAACAAGGAGCCGCGCGGTGTTGCGCGAGTAAACGCGATACCTATACTCGGCTATATCTCGAACGGCTTAATTATGCTTTTACGGGCGAGCGGCTCGTATTATCATATTATCACGAGGCGTAACGAAGGCGAGATCCGCCGGTGCGGAGCCCGTAAGTCGATGCGCCGCTTATAAAACATTCCGCTCGCCTTGTTGCAGTACGACGACGAGTATTACACTGCGCGCGTGTGTGTGTGTGTGTGCTCGCAGGCTCGACGCCGCTTTAAATACGCCGGGGCTTGACACGACAGTTTTACCGCGCGCTGTAAAACAAACCTAATCTCCCGGCGTCGCTACCGTTGCCGCGCCAGCGCTATCTGCGTATGTGCGCCGCCGCACCGCGTGAGCTTATTTGCACGTAGGTGGATGCACGAGCAAGCAAAGGCTTTGCCGGAGACTGAGCTGCCGAGAGAACTCGAGTAATTATTTTTCTTTGCCTTTATTTTTCGGCCTTTTTCCCCGGCACACCAGTGCAGGGCGCGTGTCTCTTGCAAGCCGGCTACACTCGCTTATTCTTGTTTGCCCCTTTCGTTCGGGATATACGCCGCTTTCTTTTCCGCGAGCCGGCCGTCGTATAAGCCGCGCGCGTATCTCGGTACTTAACGCGGCGGCCTGCGCTTTAAATGGATGGCCCGAGCTATAAATGCGGAGGGCGTCGAGGGAATTTTTCTTTGGTAATTGTAGCTGTAAGAGAATTCAAGCGCTTTTATTTTCCTCGATTTCGCTGCTGTTGCCGGCTCTTAAGCTTCTTTATGTACGGGAGATCTGTTCATTCGGCGCCTCGTTACTCAAGTATTATTCTCCAAGCAGCGGACCGAAGCATCTCGTTATAACTGAATTTTCGTATTATTCAAAAGTTGCCGAAGGAGCGCTGCTCGCAGTCGGCTGAAAACTATCAAACGTGAAATTTTGCAAATGATATTCATTATTACGAGAACTCGAATTGTTTCGCTGCCGCTCTCGAGGACTTTCAATTTCACGGCAATCTCCCCGAGCCGCCGCCACCGCCGTTTCGCGAATCCCCCTAATACATTCATACGTCACTCCATTTTCCATCTCTCGGCAATCTCTCTCTCTTCCTCTTTCTCCTCCGTGGCTTTCCGTAAATCCTGCCCTCTCGCCGCGCCGCTGCCGCGTTCTCATGATAGGGCCACTCCCATTGTTTTCGCAGCCCGACCTAATGGAAATTTATGCGGTGGCAATCGCATCGCGAGAAGCAAGATGGAGGAATTTAACGAGTGACGTGCCGTGAAAGGGCACTGCACAGTTGCACACGCTTGAGAAGGAGTGCGGACGTACAGTATACGGAAGAAGCCGAAAAAAGTCCCGGCGCGGATGGATAAAATAAAGCTAGTTTGCACGCCGCCGACGTTCGCCATTCGAAGACTGTGTGTAGCTGTTATGGCTATATAGCTGCTTTAACGACCTTTTACTCGCGTCCCGCTGAAGAATGTGTGGTTTTCCGCGAGCTGGTATTAGCAAACGTTCGGGAAGGTATTATTGAACTATACCATTCAGCTTTTGCTGCATACGTTTATGCAAATTCGCTTTTAATAATACAAGCGACGGAGCCAATGCCCGTTTCGTCAAAAACTCATTCCAATAATAACGATTCGAATATCATTTCTATTCATCCCGAAGAATATCAGTGAAAAATGGCTTCCTCCTCTCTCGAAATCCAGCGTCGGAGTATCGAATCGCATTAAGCCTCGCAGTTATCATAAAGTAACGATATTGCGTTTGGCGAAAAAAGCCGAAAAGACGACCCATGCGCAGTCGCGCGCGCGCCTCGATTCTGCATAAAGCAGACGAACGAGCCCCTAAGAGTCGCCGTCGAAAATTTGCGATGTTTATTAGCCGCAGAATAGTAGTCGATACTGCAGAGCGAGAGAAAGAGTAAAGAAAAAAGGAGCTCCGCGAGGGAGCGAAGCAAGGATATTACAAGCTTCTGCGTATCGTCGTAAATCGCGACCTTCGTGCCACTCCTCCTCGTCGTTTTTTTTTCTTCTTCATCTTTTAATTCGAATTCAATTCGGTCGGCTTTGATCCTTTGTCGCAGCGCCGCCGACTTCTCATTGCGCCGCAAACGGTGGCTGCACGCATACACACACGCGGCTTCGCTCTCTCTCTCTCTCTCTCTCTCTCATTGTTTGTTTTCAGTCTCGAGTGCCGCGCCGGCAGCGGCATACGTTTCCCGAGCAATTCGAGCACGTCGACAATAAATAATCGCAATAAATATATCGGCCTTACCCGCTCGCGTGGCCCCTCCCTCCTCTTGTCGGCCTAATGTGCTCGCGAACGGGACGTAACGGGGTGAATACACACTCGCACACCTATGGTATTTTTAATTACGCCGTCAGTTTGTCCATCTTAGCTCCCTAGTTTCTTAATTAGAGATACATGCGTATTTTCAATTCGTAGTACATTACAATCAATTCGCAGTATATGCGCGAAGAAACCGAACACGCGGTCTTCTTGTTACAACAACTCTCGAATCGTCGTCATGCGCGTATTTATGACGGATATTTTAAATTTTATAGACTCGTCAAACCGATTTCGCGCTGCGAGTATTGCAATAATTTCAGTAGCGCGCCGTGTCTGCGCCACCTGATTAACATTTTTCAATGTTCGCGCGTTTCTATGTACGATTACTGTTCGTCGATTTTCGTATACTGAAAACGAAGCTTTGGAGAGGAAAAAAAAGGAGAAACAGGAATATTGTATAGACATGAACATTAATAGACCGATAACCTTCGACGACGCTGCGAGTCCGCCGCCGCCGCGCAGCACGCGCGATTAGCATTTGCATTTGCATATTGACGGGTTTTCTAAAAGTTATGAATATTTTACGTCCCTCGTATAACCTCCAAGTCTCTAATATTTCTATCTCACTCGTGGCTAGAAATGAAAGACCTATTTGCCTCGTTATACCGCGCTCAATATAAGCACACATCGTCGTCATAACGAATTCGAGATTGAAATTTTGCTCTTTTTGGCTCGATCGTACTGATTATAGATTGGATCTGTGAGCGCGTTCATCATAATTAGAGAATTACTTCTAGCGCAGATGAAAATATCGACGTGCTAATATCGCAATTCAAGATTTATTATAAAGTGTCGCTTTACAGTTTACTTTACGGTTCATTAATTATTAATTAACCGAGCTCCTAGATATAATTACCGTTAGCAGATGTAATTATAAAACACGAATGCTGATGAAATTACTGCAGACGTGTTCCTAACTTTAACGTGTCTGTTTCAATGTTAATATACATACCTGCGTTATAAATTATCGATTGGAATAGCGTCATTTATTAGACTTAATAATATAATACGCAGAATTTATTTACTCGTTTCAACAGTTTAACCAAAATTTGTGACCAGCGTCATTTATCATCGTAAGCTTCAATTTTGTCGTCGAAACTGTCAACCCTGATCGATTCAATAAGTATAGTTTATTTGAAAAACAAAAGTCGTCATATACAAAGTACTTGGCCAGTGTGTCTAAACGCGATCAATACACTATCCGTCTTCTGAAGCTCAAGTACCTGTCGAGTTAACCTCGATTCGCCCGCATACTCACAGATGGCGGCACCGGAAACTTTCGAACGCTCTGCAGACCAAAACGCTTATTTTTGGTATATAAATAGTGGCAGATCACTCTTTATAGTAAACCGATTATACAAACACTGTTAAAAAGTAAAATATGTACACAAAACATTTTCACGAAAACCTCCTTATACTTGAGCGCGATGATAAAATTTGTATGCATCGCATAGCTTTTTAAGAGATTGAGGATTGCGGTGAGTTGAAGATTATAATGGGTTAGAAATAATATTTACGTCCTCCGTTTGCCGTTAATTAAGGAAATTAATTAAAAACTCGGCATATGCCGATCGCATTTGCCGAAAGATAAGTTCCATCAGATTGAATAAAAAAGTAATTCGTGTCAGCGCGCGTATCGTATAACGTGAAAAAAATTATGTTGAAATTACCCGCGGTCGTAAAGAAAAGCGGGGAGTGCGTTACCGTCGCATGGGTGGCGTGAAATAAACGCAAGGCGGGCATACGCGTACGGGCAATTAAACGCGTGTACATTATTGTTATCGCTCGTAACTCGCGAAGCTGTAATAGCTACGTACGCAGTCGCAACAAAGTCTGCAGTATTCTGCGCTTTTCTCTCTGTCTCACTCTCTCGTTGTGAAACGTTTTACCCTCGCGCGCGGGTAATAATAGGTCATTTCATTTATTTTTCATTATTATGTGTAAATCTTAGCCGCTGCAAAAATCAAACTTTAGCTACTGCTTATACGATCGATCATGATTTATATATACAGGCTTTATAGACAATAACCTGCTTGTGATGATTGTTTCAGGCTACATCGACCCCGTTGCATGTGAAACGAGCAAAATTCAAAGTCATCCGCAGCGCCAGCGCCTCGATGATGCATCAGCTCTCGTCAGAAAGTGAGTATTCTCAATCGATACGCACCTCCCAAGGTCAGGTGTCCCACAATGCACGTTTGTATAAATTCGATGTTCTTTCGGGCAAGCTTTATCTACTATTAAAAGTCATTCAATTTTGCCCGGCGAAGGTCATAATTCTTGCGGGGGGCTATCCGCCGAGACACTTTATTTCCGCGTCTCAGCACCTTCTTAAAACGCGAGCGGTTCGCCGCCGGGGAGCGATTTGGGCCAGTTCAAAACAAGCGATTTATCTTTTCTGCGCCGCTGGCTGAATTGGCATCGGAGCAAGCAGCTGAAAAAGAAAAGCGCCCGCGCACCGAAAAGATATAGCCGGCTGTCGGAGCTCCGACCAGAAAATAGAGAAAAGGGGGTGTGACGCCTTACCGAAAGAGAGAATAAGAGAAAGCGCCGCTCAAAAGACAGAGAGAGAAAGAGGGAGAGAGGGAAATCGCCGTCGACGCCACCGAAAGAAATGCAGCCGTGCACTGCTGCCAACTGCCGGTGGCTTTACTTACTAATGCACGCCACTTATGCTCTGGCTCTCGGCGCTTTTTTTCCTCCTCGTCCTCGGCTCGGTCCTCCCTAACTTGCCACCTTTTACTTTTTACCCTCCTCTCGACACGGAGTATCGAAAAAGTTCAAGCACCCTGGCGTGAATTATGCGCTCGACAATCTTACAACAACCTGCAGTGTGCATAGCCGCGAGAGCGTTCGTCTTCATCGCTAACAAATTGACGTTGTGTAGTTTGTGCAATAAATAAAGTAGGTGTGCAAATCGCAAATTAACCGCGATGTCCACGACATAAATACGAAATTTCACATCATAACATCGAATGTACGAGGGGCTCTTGTATTTTACACGAAAGTATCGAAGCGGAGAGAAGCGAAAAAAGCGAAATCCCTTCACGCTGAATTTCGTATCATTAGTCTTTTTTTGCAGCAGCTCTCGTCCTTTTGCTTTCTTTCCGGCTCTCCGCAGCACTGCGATATGTGCGGCTTCGTCCTTTTATTCCCGCGTGTGCAGCGCGGACTCGCTGCAGAATTGCGTACATGAATCGCGAGTCCTCGACCTTTGACGGCGCGTTTCTTGCACTCTCCCTCTCTTTCTCGCGACGACGTACAAACAGACGTTAATCCGACGCGATGCAAATCGCGTCTCGAAGACATAACCGGTCGCGCGCGTCTCCTCTCGCGACGAACCAGAAAAATCGCCGCGGCTATCCTCCTCTCCGTCTCTCGCTTTGGCGAAAAGGAGAAAGAGCAGCGCGACGCAGTATTCGCTTCGTCGTCTCGCGGATGGAATTTCTGATTTGCGCGCGAGCGAGCGAGGGCAACGAAGAATTTATACAGGCTGCCAAGCAGGAGAGCGAGACTCGAAAACGTCGCGGACGTATACTCCAGGGAGCTTATAAATATTATCCCGAATCCGTATCTCATAACCCTAAACCTCTAAATCTCGCGGCTCTGCTGCAGCGGCGTATGATTTAGGACGTGTACGCAAGCTTCTTTCGCGCTATTTTACAAGTGTAAACGGAAAAGTTCGTCGTCTCGCTCGGCTCCGAAAAAAAGGGCAACTCCTTCTGCCGCAGTATGAATAATGCGCTGCGGAATATCATGCCGCGCGATGAAGCTCGCTGTAATGATGCTGCTGCACGTGGAATTTTGGTTTCTTAATGAGCTTCGTTCGCTTTGTGCTCGTTCGCGCGAGTTATATCATCGTGCGAGGCGCATATTTTACAAGACTCATCTCGTTGCGTTCGTTTTGTCGAGTCTTTTTTCTCTTGATTAAAAAAAAGAAACGATTTTTATGATTGTTATGTTTTTTTCTTCTTCGGAAGGTGTATCGATTGATGTGTGAGAGCCGTCGCCGAGATTCAGCATGAAATCGCGATAAAGTACAAGGATACACAAGCCATAAATACATCGGGAGGAGATGCCATGACGCGCAGAGCCGCCAGAATTCAGGGCGAAACGCGGGCCACAACACTGAGCTCTCCCTCTCTCTCTGTCTCTCTGACTTGCGACAGACGTCGACGAGTCTCGATTATATTCACGGCCCGGGAATCTCCCCGCGCGCAGGTATACATCTATAGAAAAAAGAAAGAGCAGAGAAAAAGAAACGAAAGGGAGATACGCACACGCACATACACACATACGAGCATAGAGAAAGAGATCGACTGCTGCTGCTGCTGCATCTCTCCGGCTCCCTTTTCCATTCTTCCTCTCTTTCGGGAAGGTCCTCCCTCACCCGGCTCGATGCGGCAAATGCGAGGCGGAGCAGTGTCCATCTACCTGAGCGCGTGGAGTAGTCCTCAGACGCGCATTCTAATAATAATCTATGGGAACTGCGCGCTGCTCCACCGCCCGATGTCCGTCTCTCTCTCTCTCTCTTCTTTTCCCTGTTGCTTGGCTCGACGCGGTCGGACCAAAGAGCGGGAGGCAGAAAAATAGAGGATCAAGGAATTAGAGGCTTAGCTCGCTGAAGCCTATTATGGGCGCAGCGGGTGTAGAAAGAGAGGAGCCCTGTGTATGTATGTATGTATACGGATTCAAGAGAATTTCGATTTCCGAGCAGCGCAGCACAGTACTCTCGACGACGCTGCATCAGCCGCTGAAAGGCGGCCGCCTGTCGATATTTAATGCGATAATGTCGAATCGCGTGTGACCGCGCGTCCCGGGCGATTGACTGACTGACTGACTGACTGACTGACGAGGACGAGCTGACGCGCGGCGTGCTGCTCCGCTACCGGAGCCGACGCCCCGCGTTTTTTGTGTGCACACCGCAGTCGTGTGTGTGTATGTGTGCAGGTACCGCATCAGCGACGGCAAAACGACTCTCTTTTTGCGGCAGCCGACACTTGTTTCCGCTCTGCTTTCTTGGAGGGACTACAGCCGCGGATATCCCGCACAACTGCGGCCTGCGTAGGACTCATTGTCCGAGAGCTGTTTACCGGGAGGCGGCTGATTGAATTCTCATTTGTGCGGCGCTCGCGCGAGCTCTCTTATACCTATATCGCGTCCGTGCGATCTGGAGGCGTGTAGCTACTGCTGCGCTCTTCGCGTGGATATTAGAATTGGAGATGCCGGTGCGCGCATCCTCTTCGCGAGTGCTGGGAAAAAATCGCTGATTGAGTCGTCGAGATATACGATGTTCAATTGATACGAGGTGTCTTCCGTTTTTCTCTCGAGAGTCTGCAGACAATTTGTAACGTTCCGAAATAGAGACAACAGAAAAGTACTTTTTTATTTCTGCCCCTAACAATTTTCGTTAAATAACCCGAACTTCATTGTCACTTGTTTATTTCGGAACGTTCCGAATTGAAGATCAGCTGATAGGTTATTTACTCTTTGATTGTAATGCGCAGTGAAGTGTCTGCGGACCTTTTTCGCTGCACGACGCGATGTCCGCAAGCGAGCGCATCCACCTGATATGAGTAGCAGGTTTTACGACAATGTTTTCTCGAGCTATAATTGTTTTAGTGTAGTGCAATAAAAGCTAAAAAAAACGAATGCGCTACTCCGAACTCTTGTACGTACGAACATTAAAGTCGAAATTGCTTGTCGTGCGCATATTCTATTCAGCTCAGGGCAATTAATCTACTTTTCTCAAGGCCCCGCATCGTCTGCACGGGCGAGCAACGCATTAAAACGTATTCAAAAGCTAGTCCCGACCGCAACAATGTATATAAAAAGAAACATCTCCGCTCGCGCACTTAAAGCCAAAAAAGCAAATTTATAACCCTAAAGCCAATGTAGGCTTGCATATACAAATAATCTTGACCCGGCCATCAGCTGAAAATCGAAGCCCGATGATTAATCATCTCATAAAAAGAGCGAGAGGATGCAGAGGGGGAGAGAGAAGGGATAGGTCATCCCAGCGAGAGAGTATATATAGAGGCTCGCGCGCCGTAAAAGACAATAGCCATAAAGCCGCGAAAAAACTTTGTTACTCTCGGGCCCGAACGACGATACAGACCTATGGCAGCGCGGCGTTAATATACACAAGCCGCAGCGGAACGTCCTCTCGCAACACCGGCGGCTGCGGCTGCAAAAATAGCGGCGGCGGCGGCAGCGGCGGCCGTGCACACGCAGCGCCATAATTCACCATCCGCATAATTACGGGGTGTATATATGTAGAGAGAGGCTCTCGGTGCGTATATCGGATCGCGCACTCTCGGCACTCTCTCTCGAGCCGCCCCTGGCGTTTACAGCTATAGAGCGCTGCGGTCGTTTAGGAGGCGCTTGTCACCTGTCCCGAGACATCTCGTAAATAACCGAAATAACATCTCAAGTCCCCTGGCCACGCGCAAGCTAGATGCGCCGATATTATGCGGAGTCGGGCGCCGCACGGCGCTATATATAGTGGATAATCGACATCAGGATGGTTTAAGTATGCTGCAACGCGAGAGGTGCGTTATAAGAAGTATAGGGAATCGACGTCAATTGTCAACACTCAATTAATTTGAATAAATGAGGACGTGATATTGGAACAGATGTTTTCTTCCTCGGGCAGGCAGTCGTCCGGCACATGACTGGTCGGATCGATGGCATCAATCTCGTCGTATACCAGATACTCGCATGAAACAGCAGCGTCACTCTTCGGAATTCCTCCTGCGGCCAGTTGCTTGAAAACCTTGAAAACGAGCCCTTTTTTATTCTCGTTTGCTCGTTCGCTTTGCTGCGCGCGCGCGTTTGCGTTGATCGCGGAATTCCTAGCGTGAATTCGGGATATTTCGCTCCATCGCCGTCCCTCTCTCTATATACATACATATATAGATGATATAGCTCTCGGTTTTGAGAGAGAGAGCGCGCGCTATAAGCCGTTAGCTCGCGGCCTGGTAATTTTTATGTTCTGGATGAGTTATGCCTTGGCTCGAACGATCTATTAGCGGCTAGCGTTATACACAGAGATAATATAATGCTGCGGATTATGAAGAAGAAACTCTGAAGCCATGAAGAATTAAAATAGTTCAGACTGTGCAGCTCGCGCGCTCTGCAATATGCATCTGCAATTATCCTTTTCATTGTTTCGGCTCGCGGCCTCTGCGCTTTGAATTTACATAGAATTTTTTCTCCTCGATACAAATCTCGCTCGCATTCCAGCAGATCGTTAAACCCGCCGCGGAAACTTGTGGAATAAAGATGTCTGCCGCGACGACGTCCGCTGCGTGAGATCGAATCGTTGTGTGTCGTTATTAATGACCGTATTCGGTGCTAGATTTCACGCACACATACACGCACAAGCCGATTGATTAAGCAACCACGGAACAGCTAACCAAACAAATAAATGGAGCTTCAGTCCTCGCGGCCGTGGAGAATTTCACCGACCATGAGCATTCATTTTTCATTCACCTGCGCTCTCGCGTTCACACAAGAAGCAAAAGTCAGTCGCGCTCTCGGAGAAGATACTCCCATGGCGCGTCTCGAGAAGGTGCGACCATTGTCAAGAAGCACAGGAAGGCACACACGCGCAATGCCGAGGAATATAATCAATAACCTCGCATAACGAGCCGATCGTTTAGGCCAGCAAGATATCGAGGCGTCGGGCCGTCTCTATACGTACATAAGAGTTAGGGAGCGGGGAAAAGAAAGAAGGATCGAGAGGAAGAAAGCTATATAGCGAGCAAACGAGGAAACGAAGACAAAAAGAGCTCTGAAGGAGGAGAGAGGGACGGTGTGCTGCACATCTTGCGCCTCTTCACCTACGGCAATGAGGGCCACTATAAGGATGACTCCGCATCTTCCATCGTCGCCGCCGCCGCCGTTCTTCGTGGCGTGAAGCGTTAGCGCTAAGTGGCGGCTAAGAGCTGGAGAATCGGCCATCGCTAAAAGGGGACCTGCGTGGTACATCTCTGCGAGCGATCGGATCACCGAGGAGTAAACCGATCGACGGAGAGAAGTCGAGCTTGCTTCTTCTTTCTTCTCGAAAAGCCCTCGATTAGGCGACTCGTACATATAGTTTGCTGCGCGGTAACGAGGCCGTGTGCTCGCGCGCGAGGAGTCTCGAATTCCTCCGTAATGATACGCCCGTATGATCTTCATGGGCAATCCTTTAATTATATAGGACTGGAGCTGGACGTTGCGCTGACGTCGTACGTGTGTCGCGCGCGCGAGCTCTGATACCTATCTCTCTTTCTGGATTCTCGGCCGCGAGTGGGTTATACTCAAACCGTTTTTTGTAAGAGAGACGGGGCCAAAGGCACATTTTTTACGCTGGCCACGAGCTAATGGGGATCATGAATACGTAATGTATTGAAGTGTCTCCGTATATGACGTTGTGTTTTAATGAGAAATGTACCGCTCGTTTTATGAAAAATGTGTTTACTGGGAAATACGGAATTCCGTTAGGCATGATTTCCTTGTTAGGAACTTCATAATTTAATATGTCGATGACGCGTTCGTTCAATTGTATACCTCGAAAAAACAGTAATCCAAACTTTTTTAGTAAATTGAATTAACGACGTTAGTATTATCGTTGTCAATATATATTTGGTCTCGTATTACGGGCAAGTTACTTAAGGAAAATAATTAATCCATCGATAATTTACTTTCAACGTGCAAACTGTTTGCACAGACTCTTTGCTCGTACTGAGATTCATTATTAATGATGGATAATCGCGTTTTTTCAACGCACACAAAATTTGCCTACGAATTTGCGTGTATTAAGCATGATTATCGGAAAGCCCTCGTCGTCCAAAGCGTACATTTTTATAGATATTAATGTCTAATGGGTGGTCTTAAAAACGCTTCACGTGCATTATTTACTAATTACATGAATATTTATAACACGCTCATTCATTTGCTCTGGCGAGAGACGAGGGGAAAAAGAGGAGGCGCCGCACACGTGCAAATACGCGAGCGCGGCCGTGCAATTATAAGAGCGCGCAAAAGCAAAGTACGTGCCAACGCGAAATTTGCCATGATAATTGCATTAAGCAGTTGCGAGCGTAATAACTAGACTAACCGCATCTTTAGAAGTAATTGCCAGGAACACGTGGAAGATGCTATCGGCCCGTATCCTTATATACTTATTATATGTATAATATAAGGTTCGAAAGAATTTTCCATCAGGCTCGTGCGAAAAATCTTTCCACGCGAGTATCGCGATAGACGCGTTAAACGTTTAGGAATGCATGCTTTTTCTGCGCATACCTGACACGTGTAATTCAATCAACGCCACGCTTCTTTTTCAGTCATTTTTAAAATCATCGAAGTACTTACAGAAGCAAAGAATACGTGCGATATCGGACGTCTCCTGCTTTCTTTCCCGGACGTAACTCGCGCGAGGTTTATAATATAAGAAAGGGCGATGGAGAGAGTGCAAGAAAGAATGAGGAAAACGAGCGGCGGAGTAGTCAAGTGGGCAGGTAATTCGGTCTTTTTGGAGAATGTATGGCTCGACCTTACACGAAATGCATCTAAACGGGCCTGGAGGCTCGACTCCCGGAGAGATAAAGTAGCTCGGGGCTAGAAGCTGCACAGCATTACCGTCACCAGAAATTCTCGAGACTTTTTTCTCCGTTGCACGCTATTCTCCTGTCCCCCCTTTGGAGGAAAGTAAAAACACGTTTTAGTGCATTCATTAAGAAGAAATAGTCGTACGTTGTCGAATGTTTTGATGAACGCAATAACGTTAAATTTTATTAGCAGCATTGCTGTCCCGCTGGAGAACGTTTCAGAATCCCGATAAATTCGAGGAAAAAGAGCGAAGAAAAAAGCGGAGTAAGGGAGATGGCGAGATAGAATATAGAATTAGGAGCATTCCGAAAGTTTCTCAAGATAAATCCAACGGCGAAGTGTGTTGAACACGGTCAGTGGCTGTTAATACTTTTAAGAGGGCACCGCTTCTCGATGCATCATCTCTCTCGGACTCTAAGTCTCATCGCGATCAAGGATAAGGCGCGCGAGAGAAGGATTGAGAGAACGCGAGTGAGTGAGAGAAAGAGATGGAGTGAGATCTCGGCGATACCCTCGCGACCCGAGCCATCGTTTTCATCCCATGTGTAAGCGGCCTGTCAGTCACTAAAAAGTTTAGTCACACTGGAATTTCTTCGGGGACTTGTCTAACTGAGCGAGCGAACGCGCGCGATTACCAACGAGATGAATTTTAAGCAAGTGAAAAAGATTCGCACAAATATCTCTTACCGAGCCCGAGGAATTTTTGCAGGCCACTCTTTATTCTTTTTTTCTCGCCGCCGCGACGGAAATTGGGTGAATTCTGACAGCCGGACAAAAAATAATTTTTTCTTATTTGATACATTTCTATTTAAGCTCTCGAAATGTATAACAGCAGCAAACGCTTCTACTAATCGTCGGCCCCGCAGCTGACTTTTTTCACTAATCCTTGTGCACATCGAATAATGCTACGTTTTTTTATACTGATCGCATTAACGGTTCTCGAATCTCTCGCTACTGTTGTACATTGCACATAGATGGGCGTTGTTGCCTGGATTTAGGCATTAGTCGATTCAGCGCCAACGTTCGCTTCTGTTGGTTGGGGTGAGCGCGCGAATGTACGCATTGCTGCAACGAGAGCGAGGGATGCGCCTTGTATTCGTCATCGAAAACGATGATCGATCACTGGTTATCCCGAGAGTCGCAGAGCCTGCTTTCACGCGCAGCTCGTGACTCCTGGCCTCGTGTTAATACACGCGCATATGTAACTTTCTCGCGAGATCTCACGAATTCGTGTTGACGTTCCTTTTCTGTAGCATCGTCTAATACAATCGTCCTCAATTAGACAACTGTAAACTGCAACGAAATGAATAGTCACAAACTATCGAGTGTACAGTTAATAGTGAAATATAATCGGCTTATTATCCGCATCGGTGGTCAGCATTTACATAAAACTCGATTCGCCGCTATCAATGACAAAACGTTGCTCCTCGTCCAAGAAGCATTACGCACACCGCGCTGGCGTGCAAGCAAGTCAAACAAAGTTCCGCGTTGTGCTCTGGCGTGTATAGAAAGAGGCGAAGACGATTCATCATTCGCGGCCTCTCTCTCTCTCTCTCTCTCACTCTCGTAAAGCCTGAAAAATATTTTCGTAACATCTATTATGAGTATCGACATGTCTAACGGGCCATTCCCACCTTTGATCGGCCAATGTTTTGATTATTAATCAACTGCGAGGAGAGACAGCATATCGGTCTTTTTTACCGCGTTTGCCCGACACTCGCGCGCCTTGTACTCGGCCTTCGTGTGTGAGTATACATCTCGGCGCGCGCGCGGCTGTGTGTATATATTGGAGAAGTGAGAAAGAGCCCTCGCAGACTGAATTCATAAACAGCAGGCCTTCGCGCGGGAGGAAGCTAACGACGAGACTCCCAGCGCCGCGCAGACGTGGACAGTATATATACATGTCTGGCATACAGAGATTATCTTTGTTGCAAAAATTTACGTCGCTGTTATTGTTTGCAAGTTGTATAAGGATCTAATACGAGCGTTTCAATGAACTTCTGTGTGTATGCACACAAGAATCTTGTATTCGTCTGCATTCCTGGTGATATAAAGGACAGCCGCGGTGAGTTCTGTAAAGTCTGCACTCGAGTGCTGGACTGGACACGAGGACACGCGGAGCTGGACAGGAAAAGGAGCCTAGCGAGCGCCGAGTATTCCCCGGGTAATTTGACTCGCCTAATCGGATCGGTGTTGCGTTTCAGCGTGCATGCATGCGCGCCCGCAGGACTATGTGTAATGGCATATATAGCCGGTCGTTGGCGTGCAGTGTGTGTATTATATATATGCAGTACACATGCACGCGCGGGCGTCGTATAAGCGCTCGCGAAATCGGAAAGGATCGGAATCGGAATAACCGCTCTCGTGTCTGGCTCGAATAAAACGTGAGAAAAAGCATGTGCTTTCTTTTTTTTCTTACTTTGTCATCGGACTGCGCGACGCTCGCTGCCGTGTATGAATATGCATTAGATTTCGTCTGATTATCGAAATCTGAAGGCCCGATAAGCTGCGGGAATGTACGTCGCCTGACTCTCTCTCTCTCTCCGGGTTTGTGTGTTCAGGGCGCTATCGTCGAAGATTCAGCGATAATTGAGATACTGTCGGGCGTGTAATGCGATATAAAATATTGCATGCTTTATTCGCGGTGACGCGATCCGTGTAGAGCGACTTTTTATCGGGAATTCATGCAAATTTCTCGATAAGTTTTCGCCGCTGTATTTTAATAATTGGAGAGGTTCCGAGAAATTTGATATTTTCGTACAGCAGTTCTTGAAATAGTATATTTATAAAGAACAGCGTACGTGGAAAATTGTACTCGAGTTTTTCAAGCAGTCCCTTTCACGTACACATATAGCCGAAAAATTATTCCGAGCTAATCGAGTTTATTGTAAAGATCGGCTAATACATGCCTGTAACGTTTGTATAAAGGGGGTCGACGGGATTCGCAACAAGAGACGTTTTGGGAAAGCACATAAGTAGGCGAGGAACGAAATTCACCTCCTGCAGAGCTAGGCTTAACGGTACGTCAGTAGACATTGTTATACCGTCTCTGTAATAACGGATAAGTCAGTTGGGGCGTTTCATAGAATTGTTGTGCTCGGAGAGGGAGAACGGGTTAGGTCCTCAGCACAATGCGTGCATCATGTAGCGGTCTCTCGCACATACGTATTATACGTATATATACAAGTGCGCGGTCTGTCATTTTTACTTTGACCCTTTGGCTTGATTTGCATCCTCGAAAAGGCTAACGTATCACTCACCATATCTTATTACGAGTGTTAAATGCGTTGCGGCAGCGGACTGGCATTGATCGCTATGTATAATACAAGTCGATTTGTACATTCATCACTAAATAAACAACGTGTCGGTGTACTATTGTCGTACACTTGTGCAACAAAATTGTTTGACAAGTTCCGATTCATCAACAACTACTTCGCAATACACATAGTGAATCACGAGATTGACGGCAGATTTAAAGAGAAAAAAAAACAACTTTCGTCATATTCGAAAAATCAGTGCGAAAAGAACGCAGACCGTTTCCGGCTGTCTCTCGGCGGCCGAGTAAAAAGAGGAGATCCACGCTGCGCGTAGCGAAAGCTTGCGCAACTGTCCGTCGGCAGCAGCTACACGCTTATACTCCGGCATTATGCTCGACGCCTCGTGTTCGAGTACCGAAAAGTCAAGCCGTGTTGTGACAAACCCAGAAACGTGCGGAGCACTTTTTCCCTGCAGTCGAAAGGGGGGTGCGTAGTGAAATTTCGTTGCCCCCCTTTGCAACTTCATGGGAGCATCGACGGCCAAGAGAGAGAGAGAGAGAGAGAGAGAGAGAGAGAGAGAGAAAAGCCGACGGCTCGTTGCAACGCCGGCGGAGCTCTCGGTGATTTATTGCGAAACAACTGGGTTAGAAGTGACCGGGCTTTAGGGTAAGGCCCGTGCTAAGTGGACGACAATGCGCCGCGGACACTCACGAATTAACTCTGATCGTCAGTGCAGTACAGCCGACGAGCGACTGTAACGCCAAAAGAGCTAGTTTTCGAGTGCTGTTAAATTTAATGGAATTAGCCTTTATGGACGCTCAGTTCTATTTACCTGCCGCAACTTTGCGTGTGCTGCTATTATAATACGCATGGGCTCGAACGTGTGCAAGGATTTTCGGCCCGATTCCCCGGACATTGTCCTCCCCCGACTTTTATTACTCCTCCCACTCTGCTATATACCTGGCTTTTGCTACGACTGTCCTAAGCTCCGATTTCGATGCCTCATATTTTCAGTGCAATTATGTGCCAAGGCTTTTCTCTCCGAGCAGACTGACTTCTGCGAATTCGGTTGTTGCTCTCTACATTTTTCCGGCAACTTTGTCGACCAGATTCCGAATATTAATTCTCATATACTCTATAGAGCAGCAAGGCCACGTCGACCTTGAGGCCTGCAAGTTTCCTTGCCAAAACTCGGAAGCGACGGGAGCTCGTTTTCCCTTTCCTCGAGCAGCAGCAGTACAGAGAGAACGGCACCGAGGCTTTGGACGCGAGTCATAAAATCAGGCGCGAGCTCGAGAGCTGAGTGATGTCGGTGACAGCCGCCTCTGCTGCTGCTGCTGCTGCCTCCCCCGTGTCGGTCCGTCGGCTCGGGCGCGCGGCTATTACTCACCCGGAGCAGCCAACCCCCCGCGCTGAATACCATTCAAAGTTCGAAGCCGCGCGCGCGCTCGCGACCTAATTCCTCTGCTGCTGATGCCGAGAGCAGAGCGTGCGCGCACACACACATACACACACATAGCTATATGTATACACCACACAGGCTGCGGACCTTCGATCAGCTGTTCGCTCGCGTATACCTTCGTCACTCTTTACTGTTTACAGTCCTGCTCCTTTCTCGCTATCTGCGCGTCTACCATTTGGCTGCAGCCGTCGCTGATGCTTTTTTCTCGAGCTATTATACACGAAAAGTGCTTATATAATATTCAGCAGAGGTATTTCGTTTCACAATTTTGACGGCGCTCGCACAGACCACAAATTATTATTATTCTGTATAGGTACTTTGAATTTCCGAGATCAAAAATGTTCTAAAGTATGATTTTTTCATTCGCAGATGGTTTGCCGTCGCTCGGCACAGCACAGCCTGCAGAGAGTAGACTCGCTGCTCCGAAACGTCGCGCAGCCCAGGAGCGCAGAGGACGAGCTGTAGCGAGAGAGAGAGCGAGAGAGACGACGGCTGCAGGCAGGAGGAAAACACGTGTGTGCCTCGGCGAGCAGCGCGGAGAATCGAGCCGGGGATACGTCGCCGCCGCCGCCACCGCCGCAGCTCCGCACAGAATAACAGGCAGCGGCTCTGCCCCGCGCGACGGAGAGGGAGAAGCCGCGAGCGAGCGAGACGCAGCTACTCGGAGAGAGAAGACGAGAGCAGCCGATGCACGAGAGCAACAGAGACGAGAGCATGCCCCAGTGGAGCGAGAGCGCACGCTTACCGGCAGCACCGATAGACGGCGCCAGCTGTACCTCCTTTGCCTTTAGCTGCGCATGCTGCATCTCTCTCGGCCGGCACGGACAGCAAGGAAGAGCAAGAGAGACGCAGAGCCGCTGGCGTTGGACCTAGCGATGGCGGAGTGCCTTGATTCGTCGCACGGCCACCGCGGCGCCAGGGTCGAAGGGCGGGCCGAGGTAGCATTGGCCGGAGCCGCCGAGGCGTGGCGGGCGCGCCTCCCACTCCCGAGCGCTGTAGCTCGCGCTGATTGACAGTTAGCGAACGACTGCGGACGGCGCAGGATCCTTAAACCGCTCGCTCGCTTGAGAAAACGCACGGCCCGCTCGTGTGTGCCTGTGCGTTTGCTTCTTGTATAGTCTTTCATTGTATACTATCTATCCGGTCTTGTCGTCGTCGCAGCCGTCGCCGCCGTGTGCTTTTTTCGTCGTCGCGTGCAGGAAAAGCCGAGCCAGTCTTCTTTCACCGGCTTTTCCCCAGCTCAACGGCTACAGTGTTGTTTCTAACTGACTGCGACTGCATCACGTGTTTAACCCAGGCAAGAGAGTGAGAGAGAGAGGTTTGTAAGGCACCCCGCAGTGTTGCACAGCAGTCAGTATTCGTCCTCTCTCTCTCTCGTGCGCGTGTGTCCCTTGGAGCATCAGGACGCCTTCAGAGTCTCTGTGTGAAATTTCGGAGCTGCAGTGGCGTCTAGTACAAACTACGTATACGATCGTCAAACAACTCGAGACGGAGATTACCCGTGTGGACGGAAATGATAAGCAGAACCGGCTGATTCTTCGTTTCTGTGTGAGAAGCTGAACAAGAGGACAAGTTCGTCGCGTCCTCTTCGTACGTAGCGAGACTGCATTGAGGAAGAAGAAGAAGGCACGTGGCTGCTGATATGCAAGCCGACTACTGAGCACAAGAGCGTGACAGATTCGCGCTCTTTCTCACTCTCAAACAGCCACCGGCCGTGTCTCATCATCGAGGTTGATCCTCGAGCAGAAAAAGGATGACGAGGATACAAGAGTCAACGTCGTGCTCTTGGCGAGCAACTGCTTCTCTTTACTGACGTCGATTGGACAACCCCAAGCAGTTAGCCCAGCTCACGGAATAACTACCAATCAGTCTTTCCTTTTCAACGGATTAGACGTAGAGTGTAGTTGTCCGTCGAAATCATAGACGTTGCGACTATCTGCCGACGAGAGATAGCTTGTATCGGCGGTACAAGCTTGCATCGAGCGCGATTTTGAACCGAGTTTACCGACGGTACGCGGATAACGCGAGTGTTGACAGTGACATAAAATAATCGAAAATAGCTTAGCTAAATTGGTGAATTCAAGCAAGAAGAGGAGTGCGAGAAAGGAGTGTTTTTAAGTGAGAAGGGAGAAGGCACTTGCCATTTTTCCCGGGGAAAATACAGCCGCTACGGTGGCTCAGCACGCAGAGTTCCCCGGCGCGGCCAGGGCATTCATGGCGCATCCCAGGGGGGTAGGTGTCTTTCTATATTATACTTACGACTCGAGATTTTCTGCTCCTTCTCGGTCATTATAAAATGCGTTTCCTGGATTTCATGTACAGCCAAGTTTAATCGTGTTGCTATAGAAAACGTCGGTATTCCGAGAAGCGGAGCGACGGTCGTTTGCCGTCGGATCGATGATGCATAGGCAGTGCACATGTCTGCCGAATATTTTGTTGTTACTATACACACTCGACGTGTTTATCGTTACTTTTAGTGCATCAAACTGTCTCGAAACATTTTGTCAGTCTGTCTACGCGGCTCATTTTACAGTGTTGGCAAATACCTAAAGGTCGATATTGAAAAAAGTTTTGAGGTTAGTACTAAGTAGTGACTTGAATAAAGCCCTTTGTCTGACTGTATTTCGACAATACTAATGAATTTTAGTATTTATACAACCAACAAAACTATTTTCATTGACAATATCGTGATTGTAATTTTTAGACTCTTGAAAAGCCTGTGACCATTATTCAAAGTATGTGTTTATTTTTATAGTAACACAATTATGCAACACGTTGAAAGTGCGCATTTTAACTCTGTCGCTTACCTAGGTTTTTGGAAAACTGTAAATTCGTAATTCTTCATTCGTATTAAAGAGTGCGCTCGATTTCTAATTTTCTTCTAATCATCCTTTGTGAGTGAATTCACAAGTTTCATTGAACTCGAATACTCTCGAGTGTCACGAGATAAACGCTATCATACGACGGCTGATTCTACGCACGAGTCCAGAGTCTCGCCATGTGTTTACGTCGGGTTGTGGATTGACTACAGAGTATATTATATATATTTCAAAAAGAAATAACATAACGAAACCTTCTTCATACAATACACAAACATTCGACGTCATAGAATCGCCGTTCTTCTTGAAACCGCAACCATCATGAATGGCCCACTCGACGTGTATACTACGCGTTTCTCTGCTTCTCGACTTAGTCATGAACTTATCAGTGGAATTCAATGCTCCGATTAGCCTTTGTCAAAGTGTCGTCGACCTTGCCATCTGGCGCTCGTAAACCTATAGCGTCAAAAATAATAATTTCCTCGTTAAGAAAGTCGCGCACGAGTGAGGCGAGAAGAGCAAACAAACGACCTTTCAGAATAATGCAGAGTACATAACCGCAATGCTGAAACGCGAGCGCGCGCAATAAGCGACGAAAATCACGACAAAAGAACGAGAGCGTGAAATTGCAGGGCCTTACGGGAGTTTGGCGTAAATTTTAATGGGCACTTCTCCCTCTTATCCTGGAAAAAAGTAGCAGTCTAAATAAATCCTTCCTTTCGGAAATGCAGGCAGCAGCATGCAGCGACCGAGATAAATGTTCGGGCGAGAGAGACTTCGTGGAACCGATCCCGATGTCTCACGCGATGTGCGAGTGACAAGAATTTCAAGAATCATTTAAGCCGGCCGCGCGGCGGCTTCGACTGCGGCCGCAAAACTAGTCATTTCTCTGGCTTCGGTGCGCGTATCCGAGGAGATATAAGGAGCGAGACGTCCCGGGATAAACGGCTGCTCGACGCGCGGGAAGACCAAGAGCCGAGAAGTGGCGATTCGTGATTTGTTCCGCGACGTGGAATGCCTCTTTCCGCGAACGAGCGGAATTAACGATTTGAAATCTTTTTCGAGTGCTGCGAGGCGCACGGCGCGCCGCGGAAAAAGAAAGAAATACGTGTACGCAGCCACGTTCCGTACAAGTCGTTTACCGAGAATCTGCTTCTGCTGCTGCTGCTACTTCTGCTGTTCCTGCCGGTGCAGAGCGCCTGACGATTCTATTTTTGATGCGTTGCCGTCGTCGTTGTCGTCGCCGCGAGAGAGAGAGAAAGAGAGAGAGAGCAACGGCTCTCCTTCCTTCTGTGTCTTTTCTCCGCACGGCTCGTTGCGAGCGTAATTGACGGGAATTCAACTTTTCAGAGTTTCGTTAAATTGAGTCCTTCGACGCCGGCCTGTCGCGTGTGCGCACTCGCTCGCGGGGCTTTCGTTAGAAATTGTTAACGATGAGGAAGACGCCGCTACTCTTTTACCTGTCATGAGATCGTTTCCTTCGTGTTTTCCCTCTAGGCCTGATTAGAGCTTGTTGCTGCTTATCTTTCTAATCTTAAATTAAATCTTTAGGTAGTAAAATGTCAACCAGAAGTGGTTTAATAACATTTTTTCTAGTCAAAAGAATCTGTAGAAAGTATACAAAGTTTGTGACCGTCTTTTATATACAAACGAAATTCTTTATTGGCCAATAAATTATGACCACTAAAACTCAATAATTTATATTCAACGAATAAGAATCATGTTTCACGTGTATGTACAAATCATTAAATCGATAGGTGGAATTTTAAGGTGCAATACTCCTGCATAGTAGTGAAGCCTGACAGTTTTAAGGTGCTTGTAAAAATCGTGGTTGATGATGTTATTACTGTGCGCGTTTGTATTGTCAAAATTAAAAATAACCTGCCAACTTTGCCTAATCGTCGTTATACGTATTAAATGCGTTCGTTTCATCTATTGCGGTCGGATGACGGTTCGGTTTGCATAAGCGAATGAGAAAGTGCGATGTTATGTCGATGTGTCGCGAGCAGTGAGTCGTCGCCGATAAAAGGGAATTTAAATAAAACTTAGCTTATCGTGATCGATGATAGAATCTGCGGGGGTTTCTTTCTTGTTGAAAATGCTAGTTTTTGATCTCACATACATCTAGCTGTTGTTTTCAACCATTTGTTCATCATTTTGCTTTTCAAGAAACGTGAGGTGAATACAAGTGTCACAGAAAAGTTAATATTTAAATTGGTTATCATATATGATTACAAATTTTCCAAGAAAAAAAAATGGTTGTTTAAAAATACTTTTTAGCGTAGCCTACAAAATCACGTGATTGCAACATTAAGATAACTTAATCATCCGGAAATAATAATTATCCTGAAAGACGGGTAAAATAACACGGCGTGTCTGAAGCATCCCTCAATACTTATATAGTTCTCAATTCGACAGCACATCTCGTCTCGTCGTGATTTGCGCATACAAGCACCCGGCTTGACCTCTCAATCGCGCCAAGTAGACTTTCCGATGTCTTAAATTTTTCTTTTCTCTTCTTTCTCAAAATCGCCAAATAACCGCATAACCATACGTGCGTGCAATGGATACGCTGCTCTTGCGAAACTCTCGGTATATGCCGGAGCTCGCGTGCCGCCGGCAGCAGTGGCTGCTTCTGCTCTCCACGTCGCTACTGACGCCATCGTCGTGCATCGACCGGAGAGAGCAGCGGGAATTCGAACCGGGCGACTGCATAATATTCGCTCGCTCTTTCTTTCTTGCTCGGCGCCCTGTGTGCGGAGTGCGTTTCTCGATAACTCGCCCCGTCGCATCGCGAAGCAGTACCGACAAGGCAAGGTCGACGATCTCCCGCGTGCGCGCGGCAGCAAGGCTGGCACTGTCGATTGCTCTTTTCCAAGCCCAGCTGCCCGTGTCAAAACGAGAGCCCCGGCTTTACATACATCTTTCTGAAGTCTCATAATACTTCTCATTTGACATCAATTTTTTTGTGGGCGACATAAAACGGTACAGAACTATACAGAGGCAGGTGTAATTTGGCATCGATAAAATCGGTACTGTAGAGTATACGGTTTCAATTATGAATAGAGAAATATTGCACAGATCGAACAAAGAACTCTCGTATTTACACTTTAATCCATATGATATCAGCTGAATTTTTAGATAAAAATCGATTAGCATTTGTAAATTTATTCATATATTATTTGTACATCTTACAAGAATTTAAAAAAAAATAGCCTGTTATACTGCCCGAAATATATTTTGCATGAAATTTAGATGTTTGAATTATCATAGATAAGGCTTTTATTTAAACAGAAATATTCTTGGTATTTCGAGAATATTGTTTGCCATCAGAAAGAAGTTCTCTTAATTCGACAGACAGACAAACAATCTTTATTCAACTGGAAGACTGTCAAACGTGTGCGCTCATCTCATTTACTTAAATTTCATATTAGTTACACTCCGAACAAACATCAGCACGATATCGCGTGGCCTCTTTTATTATTTCAACTGGCTTTTTCCTTCGTGTATTAGCAAAAAAATAGGACGCAAGTTGGGAAAAACCCGATCGGTTCTTTTTACACACTTTCCATTCTTTTTTGTAGCGAATTGAAAAAATCTTCTCTCAGCTATTATCTGAAGATAAACACGATGCATTATGCTTGAGCAATTCTCTAAAATTTTTGATTCGAGCTAAAAAAATACAAGACCTCATCGTGTCAGTTGAGTAAAATACTTGTAGCAACAGGCGCTTTCTGCATGTATCTGTCGTAGTATACACATAGCACTGTATACACAGATTTGACATACATCGTTGTCATCTGCTTAATCAATTACAAGCCTGGCAAATTATTCGAACACCCATGCATGCATTCGATGGGAGCACGGTTGCTCTTTATTCTGGTGCTCCTCGTCTCCAGACACTTCGAAAACATTTGAAGTTATACTTTGTCTCTCCGAATATTGCACATAAATCACGCAGCGAAAATACAGTCATTCACATCTAAGTAGCTTGACGATCGATAATAATGATCATTTACATCGCCGTTGCGAGAATTCCTTGGACGCACAGTCGCCGCCGTCGCACTGCGTAAACGAGAAAAAGATCGAGCGACGTTTATTGCACCGATAAATTCCTTGTGCGCGACTCTTTTTGCAACAATTTTCTAACTAATACGATTTGACACCGTGGCATCAGAGTAAATCACCAGTTGCTCTATCCCGTAAATTCTTCATCTTTTCGATCGTTCTTTTTCATATATTACGAAATTGAAAATGCGGTTTTCATCAAAATCGACCGATACTGGCACACTTTTTTCGATCCCCAGGTGATTCTAAAGAAAAGCCGAGGGTTATCTCGCGAGACACGACAGCACAGAAGGTTCGCGCGCGCGCTCGTATACGACGATAAATCGTGATCATCGATGCAGCCCCACAAATTAGCCGCTCGCTGTAATTAGCGATTGTAAGTAGGTGCTCGGGCATTTCTCGCTGCTCCAAGTAGCTGGGAGTGATATCTTCATAATAGAGAAAGGAAGGCGAGTGCGTGCGACTAGCAGCAGTAACAGCAGCATCAACATCCCGTGATTCATTATATGTATCGCACAGCAGCTTTTTCACTTGCCCGCGCGTGTATTCGCTAAAGGAAGAAGCGAGAGAGCACGATCGATCACGGGTCCCTCGGTACGCAGACACGAATGTATGTCTGCTTGCTGCGCGTGTGCGTATGTATCGATGGGCGGCGCGACGGGTTCATCAACATCCGAGGCACGCCGCCGATGCCCGGAGAAATAGGTTATGTGAGAATCGCGAGATAGATATACCTACAGGGAGAAGAGCGATCTAGCCTTTAATTTGTCTTTCTTATAGACTCTCTTCTGTATGGGCCGTTTAATGAGTGGCTTTACTACACACTCGCGCGGCCCGTTTAGAATTCAGCGTTCCATCGGAGAGGATGGTCGTTTCTTCTGATCTAGAGTGCCGCCGCCGCCGCGTAACGATTTAGACGAGATTGCACCGCGGTTTTTGTCGGGAGATGCGTGATGAACGGCCGATTAATTAGGATATTCCGAAGCTCGTCATAATTTCTTCTCAGCCGAGATTCTCACTGAAAGTACTGTGTTGACTTTAGTAAGATGAAATATGTAATAAGAGAGATTAAACTTGTCGTAATAACAGGTTGTACCTCAAAAAACATCATTTTTATATAGCTGTCCATTTGTATTGCAAAATTACCTGTCGACTGTAAAAATTAGCTCTAGCCAACCTGCCAGACAGGGCGATTAAAAATATTGCTATACATATGCCGCGTGTACTCGTCGTCGTCGTCGTTTCGTTTGCGTATATATGCGGTAACCACCGCATATGTTACCTATAACTATTACAGATATAGTCGCTCGGCGAAGCAATGAATAATTTTATCGCGCGCGTGTACTTGTTTTCACAACATAATTATCGATCGAAAGATCAGGCACACATGCTGCAGGTTCTTCTTCTTCGTTATGCACTTTATATAGTATTCGGCATGAGTAATTGAATTTGACGTCTGAAGTATACGCGAATTTTGCTCATCTTGTTGAAGAAGAATTTTAATTTCATACGTATATGTAATTTTATTTCCGTCACCGCGATAACAATAACGAGCTAGACTTGAAGTACCTTTACTGTCACAAAAAATTAACGCAAACACGGCGTATTATTTTTTACGTTCTTTTTTATTATACGCGAAGAACTTTTCGCTAGGCAAATAAATCGTTTGAGTTGATCGACGCGAAATGTGAGTCAGGTAAAAATTTCGATGGCAATGATAAAAAGTGTATACGTGCACGAGTGCATCGAGCACACGTAAGATGGAGCAGAGGAGCCGCCAAGTCCGAAGTTGGCTCTCGTCTGGCAAGTTGGCGGAGGCGTTCGCGAACGAGCGTTGTCTGGACGACATAAACTTGAACTCTCCTACTCTCGTACACGAGGCAATAAGGATATCGACTGGCTGTGCTGCCGGCAGCGCTATAGCATTCTAGAGCACCCGGCAATTCCTGGTGTCATTACCATCACCAGCTGTGGCTTCGCGCGCTCGCCCAGCCGAACTTTGCCCCCGGTCTCGCCCACTCTTCCTCTCTATGTACACGCGTAAACGCTGCTTGAATGGCCGCGCTAGCTCTGTGTATATGTATACGTAGCCTCGATGTACTTTGGTCGAAACTGTCGTAATAAGGACAGCATCGTCTATACATGCGCACTTCACGGATTTCGCTCCACATTTTTTTTAACTCTCAAAGGCTTGTTACAAGTTTTATCGTTTCCAGTCATTCCGGTGTATTTTCCCGCGCAATTTTCAGTTATCTTTGTTGCCTCGTTAAAGCAATTTTCTGCTTGCGAAAATATTATTTCGAATGTAAAAACGTTCGGGACGGTACGCCGGCTAATAAATTATCTATTTTATTGGCGGCACTTGAAATTTCCTCGCGTACTTCAGATAGCGACGCACATGCAGATTAACTACATTGTAATTATAATATACTAATATTTTTTTGTTATTTGCAGTACGACGATACCGGCCTGCACGGGGGCTACATCGAGGGCGGCGGTGGTGCCGGCATGTACGATCCACACGGGAACGCCCGCAGTGTGCCGGGCCTCCATCACAGTCCGCACCTGGGGGCCATGGGCCCAGGACACCCTCAGTACCCACCGCCCCCGCCACAACCACCGCACGTACTTGCGGCGGCAGCAGCGGCGGCAGCCGTACCCGAAGCCCACGTCAAACGTGACAAAGACGCCATTTACGGGTAAGTGCATCATACTAGCTCATTTGTCATCTATATCACGTTTTCAAGAAAAAATATATAAGCACATTGCCGTCAGCTTGAAAAGATATAATTACAGGAAGATCATAATACGGAAATTCTCCCAAAGACATTTCAATTACGCCGGATACGCGCGTGCACGCTTGATTTAGGCTTGCTCGCGCGAAATCGCCGTGAATGGGTGCTTTTAGTGCGCTCGCACTGCGTATAGCAGCAGAAGCAGCAGCAGTTCTACGCGACTGGTCGACGCTTCGGTGATTTATCGTCGCGAACGCGCACGAGATGCCTCGATTTCTGGTATCCCAGGAACGGGAGCTTATTATTTCGCGGCCTACCCTGTAATTTGTCCACTCGTCGTGTGGACGGGCGGGGACTCGGAACTTTCCTGGAACGCCCGGACATTTAGGCGGCCCCTGTCTACCTCCCTCGCGCTGCTGTTTACCTCAGCTCTGTCGCGTGGTCGCTCGCAGCTATCATCCCTGTGCGAGGTTCACTGTTGTGATCGGCTATACATTTTTCACGTCTCTCTAAGCACCACCTGCGATAAATCAGTAGGTCGCTAACGTCGTTTCGTAATCTCGAGAAATACAAATTATTGACAATTTATGGTTTCTACTTTTCCCAATTATGTTTGATTCGCGAACAATGCTTTTTTATTATTCGAATCGTGTGCACTTGCATGCGCAAGGGACTGACAATTTTACGATCATCCTTCGCCGGCGCGGAGCAAAGAACCATTTTACGTAAGACGCGACGATGTGCATGCTGCTTACGTAAGCGCCGAGCAGCGGCGATTGCAAATCACTGTCAGACGCCACCGTTGCCGTCGCCGAAGATCCGAGGAATAATCCTTACACGGGGACCTTGAGCTGAGGGATTCCTTTTGCCTTTTGAAAACAAACGCGCGTTTCCTTTTCGTTCTGAATTTCCACGCTCGTATAAGGATACAAGTGGCAATCGCAGCTCGTCTATCTATACGAAATCAGGCAATGACGCGAGCTATATTTTTCACTTTTAATTGACTGTCCGATGATAGTTGAAAGTTTTGCACCGACACGTGGAGCTTCGAGTTGTTAATTCCAACGACTTCTCGTTGTAATTTTCGCTGTTGACTTTTTCGTCGTTGTCGTCCAAGTAAAAGAAAGATAAAAAATAATGCTTATACAGTGGTAGTCCAAAAGCAAAAGTGAAACGAAATCGAGTTTTCCACTCTCCCCTGGCGTCACGCGTATCGTTCGGCGCCTGATGCTGCTGCTGTTGCTGAGCCCAAGCTGGTTCTTTCTAGAGATAACTGATAAGCGTCGAGACTGCCGCCGCGGCGGTTGCACTACTACCACTAGCCGCCACGTCGTCGGCTAATCTACGCTCGTGGCGCCAAGATTGGACCGCCTCACCTTTCTTTTTGCTTTTACCTTCTCTCCGGGAGGGAAGAGCTCTCTCTCTTGTCGCTCGCGTGCATTTCGACGCCGAGAGATTTTTTTAAAAACCATAGACTAACGATTAAAAGTTTTTGTTGTGAAGAAGGCACAGCGAATGTAATCCGATAGCGCAGCAAAGATAACGTCGCAGCGTAGATTTTTCGGCGCCTTGTTTCAATACTATTACTTTACTCCTGGAGAAGTTAAACTTGAAAAAGTTTCAAATACCTATACGCAGCGATAGGCTAGCAGCGGTGGTGGTGGCGGTGGTCGGACGGAAACCGCAAAACCGCAGATCGGCCGAACAATGTTGAACGGGTACGGGGCAATCGTATATCATATCATTACCTTTAGCAGTCGCGCCCGTCACGCCCGACACCTAGGTCGTTCACCACTCATTTGTCAACCTCTCGCGGCGCTCGCCGTCTTCGGCGTATACACTTTCCTCGTGGCTCTGATGTATATACATTATACAAATACCGGTATGGACTTCGCGGAATCTGGCCAGACGGAGATCGCGTGTACGGAAATCGGTCCAAAGCTCGTCGTCGCGCG
Source organism: Cecidostiba fungosa (assembly GCA_900474305.1). Taxonomy (NCBI): domain Eukaryota; kingdom Metazoa; phylum Arthropoda; class Insecta; order Hymenoptera; family Pteromalidae; genus Cecidostiba; species Cecidostiba fungosa. Next base: position 42,235 of record UCOJ01000010.1, read on the forward strand.
TATTAATTTTCGTCGTACTAGCCGCGTGTGACGCTGGAAATTACGGAGAAAGACGGGCGTAATGGCCCCAGGAGAGCCGATCAGAGCGAGAGAAAAGGTGGAGTGAGGGGCGCATTGAAAGGAAGCGCTGTCTTCTTGAATTTCTGGTTTTGGGTTGTTTGGACCACTGAGCTGACTCTCCTAATGGAGCGAGATTTGTGGACGGGTGGCGGCCGAGTGATATTTCTCGTTTGCGTCTTTTATTGTACATTCTTGCTTTTTGTGCGCCCGGTTTTTCTCTCCTTCCAAATCAATTTTACACACTCACACGAGTACATCAGACGAGAAAGTCGAATATTTGATTATCATCTATCAGTCGTGCATCAGGATAACGTGGTAACGTCGTCATTTTTTGCAATAAAAGGACCGGGGCAATAAAAGCATTTAAATTGATTGATTCGTTGATTGGGTTGTGACGGATAAGTTTACGACGAGCTATTTAGCAGTCGAATGTCGAGCCTGTTGAATCAAGCCGTTATAATGTAATAGGTGTTCAAACCAACACCTTTAACTTCCATGCTTTGTTTTGCATTTTTGTTTAAATTTTTTCTCAATAGTTGTAACTCTGAACATAAAACCCCGCTGGCAAAAATAAAGAACAAAAAAATATCGACTCAATCTACCGCTTTAGAATCGCGAATATAGTCTCGAGGAGCAGAGAGAAATGACTTTGGCTACTGCGGAGCAAAGATAGCGCGAGAATCAACTTAACGCGTAAAGAAGCTCGAAGCAACGGCAGCAGCAGCAGCAGCGAAGAGAAAATAAAGCAAAAAAAAAACAGAAGAGAGGAGCGCAGCTTCTCTACGGTGTGCGAGAGGAGGAGGAGGATCGAGTCTGGGCCTGAGGTGCCGCTGAGCGCGAACGTAAAGAGATCGAGAGGAGCTTTTTTTGCGCGGCACAAGAGTGAGCGAGACAGAGCTGCTGCTGCTGCGCTGCAGCCACGTCAATTTGTCGAAATTCGTTCCGAATCGTTTTATGTCCGGCACGCCGCGCGAGCCTCCGTGCGCACACACGGGGCTTTCAAATAACAACAACGGCAGCGGCTGAGAGTCTCTACATAGGCTCCCAGTTCGCCGATACTATTATACACCATGCGAACACCTTCGACCTCCGTTTCTTCTGTGGCTACCGGGCGAACTCGTTCGACCTCCTACTACATGGCACACACTCTTGACTCCCCTGCTTTCTCTCTCTCTCTCTTTCTTCACTGCTGCTCGCGTGATGAGTCTCTCATTTGCGAGACAGGCTATATACACGCTCGGCCGCCGTCGCCGTTCCGTGCTGGCTGGCTCTGCTGCAGTATATATACAGAGGCAAGTCTGCCTGACCCTTCCGAATTTTTGACGAAAATTTATGTGCCGCTATACGTGCAATGCCCCGTCCGCAGGCTCTGCATATACGTTGTATAGCCTGGCTTTTTCGTCGCTCGTGAAATTTCATATACGCGCTAGCGGCGGACGCAGCAGCAGCAGTCGCCGTGATTTATGCACGTATTTGATAAGTGCTCCGCGTAATATCTGGAAGCTCGGAATTCCCAAAATGCGTGCATGGCAGCCTTTCTTTTTTTTTCAACAGCATCGGCAAACTTTTACGATTTATTGTTTAATAACAGCTTCTAATATTTCTTCCCGGATAGTCAGTGCCCGAATACAATTTTCATTCGACAATATTTCATTGTTGTTGCTACTCCTTGTATGTGAGAACATTAAATGTTACCCAAGAATAAGAATGTCAGAATAGGTTGCATCGCTGCGGGCTAATCTTATCGTATCCCTTGATCCTTCTAATACTCTTCGTAGTCATGGTTACGTTATAATAGAAGCGTCAGGCACATACTGCATACTCGCGGGCATTACAAGTTTCCAGCCTAATTTCTCTCGAATTAAACGTCTCATTAAATTTCACCAAACTATACAGATGCAAAAAGTTCCCGTTCGTTACTTATTACTAGCATAATGCGAATAATGCTTCTCAAAATATTTATTAGATTCTGACGTGTGTTTTAAAAAAACTACATATACTTGAAATTACGAATTTGGAGCTGGGCAGCTGAAAAGAGCGGGAACGTGGTAGTCAGTCAGTCAGGTAGGTTGGGTCGGGGGGCTGCCGGTCAGAAGCAGCAGCAGGCTCAACGACCTATCGCCAGCCGTCGGATCGAGCCGCTGCTCTCAACTCCTCTTCCCAGCTCCTTTCCCGAGCTCGCGGTATAAGAATCCTTTTTCGCTGTTCCAGCCGCTGCTGCTGGTTTTCGTTTCAACGCTTCACGCTAATTCACGTTTTTGCTGCCTTTGCAGTTGTCCTCTTGCCCTAATTGCGTTCTCGTAGGCACTAAATGGGGGCGGTGTCCGAAAAAATCCGTCGACAGGGTCCTTAAAATGCAAATTCTCGCGCTCGGCCATGTCAAGCAAAAAGTTAATGCCAGGCGCTTGGACACACCCACGTGTAGCAAAGTTCGCTATATTTATACTTTATAAATAATATTAATAGTATAATTTGTTTTCTTGAAGAAATATAACTTAATTATAAAAATCACTGTTAATAAAAACATTCTTTTTTTCAGACATCCGTTGTTCCCGCTGCTCGCGCTAATTTTCGAAAAGTGCGAGCTCGCAACGTGCACACCCCGCGAGCCTGGTGTCGCAGGTGGCGACGTATGCTCGTCCGAAAGTTTCAACGAGGACATCGCCGTCTTCTCCAAACAGGTAAGGATGCAAAAGCAAGCAGTCTTATCGGGCTCATGTTAAGATCGTGCACAACTTGAACTTGACGCATTTTGTAATATTCTATTGTCCGTTACCCGGCACAATCGCGTCAGAAGCTGAAATAATATATCGATTCGTCACGAGTAGCGCGCTGCACATTCAGCTTAGGTATTTACAGATAATGCGCGCTATAGCAAGCACCTTATCGTTGCGCTGCGACGCGTATGCATAAAATATGACGGCTTAACAATGCGCAGAGTATATTCCTGATGTGCTTGAAATACATGGAGACCGCGCGTTTTCAGGCCCAGCCGTGTGCTGCGCAACGAAACTCACGCGGCAATCTCAACGAGCCGGCAATCCAAAATCAATATACAGTAACGCTGTGGCGAGACTCCAATATTGAACAATGTACATTTACGTAAGTCTGAGACTGCGTGTAGAAGAGGCTGGAATGCGATACAAACAGGTTATTTCGTCGCTGAGAAAATTTTAAATTCTCTCCTGTCTTGAAAAATATTGGATGATGAAGTAACGATAGAACTATTTCTTCTTACTGTTTTGATCACGTATCTGTGGCTAGTATACAAAGTTAAGTCTTAATTACGTTGGAGATCTGAATTAAGTGAGAAACGATGCAAAGATGAAAAAAAGTACACTTTGTAAAAGTGCTAGTATTATTAAAATCCGGGATCCACGACTCGACGATAGACGACGAGGAGATACTCATCGAAAATCACAACCAGCACATTCCTAGTCTCCTGTCATGCGCCGCTGCTGTCTGCCTTTCGTGCAAGAATGCCTCAGCGCAGATCTCTTTTGGAATTTGACGCCAGGACGCGGCGCGATCATGACGCGCTCGTGAAAGCCTTGTATTAATTTTCTACGGGATACGTGTTCGTTACGAAATTGGAAAAAGTGTATCCTTTTTTACGGAGTTCATTTTGTGGCTTGGAGTCAACGTTTTACCGAGCCATTGAACAAATGCGACCGTGCGGGCTGATTATAATTGAGGCGACGTGCACTCTGTGGGAATGAGGAGACAAAAAAGAAACATAAAATGATTGGGTATATATGTTGTAAAATCGTAAACGTCGCTTTAATGATACTCCGAGAATCACAATCTAATAAAACTTAAATGGTCATTCCAAAGACTGCGATTTTACTTTTTAGTGTTGTTTTATTTAAGAAAACGTACAAGTATTATATATCATATCTATGATTCACTTTGTATTAAATAGAATCTAAAATTAAATTTCATCATCAACAAAAAATAACTAGAGCTAACCTTTACTGCAATCATCTCAATCTCACAGATTTAAATTATCAACCTTTCTTCAACGTTGACGATAGTAATCTTTGTTATGATTCGAAAAAAACAAACTTTACGATAGCTATACCTCATTTCGAATGATTGAAAGAGCCAAAAAAGAGAAATCGTTATCGTGGGTAAATTTTGGAAGTATATCAAGCTGCCGCGAGAAGGAGCAAAGAAAGCCCGTGAATAATCGGCTGAGAGAGAGAGAGAGAGAGCCGCTGCTACGGCCTCGTGTGCCCAACGAGGCAGAAGACTCGTGCACAGCCGTGCTGTTCTCGTTTTCGGATCTCGGACCCGAGCTGCGAGCTGACCAAGGGTATACAACACGGCTTTGCGCGCGACTCGCCGAGCAGAGGTCCCAAGGACACGAAGGTAACCCGAGAGCCGGCGTGGCCCCATGCCGTGCGCAAAACGATTTGGGACCTTTTAAAAACGCACCATTTCGCCGCGTAGTCGTCCTGGGCGCATTCCTACGGGTTTGCATATGCACGCACGCCGCCGCCACGTGAGCTGCATATGCGCAAAAGCGGCCCCGAAAGAAAGCTTTTCGGTATACGCGGGCGAAAGTAAATACGCTCGGATGACGAGAACGTGACTTTTACAGCCGTATCGCTAATCGATCTTTCCTCACTTCTCGCTGGCCTCCACATGGGCGTTTTGAAAAGGGCCAAGCTCTTTTACGTTTACGTACTTTTATACGTTTACAGTTTCTTTCGTAAAAATAATATTCCAAAGATAATATTCAAAACGGTCTTGCAATCACGGTTAATTTTTTCGCTAATCTGCCTCGGGTTTTACCCGGTCAAAGATAAGCAAACGAATTAGAAGGCGTGTACACCGTGTGTAACACCTTGATATTTCATTTTTTGTTTCGCGTGCACACGCGCTTCAACAGCTTCATATATAATATTTAACCTAAAAAGATAATAGTGTTAATAAAGCGCACTTTTTACGGCTTGTCTACCATGGGTGCTGCTGTTGCTGCTGCCGCGCAGGTTTTAGTATAGAATTTTAAGAGGCACAGCGATAAAGTGTCTAAGTTTCCTCTCCTCGCAGGAATTGTGAAAGTCGGTCTTTAAAACAAGCTCTAGTTTACTTCTTTGCAACAGGAAAACTGTTCCTCCGACTTGTAATATGCAGGGAAAGTTGAGAAACGCAGGATATGAATATGAAAAAAAGAAAGAAATACGATTCATGAAAATTTTACCGGCTGGGTATGCATTTCTTTCAACCGATTGAAGTAATGACGTGCAAGATTTTTCCTATTTCAATGTTCCTTTACCTGTGAAAGTTTTCGTTGCTGTATTATTTTTCATTCTCTGTTTACCTTACCAATTCAGTAGACAGCACGGCTTCGCTGAAGTTATAACACAAAAAAAAAACATCTGTACACATTTGTGTCGGTGATGTCAGCTGGCAGTATCGCAAATTCGATAACGCGAAAAACTGGAATAACCCTACGTTCCAATTTGCTATTTCGTTACGCTGGGTGATGGTATATCGTGAGTATCTTCTCTGTTCCATGCATATTCATGTACTGATGCTATTTTTGCGCTGCTATTCTATTGTCGGCTCTCTTGTTTATGAAAAAATTTTTTTCGAATTTTGCCATCGCAAAAAGTACGCGCAAATAAAATTATACTGGAACAAAACCTTTGAAACTTGCAGTACAGCACTCAGATGTTTTTCATGAAAAAAAATGTAGGTTAAGCCGAAAGCCAAACAATTCTGAGTAAATTTATTCGATGCTACGAAGATAACTTAATTACACACGTGCGCGCACTTTTGTAAGGAAAAGACAGACAGATAGCAAAACTTTTTACACAGCTTCCTATCGTCTATTAATCGGGTGGGAAATTTGCACATATACCCGCGCGTAACACGCGTGTCCTTATCCCGCGCTCGTCTGCTCTCGTGTTCATGCATGCATATAGGTACACACACAAAGCTCTCGCTCGGGAGACGATTGCGAAGTGCAATCAAGTCGCGGGTACACAAAATCCCGCTCCTGCTGCGGGGCCTCTATCGCATTATAAACAGACGACGACGTCGACGACAGTGGCGGAGCCTTGGAAAAATTTTTTACGTTACAAGTCAAACACAATTACAGAGAGGAATGCCGTTTAGTGGTATGAGAACGCAAGAGGTAACACGGGTAGCAGTGCACGGGTAGCGCTACCTCGGAGATAGCGATAAGAGTTAAGCCTTTGCCGCGCTGAGAATCGGATAAGACGAACGTTCGCCTCTTGGTCTGTGTATATTAACGAATACTTCGCGTTGGACTTGGCAGGCAAATGAAAATTTCTTACCGATTTGGACGGCGATCGAAAAATATTCCCTCGAAATATAGGCATAAGCCGATAATAGCGCTCATCAAGAGATAGAAGTATCAGGAAGTCGAATTTCGATAACCAATTTGTACCTCGATAGAGATAGCGTGATTATTGGTTACACGAGCAAAAACAATTTTAATTGAACACTAATTGTATTCTAGCGCCGACTTTCTTTAACAAGTGCAAATAATTCAGCAAAGTGCTTAATAATTACAGGTTTTTAAAATTTATTATATTCAGCTCGAGTCATTAAATAATACTTAATCGTTGTAACGGGTGTAAAGAGAAAAAAGTGTAATTTCAACATTTTTAAAATGCAAATTATATTTTGTTGATTCTCGCGTTAGATTCATTTATTCAAAGCTGCTGCATTAAGAGCAGCGAGTTATCAGCGCGCTTCATGTATAAACAATGAGCCTGTTTCGTGATTTGAGTACATAGCTGTATCAACAGTAGACATTTTTAGCCTCGCAAAATACTATACGCTTATAATCATCGCATTTTAGATGAGTTATTATTTATTATCAGTCTCGTGTTTGGCATTATCGACGCCTTGTTTGCCTTGCATATGGGCAAGATAAGTCCCGGTCGCAGAAATCGTCACATATTCACCTGTCTGTTCCCAGTCGGATGTATCAAAATAACACGTACATATTCCAGTGGATTATGTCATCGATACGACTTTGTATATCTTGTCCTGGGAATGAAATCTGCTGCTTCACTTGATTTCACTTCTTCATCACCGTTTTTGATTGATTAAATGCGGCTGTTTCAATGAGAGCGCAAACCGTATTTCTAAAAAAGAGCAGTCTTATCCTCAATTAAATTTTATTATTTATAGCGAGAAGCCGAAAACAGTGTAATTACGCACACCGAGAGATCCGACGAACTATGCATAAAGGGTGCAGTGTTAGAATTTGGATAAGCAGGTGACAATCCTCTTGCGGACGTTTTAGAGGCGCTAAGCTGCTCGATAGCGGCTACGAGATAGGGCCCCCAGCGCAACAAAGGGGGCCGCACGCTGCGCGCAGCTCCGCGCAGGATTATTCCACATTATTTCGCATTGTGTATTGCGTGCCCTGCATGACTGCGCATGCGCGCATTTCCATTGAGCACGCACGAGCATCATGTGCACTTACAGCCCGTGCCTGTACACTTACACGACAAAACAAAAAGCCTGCGCGCTTTCGTCGGCACAATGCTCCCTCGATCGACTGCAGTATTTTGGCAGTTTATCATTCGGTTCTTCTCGTTGTTGTTTTTTTTTTAAAGTCTCTAAATTTTTTCTTCAGAAGCCTATTGAAGCATCAGTCGATTCATCATTGGAGGCACAACACGCTAGAGAGATATAGATTCATCGCGAGTAGCGAGCGCGGTGTGGAATGGAACACACACGTGGATATTATTATTGAGCAAAAAGAAGTCAGGCTGAGAAGGAAAAGGCTCAACTTCTATTATATAATCTATCTGGCGCGCAGCCTCGTGTACCTACCGATGAGCATCAGTGTGCGTGTTGCAGAGGCAGCGCGCGCGAAACTTCTCCTCTCTATACTCGGTCTCACTCTCGCATAGCGGCGTGCGAGCCGAGCAAAAACGACTGCTCATTTCTACCCATTGTAAATTGATCTATTCAGCGGGTCAACCATATTATCCCCGGCGCTCTCCTCGACTATAAACGCGCGCATGCATGCCAGTATACTGTAGTGTGTGCGTGTGCAGACATCAGCGGGAGAGCAGCAGCAGCGAGTTTACAGGAGAGAGAGAGGAGGCAGCGACCGCTACACGGCGGCACACACGTGGTGCCCCGCTGCGCATAGTCTGGTGCTGGGCGCGCATTGTTGCGCCCTTTTTTTACCCACACATACCTACCTTTCTCTCTCTCACTCGCGCTCCCTTCCTTGGGCCCCGAATATAAGAGGCCGAAGCGCACTCGCCCCAATTACATACTCTCCTTCCCGCTGCGAGAGCAGCCACGACGTCGACGACGCAACGGCGCAATCGAACAATGACGGCCTTCAACTGGCAAAAGAGCATTGTCGAAAAAAGAGCGCGAGCACAGGGAAGGCGGAAGACGGGCCACGCGTTCCGTATTTACGCATGCTGCTTTTTTCCGCGTTGTTTTCGTCGCGATGAAAATTCATTTCCCAAAAGAATAACAACGACATTGCCGAATCAATCTTTGCAGGCGCTCATAAAATCCACCCGAGCATAAATTCACGAAACGAGACAAAGCCGTTTATCCTCGTGGCGAGATTGCTGTTCCAAAAATAAGCCAATTTACTCATCAATAAAGCATCTCTCTCTCTCGTATTATCGCGCCACGTCCGAATCGAGATAATCCTTATCAGGCGAGCATCGCTTTCGTTATACTCGCTTATCTACAGTATACGATCCAACTTGTGCGCGCAGGTAGCTTTGAAATTCTGCAAATGCGCGGGCGGCGCGCGCGATCCATCAGAGATAAAGCGGCGTCAGGAAAAAAGGGCCCGAGCTAACTTTCTGACGGATGAAGTGTCCGGCGACGGGGTAACTTTAGCGCTTGATTATTCCGGAAACGTCGTGGGTGTGTGTGTAGCGGCGCTGCATATTTCCGTCCTCGGTGTGCCCCGGCAGCAGTAGAGCATCTCCCGCCTCGCTCTGTCTCTCTTTCTCTCTCTCTCTAGTATAGCCCGCGATGGCCCGTTGGGATTTATTGGCGCAATTAGAATGCACCTCGGGGGCATTAAACCCTCGTAAAACGTTGGACCGCACTGACGGCCTGACTAATGTTCACGACAGCGACCGGCCGAGTGAGAGAGGGCGAGAGAGTAGGTATACCTATGGGTGTGTGTATATATACATATACGTGCGCGTGCTACCTGCTCTTTCTCTGTGGCCTCTGATGCGCAGCTCTCAGCCTCGGGAAGACGACTCGCAGCGCACATAACGCGCTTCTATATACTCCACCTCGGCGCATGCAGTCGTTTCTAACCCGCCTTTACTCGCCTTTCCCCGATTATGGAGTCCCGAGATGCTCGCCGGCCCTTTTTCTTCTCTCTTCTTGCTCCGCTGCTGCTGCTGCTGCAGCCTCTTCTGCCGAGGTTACGACTGTGCTCTCCGGAGCGTCGATTTATTATCTCGCGCAAATAAAGCGCTGCAGCCTGGAGCTGTACGCGCCTTCGACGCATTGATAAATTGATAAATCACGAGCCGTGAAAAAAAGTCAGCCTTTCATTAATCAAAATATTGTTTCAGTTCGGCCAGCGTCTCACTGAGTATACATACAAACAGCATAATTATTTCAAACGAGCCACGAATTCCGCGGGGAAAACGAAACGATTAATTAACGTCATAAAGTAGCTCCATTATGCTTCATTTGAATATTTCCCTCGCCACGACTCGGTGTTACGGATTTTTTTTCTTTTTTAAGCAAAAAAAACTTTGAGTCGCGGGCAAAGAAAAGGAAGCAAAGAGGTTCTTAGCGGGGCCACTACGTATGTATATACGTTTTGGACGATCCGACCGGCCGATAAGCGGCAGGATTTACAAAGCAAGTGGAAGGATAAAGAGCGCGCGGCAGTGGAGAGGAGAAAGACACCCGAATGGGAACGTGTACCAGCTATAGTGAGAGAGAGAAGACGAGCGTCGAGCGTAAACAAGCGCAAAGCCGGATTATTATAATCGAGATAACGCGTTCGTGAGCCGAGAATGTCGCTTTTGTCGGTTCGATCGGCGTCGTGCAGCTCGTCGTCTTATCTATTTATTGCCCGTGAATGAAAGTCGATAGAGAGCAATAAAAATATTCGATATTCCGCCGCCATAATCTTACGCAACTCGTGTCCGCCGAAAGCAACGGAAAAGGAATCTTTTCGTGCGTCATAGCGGCTCTCGTCGTCTCTTGCCACTTTTTCTAGAAATCGCGCACGTATAACGAGGTCAATGAGAATTTGAGAGACATAATAGTAAAGAAATCGAGAGATTAGGGTACGGCCCCAAATAACCGTCCTCCTGGCAATTATATACTCTCAAGTCAAATGCTCCAATTAAATCGCGCCTCGCTGCCGGGGAATCCAGCCCGTAAGCCCACATCCTCGCGCGCAGCCATAGTCAGCCGCACGGAAGCGACACCTCTTCGACGTCGGCAGCACCGGATGCATCGAGGGCCTCCCTTCCTCCTCCAATTACGATTCAAAGTCAATTAACAGTCGAATCGCGTAGGCGAGTGCGAGCGAGAGGGGGTCAGCAGCAGCAGCAGCTCGATAAGACAGCGAGAGCCGAAGGTTTAATCGCGATGCGGAAACTTATAATGCGATTCTAGACCGGTTCTGATGTCTGTCGAGCCAAGGCTGACCGCGCGTCAGTGTCATCCCGGCCACTGAGATGTCTCAGCTATATGTATACACGAGAGAGGCGACGCTCGGCCAGCGCTCCATGCACGACGACTGCAAATAGAAAATTACGACGTGCGATGTACGCGAATCGCGCGATAATCGACTGGCTCTTTTTCTCTTCCTCTCTCTCCGGACCTTATACATTATATACACGATATGGCCAAAGCTAAACAAAGTATAGCGGCGGTTCGACTTTATACGAGCTTTTTTTTTGATCGCTTGTTATTTCGCCAGAGTGACTGATTTAATCAGCAGTACTAATCAGTCAGCCATCGACGCTCGATTTAGCAGCGAGCTTCGCCTCCGCAGCCAAAAAACTGTATAGAGTCTCGGCTGACTGAACGTCTCTCGCTGGCAAAAAGCCTCGGCAAAACAGAAAATGCGAATTCGCTCGCGCTGATGACCGACCAACGAGATTTTCCTAGTGCGATACGCGGTTGAGTACATTTAGGCGGATATACGAGCTAATAAACATGCGATGGAAATCTGTGAGACTGTCCTCTGCTGCTGCCAGGCCTGCACTATAGGTACTTTCGTACAGAGACCCTCATAAGCACGAGAGTCTGCCCAGGTATAGTTCGAGGAGGCGCGAACTGACCTATCTCCTTCGGTCGCGTGGGGAAAGTCAAGCTGCTGCCGGTTTATGACGCCTCGGGAATATCGCTCTCTGCAGCCGGCCGCCGATATTAGGTATCGTTTTACAGCCCAAGCTATACACAATACGGGGAAAGTGTCCCTCGCACTTTTGCACTGGGCTGTGAGGAGGCGCTTAGGCATGGCCATAAAGTTATCGGCCGCGCGGCACTTTACGAGTGCTATAATTTTAATTTTCCCGAGGCTAGCTCTGCCACGCGGCAGCCGGGGATTTCGGGTAAATATTGCTTCGCCTGGCATTATAACTACGGTGGTGCAGTAAAAGATCGGCATGGCGTTGACAGTCGAAATTTCCCTCGAAAGAGTTGAAGAACAGAAGAACAATCGGCCATCACTGCGCAGGATCTCAAGGATCCCGGCTTCTTTTTTTTCTCTTTCTCTCGAGGCGGGGACATCTGCGTGAGAGCTTTACGAGCGGGCACTGGCTCAGTGTAAACAAGGAGAAAAAAACGCGACAAAGCTCCCTTGTCCTCGGCCGTGCAGCCACCTATATCCCGAAAACCTCCACAAAAGGTATAGGCTCGAGCGAGCGACAGCAGCGGAGCGAGGTAGCAAAAAATCGATCTCGGCCAGAGACACGCGCAGTGGGAGTATACGATTCTTACAAATTGTAATCCGCTCTGCGCGCGCGCGCGCGCGCGAGTACCAAAGGGGGATCGGAAAAGAGAGGAAACGACGATCGGCAGCAGTGCTGGTGAAAAAAAACGCCGGCAAAGGACGAGGCGCGCGAGAACTGCGCACGCAAGAAACTAGCCTGACAGTATTTTTGTTAGGGCCGTCTTAGCCGAGACACCTTCATTACTATACGCTCATGGCGATGTGCCGGCACCGGGAACAGGAACTCCCATTCAGAATTCTGCAGGCTCATGAATAACGCACAGCACACACGCAGCAGTCCGTCTTGGGCTACTCGCACTCGCGCGCGAGCGTCGACATTCCGCGGCGAAAAGACTCTTTTCCAGAGATATCTGCCGCTAGCTGTTGCTGCTCCTCTTCTTCATCTAGCGACCGTCGGCGAAGCACATGCGTGCATGTAAGCGAGGTATATAGCGGGCCGCGAGGAGTTAACGTTCCGCGAACGCCGAGAGAAATAAAGTCTGATGCGCTCGAGGGATAAAACGAAAGACGGAAATTAATTAGCGGCGGAAGAGTGCTCGCATTCTTGCGAGAGTCGAAAACGAGAGTCATAATTTTGATTGCGGCTTCTATAATACACACACACTCGCTCCGCAATTACTCCGCGTGAGATTTCCTTTTTTTTCTCTCTCTCTTTTGCAAATGAGAGAAATTGTCGATACTGCGATGTAAATTACATACATATATGTGTATATGAATAAGTAGCGCAGAGTAGGCGAACGCTGAGCTCCAATTAAGGAAGCGGCGGACTAATCGTTTAGGAAGAGCCTCGCGAGAGATACGGATCGCCCTCTCGTACGCGGCGGCGGCGGCGGCTCACCTATATTCTTGCGTGCATGCGCGACTAAACCGTCTTTAATACTCGCTCAATTACCTATGTGCCAGGCTCTAATTATTAAAGTACCTCTCGTTTCTCTCTGTTGCAGATCAGACAAGAGAAGCCTTACTACATCGCCGACCCGGAGGTGGACTCGCTGGTGAGTATATTTCCTTATTTGTGTGTTCAAAGTGGCCGGCGGGCGCAGGTTACGTACACTACCTATACTGCAGCAGCGCAACGGTATACACATATACGTGGCCTCGCCGATCCTCTAACGAGTGTCCAGGCACGATTAAGCATAAGCGCGCGCGCCGACGGTGTATAATGGGACCGTGAGAGCTGTGGCCCCGAAAATACGGAGTATATGTACGGGCCCGCAAAGTCGGCCGAGAATTTCTTAAGAAGCGCGTAAGCAGTTGCCATTTCGCAACTTTTTTTTCTTGCAGAACAATTTTGCATTCGATGCGCGCGCTGGCCTTCGTCATTAGAGTCGGCAAATATTTTTCCTACTGACGCGCAAACATTTGAATGATGACTGGAAAATGTAGGTAACGGTCGTCGACGCGGCGTTAGCAGCAATTGTTAGTAACCGCGCATTTTTCCTTATCCCCGGTTACTCCTTATTGTCACTTTAGTAGCGCGTAATGTAGTGCTTGCTTGTTTTAACAACTGTATTCTTGAAAATAATTTCAATTTTTCACGCATCCTCGTGCACACTTGCTAATACAAGGTTTCGAATTATCGCAAATAATAAAAAGTCTCTCAACACCTTAACGACCTCGTGTAGGCGGCAGAAGAAAAGGTGAGATCGCGTGCGATGTCTTTGAAATTATTCCAGACTAGGCTGCTATAAATGCTCTCTATGAGTCGTAAAAAATACTTTTTAAAAATTTCTCGCCGTAAAAGCCGCCTCTCGTAAATCAAGCCTCCAGTCACTTATATCTGCCGCGCAAAAAAGCCTTCCCACGTTGAATTTTCGTATCCTACTGCAATCCGCACCGCTAATTTCAAACGCGTCTCATTATAGACATAATGAAAAGACACCGATTCCTGTGGCCTTCCATTACTCCTATGGAAAAAGTCACGGTTCTATAACAACGAAACGAAAGTTTTTAGCCGCCGAAAAAAACATAATTGAATTGTATTCGTTAAAGATTTTTGCGATTGTATATTAAAAAGCCATTCGGGCGTAGACGTTGCTCGCGAAGACGAAGAAGAAGGAGAAGAAGAGAGATGAATAAGAAAAGCTGAAGGCACTTATATGTGCGAGCAAAACTTCCGGTGCACGCGCGCGAACGCAAGGTAGTAGCCGCAATAAGCCAAGGCAAGTGCGAGACAAACGTCGAGAGAACAAGAGAGATAGCGAGAGAAGAAAGGTAGTAGCAGCAGCGCTGCACCGTGGCTTCATTACGTCCGTGGCTAATCGCAATCTACGAGCATTGAGCTTCTATCGTAAAGGAGACGGGGCACGTAACGCGTTTGCAGTTTTTGCCGCGTCTTGTGTCTCCTTCTCCGCTGCACATGGCTCTTCTCTCTTTCTCTCGGAGTGAGTTGGTCATCCCCCTGGCCGCTCCTTTGTTCCCGCGTGCCGGTGTTGCCGCCGCGCTCTTCCCCTCCAGCACGACCGATCGCCCCTCGGCTTTTTGTCGATAATTTTGCAATACGGAAAAGTCCTCGGAACGGAATTGCCTCGACGCGATGTATATATACGCGTGCGTACCGCACATAATACTGCATAGAAGCCTCGAGAGTCTTGGCGCGGAAGAGGATGAGCCTAAAAACACAGCTGGATGCCTTTATGACATGTTACTTCATTTGCCGTAGCTTTTATCGTCTCGCGTTTTTTCTTCCTTCTCAAATGAAAATCATTTGTTTCTACGATAGCGAGTCGAGCTTATTTACTGGCCTGGGAAAAATCTTCAATCTCGAAGTAATGAGCAGCGGCGGTCTAATCATTGCATTCTCATGGCTTTGGAAGGGAGAAAATAATAAATCGACGCTGCTTGAGTTTTCACGTGATCGCTCCTGAAAAAGACTCGAATCGAAATCATTCGAGTAAAACCTAGAGAATTACTTTTGTGTCGACATCTGCCTTTTGATTTTTCCAGCAGTGCACTATGTACAAGAAGCTGCAGTGCACTCGCGTCAAGGGCAAATCGAGCGGATTTTGTTCGATTTTGAATTTCACAACTGATGCGTTCGTCACGGTCGAGTGATTCGAATAGTGCTAGAAAAATACCGCAGCCATCAGCTGCGCGCCATTCGAGTCTCATTTCGTGGAGAACCCCCTCCGGGAATTCGGAACCCTCTGCGCTATTTCCTGATGTTTCCTACTAATGTTGCGGACGTTTTCAGAAAAATCATAGCGTGCGTAAACATCTCTCTAAAATTACCGGCGAAAATACACGCCTCGACGAGCGGTATATAATTATATATAGAGGGCAGTGTTTGGCAAACCGGTGGCAAGTTTGCACAATAAAGAAGCGACTGCTGCGTAGAGTTCTCTACTGCACTGCAAATAAAAAGGTGTGCCGGCGTGTATGCGCGGGGAGCACTTGACGGTGAAGGGCACTCGAGACGACACTAGGTGGGCGGATATTCGAGGAGCAGCCTCACTGCTGCTGCTGCTGCTTCTGCTTCTGCTGTCGAAGAGAGCAAAGCAAGCAGGCGAGCCGTGAAAAGTCCTCGAGTATATGCATACGCGGAGTATATATAATAATATAATAAGAAAGGAGGGACAGGTCGCGCGCGGCAGCCGGTCGTTTTAAATAATATTCGCATTAGCATACGGGCGAAATGAGCCAATGAGATGGTAATTGACGAGTTCGCGTTCCGCGGTATGACGTGACTTCAAAGAGCTTAGCACGAGAGCCGGCCGCGTTTGTTGCGCTTTCTTCAGGCTACTGCCGCTCTTGTCTCTTATTTCTGCGTGCGCGGTCTCCTTCTTTTTAGCTTCTTATTACCGCGCGCGCTCTGCTCTGCGCAGACAGAGGAGAGGCCTGTTCTATATTTCTTTGCGGCCCCGACGAGTAAAGGGTGATGAGATTTCCGCAGAGTACTCGCACGTATGCACGTCGTGCTTTATAAAACCGACGAACGAATGTACAACTTGGCCTTGTTTTTCCGCGTCTTGTTCTCGACGAATTTCACGCTTCGGAATCATAATTATGTATGTACGCGGGAAGCGCGCAAACGGCCGTGTCCGTTCTCTAATATAATATATAAATAAAAGCAACGAGCCTCGCTGGCTGTTCGTGAGGAATCCGCGGCTAACGGTATATCCTGAAAGAGCAAGGATCTTCGCAGGCGTGTGCGCGGTAGAAAAAGACGCGTAAGGATCGGAGGCTGCTGCTGCTGCTGCTGCTGGAAGCGCGTGTCATCCGTCTCCGTTTGCACGCGATCGCTGGCCGTTGACTTGCTTGTAGCTGCAGCAGCCGAGAGCTGTTATATGTAAAACAGTCGGCAGCTCTCCAGCCTTTCCTATACCTATACTTCACTTCGAAAGATGCCGAGATTGACATTTGACTCGAAACTCTGGCAGGACGACGAGCTCTACTCGCGCAGGAGGCTGAAATGCAGCAGCAGCGTCAAGAATGCGCGGTTGAAATAGGATATTCAAAAAAACGATTGCGGGACGAACACTTTTTTCGCGCAGCGATCCTCGGTAACATTATATTCCCGCGTCTTTCTCTCGGCGTTTATTTTTATACCTTGGTTTTGCCGAATTAGAAAGCAGGAGAGAGAGCGCGAGATAGGACCGCACAATAAAAGCATAGGTATAGAGCGTAAATCCGGCTCGTCGAGCAAATGCGCGACTCGGGTGGTCCCCGATTTGCAAACGCAGAGTAGAGTACAGACGCGAGACGAGGTATGAAATTGCGTTATTAGCAAGCTGACACGTCGGAACGAATTTCTTTTCGTGCGTGGTATATTTGCGTCCGAGTTTCGAGTTTTACGGGCGCGCGAATTCTCGCGTTCCTCGCTTTTTCAATTTCACATGATAAAACCGCCGTGTATAGAATCTTGGCCCGATCAAACGGAATGTATCGCGCTAATTGCGCGTATATACGAATTTTAGCAATCAGCTGATCAGGTTGTGCGTCGGGCTATCTCGCACATCTCGCTATATAAGCTACTATACTGTAATTTTGTCCCGAAGAAGGAGGCACGACGAAAGACCAGAAGCTAAGAGAGTAGGTTTTTTTCGTGCGGCGCGCGCATGCATACGCTGAAAGTTTATGTCTCCGCGACGTGGGGAGAAGGGAAAAAATTGAAAAAGAAGGAGGCTCGCTATCGCTCCTCCTTTTGGGCTTGTTACCGAGGCTCGTTAAAGACGTTAATGCCTCCCGAAATATTCGCAAAAATGCAGGTGCGCGCCGTAAAGTCGCTGCACGCATATGAGAGCCACCGCGCGACCACACACCCTTTCCCCTCTTCCTTTATTACTATTTTTATTGCTTTTCTTGTTTACACTTTACTGCCGTCCTCCACTATACACTCGCCGTCGGCTCTCGCTTTATAACAATAACCTGGATTTCTCCGGATGCCAGCTTTCGTGGTATAGAAACCATAAAAAAATATGCAACTTCAGGGCTGATATCGTTAACGCCGCGAAGACACGAGGCGACAGCTCGAGTTTCAAGCGCAATAAGTCACGGCTACGGGCCGAATAAATAACAACGCCAACAAACAAATGAAGGATCGCGCGCCGTCTATAAAAATAGCGCTGCTCTGGCAGCTCGCACTCTCGTGCCGCCGCTTCAAAGGCAGCTTCTCGCGCGACTCTTTATACATTTACACCAAGCGACTACATGCTTTCAGAGATATAATGCACGCAAGGGGGCCTCCTGTCCACCATAAATCTCCGGCTATTAAGACGCCGGGCCACGAGTGCGAGGTTTGATGGCCCGTGTCGCAGTGCGCGCTATCGCGTCTTAATACTATACTCGTGCAAAGGTGTCTTTGCATTTCTGTAATTGAATCCCGAGAGCCTCCTCCTTTCGACGGCCGCCGCCGCAGACGAGAGTCTCTCCCGAATTAAATGTTAATAAGGAGGCAGGAGCTCGTCGTGGAAAAGTGCGCCGAGTATCGGGGGGAGTAGAGCGCGCTAGCTTAACAATATTTAAATATTGTCGTCGGCGTGTCGAGGGGCTCGAGGCGCCGCCGGAGGGTCCAAGATAAACCGCCCGCCTGCCGTATAGCTTGCACAGCCCTTTTAGCGAGCGAGAGCGGATTTCGAGAGTTAAATCCCTATTGCCACTTCTCTCTTCGTCGGCAGTCGCGCGACAATGCAGGGGCGCCGCCGCGCGGAGGGAAAGAAAATTTTCACGACACTATCTGATTTATTGCCGAGCGCGAGCCCGTAACTCTTCGGGCTGTCGTTTTTTTCTCAGCCCCGGTGTTTAGGAGGCGGGCTGGTTTGTTTATTCAAATCCGCGCGGGATTTATGAATTTCGTATCGCAGCTGACGAATGGAACATGATGTATATAATTATTATTGTTTCGGCAACACCTTGATCGGAATCTATACACACAGCTCATTTGCACTTTAATTGCTATTGTATATAAGACGGTGTGTCTTAATGTATGCTTGCTTGAAGAGCGAATTCCCGTAAAAAAAACTCGGGTTCAGCATCCTTCCGGGTCGCACTATACCTTAAGCAAGCGTCGCACAGATGGGCCGGAGCTTGTGTTTTACTGCCGCAGCGCCAACGGGAAAGGGCTCTCGAGTCGAGCGGAATATTATCCGCGATGCGACACTCCAAAGTGGAGTATCATAATACCATACGATTTTCGCGGGGAGAAAGAGTGCCGCTATATATATATATACGACGTCGTA
This sequence comes from Cecidostiba fungosa, assembly GCA_900474305.1. NCBI lineage: Eukaryota > Metazoa > Arthropoda > Insecta > Hymenoptera > Pteromalidae > Cecidostiba > Cecidostiba fungosa. The sequence goes on from UCOJ01000010.1 coordinate 60,946, forward strand.
AATCACGCGGGGCTCTCCGCTGCATGCTGCGGCTGCGGCGCTAAATAGAAATAAGGATAATGCCCCGAAGCGCGCGGAAGAGAGTTTCAAGGAATGAATGCGCGTGACTTGTGCAGGTGAGCCGGTCGACTTTGCGAAATTATAATATCGTGCTCATCAGTTGGCATAATAATAGGCGGTGATACGCGTATCAGAATTTGTCCGATACAGCGCGATGACTCCATTATATCCGGTCGGCGGCGCGCAACGTCTCGCTCGTTAATTATGCATCAGCCGCCTTTGTCATTCATGAGGCATTTGAAAGAAGAGCCGATTAGCGCGGTTCGCACGCGGGAGCTCGCGTGATTTCAAAAAGGCAGCTATTAATATGAGGAATATATCGATCTCGGTGCATTTACATTTGAATTATCGCTGCACTCGGCGGATCGATGAAAGCACGTTGCGGCGAGCAAAAAACGGCAGACTATATATAAATATATACGCGTTGCGCGCACACATGACAGAAGCCGACGAGGATGGGCGAGAGAAAGAAGAAGAAGCGGCGGCGTCGATAGCGAAAACGTCCGCAGACGATGTTAATCTCGTTCGACGTGCGGCCCCTCGTGTTAAATGCAATCTCGCGCATGCATCGCATATACACCATCTCTTCGCGCGCGAAGCTTTCTTCCGCGCTTTTTCCCTCCTCTCCCTATGCAGTGTCGACCTCTTTTTCTCGCGCGCGGCTCCTTCCGCAGCGCGCACTTGTTCTCTTTTGTAGCCTCTCTCTCTTTCTCTTTCTACCGACGACGCGCTTAATTAATATCACGCGCGCGGGTATGAACGGACGCGCGAAAAGTACAAGAGCTGCTTTGCACACACGTGTGTGCGTGTGTAGGCGCTCTGACTGATGTAGAGCAGCCCGAGTGTGAAGAGACCGCTGGACTGCACAGAGGAGACATTGTGCTCCCTCTTCGCTGATGTGTGTGTGTGTGTGTGAGCAGGGCCTCTTCTTTGCTTCGCGGCTCGCACCCGATCTGCCACGGATAAGCCCGCGCGCGATATGCCTCTCCGCGTGTTCCTTTTTTCGGTGCCCTCTTTCTCGCGCGGGTGTTCCACTGTGCGTCTGAGAGATGCATTTCACGCTCTCCGTCTATTTTCAACTTCTTTTTTCCTTCCTTTTCGTCCAAGAGGAGCAGACGGCCCTGTGTGTGTATTTTGATACTACTCGCACTTTAATTAAGTTACTTTATTCCCAGCGCTTTTTTCCGCGTCCGTCGCTTTCTTGCGAGCGAGCGACCGATAGCATCTAGCCTCGCGCGCTCTTTGATTGCCCTGACGTGCGATCCTTCGTCGCTCAGCATAATGTGATCGACTGTTCGGGGGCCACTTACGGCCGAGCCACTTGAAATTCCCTCTGCAGCCCCTGATGCAAAATGAACTTCTTGGCCTCTCTCTCTCTCTCTATCTCGCTTTCACCTTTTCCCGAATCATAATGCGACGTAATTGCATAAATATATAACGTACATCAGGGTTAATTATAACGATTAAGATTGCCGCTCTGCAGCTAATTGAATCGCGGGGGCTCCTCGCGAGGAATCGCAAAATTATGCGTTTTGATATCGCGCGGCATTAAAAACGTCCCGATAATTATTGTAATTGCAGCCCGGCTCGTCGGGCCTTGACGCGGAATCATTCCCCGGCGAATTAAGATTGCGCGGACTTATCTGCCAGACTCGAAACACTTTGTAATTATACGTCGCTCGTTTTTATAACGTAGATAATGCGCTAATGCGAGAGAGCCGCGGTATCATAGCGCATGTAAGTTTTAGCGGATTTTGATCGTAAGAAATTCCGACTCGCCGTGTAGAAAAATCAGGTATAACATGGACTCTGAGTGCGGAAATAAACGACGTCGTGTCCGCTCGGAGCAGGATACACTGATCAAAGGCGGGATTGTTCGGCGTAAAAGAGTTGTCGCGGCCGCCGGCTCTTTCCCGGCTTTTTTCTCGCTTAATTAATCGTGCGCTCGCGCGACAGTCGCGGATGCGCATTAAACGCCGTGTCGATGTGTCACTCGGCACACGCGGAAGAAACCGGCGAGCCCTCGCCATTTTGCCTCATTAATTAAAATAATGACGATCGTCGTTTACGGCGCTTGGCGCACGGAGTACACACGTCGTGTACGGCACGAGTGTCGGCGGCGACTTTGTGAAAGCTTGGTCGGCGGCGCGAAATGACGAGTGCCGGTGTCACGCGAGATTTATGCGACACTTGCCGCACGATAGCGAGAGCCGCGCGTTTTACTTTATCTTGTAATAATGCTCGTTTCGAACAAAGTCATTTGCTTACTCTGTACGGAGCTTTTATGACTTTTTTTTATGCACATAACCTCATGATCACTAATACAAATTTTCTCTCTTCGTTTCAGATGGTTCAAGCGATCCAAGTACTCCGGTTTCACCTCCTCGAGCTTGAAAAGGTAAGAATGATTTCAGCTGTACACAGTGTGGCGGTGAAACTGCTTCCTCGTCGATATAATCGCCGATAATCGCGTGCATCTCGAGCTCTATAGAGTAATTCGCGCGCGCGGAGGGGGGATTTTACACCTGGGAAACAACTGTTATGACTGAGAAGCAATTTTCCGTAATTGTAGTGAAAGCTCGACTGACTCTCTGTCCCCTTCTTTTTGAGAGCTGAGGCTGTAGTTGGTCCGCGCTCGCGCCTTCTAAGTGGAGTGATTTAGCTGTCCGATGGGCGGTAAAGAAGCACGGAAATTGCCTCGTTTTCTAGCGTTTCGGACTCGTCGCGCGCTCTCTCTCTCTCTTTCTCGGATTTTTCTCATCTGGCCACGTGTGCCTATGTAACGCGTGCATCGGCGTCGAGAAATGAAAGTTGCAAACGCTCTCGTGTCTTTGTTGTTTTTTTTTCGCCGAGTGAAATTGCCCGACTGGCTAGTTTAGTTTTTTTCTTTCTCCTTTTTTTTTATCGAAAGCGTTTTTCTCCGGCGTAAAAATATTCCAAAGATTGCGCGAGGCGATTGAATGATCCTGCGGAGCAGAGTGAAGGAGCGGATGAATTTGGTATAATAGCCCTGGGCTGGCGTTTTTACCGCGATATTTTATCATACAAAATAGCGGACATCCATCGCATTTCCATCGAAATGGCAGCTGACGTGGCGGCCAATGGCGAAGCGCGAGCCGAAGAAGCCTCTCGGCCTCAACGTCTTTTCCCCCTTCCGCCGCTGCGTATGTATAAGCTACTCCGTTCGTTCGGCGGCGGTGCACACGTTGCACCAGTTCATCCGGTTTATCGTGCAATTTTATAGCAATTTTCCTCATTTACGGGCGATTACGGGCCGATATTCGAAGAGAGAGAGATCCCCCGGGCTAAAATTTAACTATTCCGCTCGCTTGGCTCTCCATCTCGCCTGTATACTGCCCTGCGGCCGCGCCGGCTCTCTCGTGCAGCACCTCGACTCTATACGACTATTCGGGACGATATTTCGAGTAGCGCGGCCATCTTTTCTATTCCCGACTCTGTGACCGAGTCGATAATAGAAGCAGCACGAGCTCTACTGACCCGAAAATGCGCCGCGTTCCACCTCGCGGAGAGTTATGCTGATTCGTCATCGAGGCAGAGAAGTAAGTAGGAGACACGCACAGAGTCGCGTCGGTGCAGCTCATACGACTCAAATTTATCGCTCAAAATTGTCTATATATACCGACTCGAGAAAGAGAGGACAATTTTCGCGGAGGTATCAATTTCGCTATTATAAACTGATGCGAGTCTCTCGTCCCTCGACGATAACGTGTATTTTTTTCAAAAAGGAATGTCGGAGCCAATTTTTCCTCGTTACCGGCCAAATTGATGATGGCGTATATGCAAAGTGCCCGAGCGCCTGAGAAAGACTTTCTCGTGCATCAGAGCGCGGTATAATAACAGCGGAGCTCGATCGGCGCGGTAATGAAGATGAAAAGCGCCTCTCGATGCTGCGGCTTGTCCGATGCGCTTCTCCCCGCGCTGCAGCGAGGAAGATTCCGTGGAATCTTGCGGAGCAGCCATTGGCCGGCGCGCAAAATACACGATATAGCTGCCGGCGGTGGTTGCGCCGATCGCGCGCATTAGCATAATTACGCGCTGCAGCTCTCTCTCTCGGAAGAGTCTCGGCAAAACTCGTCGTCGCCGTCGTCGTCGTCGTCGGCTTGGTAGCCCCGTCGATGTATTACAGGGAAGGGTGAGTTCGGCTGGTTGGTCGAGAGAGCGAGAGAGATGCTGCGCGTCACTGGCTGCCGAGCGGTAAATTTCTTGCCGAGTGTTATGGCGGCATAGCCAAGCGCATGCCAACGCGCTGCACTGCGCGATCTATATAGCTCGCGCGTTGTGCGTATATATACCCTCTTTTCTTTGCGGCCTACTGCAATCCGCGCAACAAACTGGTTCCCTCGCTCTCTGCAGTCTAAGCGCTCGGGCCGATCTCGTTATTTTTCTCTCGCTCTTGCTCTTTTTCCGCGAGCGTCTCGTTGCGTTGCATCTACTTCGAGCACTTTTACAAAACGCGCACGCGCTAAACTCTCTCTTCCTTGCCGCGCGGACACCGTCCTTTTACGATCGACACGCGACGTGATGTCTTGATTGCACCCGCGGTTAATTGTACCTAATACACGCTAGTACTCGAATCTTTCCTTATTGGACAATTCATGGATTATTTTGTAGAATGACGAACAGCCGACATGGCTTTGCGGGAATCGTTTTGAAAGGAGAGAGAGAAAGCGAATAGCGCAATAGGGAAAATCGCTTATAGGTGCGCGTGTGAGTCTTACACACGGATACCCTCATTACTCCTGGCTTGAAAAGAGAGGCCCATTGTCCTGTACGAAATGGGGTGTCCCGCGCGCGCTCCTTTTTTTCTTCCTCGAATTCTCGACGAACGCGGCCAGGATCAGCGTCGCTCGACTCGAAAAGTTCTCTCGTGTGCGCAGGGAAGGGAGAGATGAAGTAGGGACGCGGCGAAGAGAACGTTTACCGGCTCTGCTCTTGCGAAAATTTTGGGTCAATTTCGGGGATCGGCCAGAGATTCCGCGCACAATGTCTCCTGGCAGCGCCGCAAGTGGAAAACTTCCCCTCGCCCCGATTCTCGCCGGTGTGAAAGGACGAAATTGCCGGCTGCTGCCGCGAAGGCGTCCTTTTCAAAAGCGAAACTCCTCCTCGTCGTCGCTGCTGCTGCTGCTGCTGCTAAACTGCGCGCCATTCTCCAAGCCCCCGCAAATGACGCGAACTTTTCTGCCGGCCGAGGAGGAGGAATTCGATCGGCATTTCGTAGTTTTCTTTTTGGAATTTTCTCCCGTTACGTGTGAGCAGCAGGCACTTGCTGGCGCTTTCAAGGACGATCTCGTTATACACACACTCACACACTGCAGTGACGTTACGTTTACCCCCCTTGCTTGTTAAATCGGCTATAAAATGGAAATAATCTCGAGTTACATGACACACTGCTGCGGCTCAGGAAGTGTGTGTCCCCGCGCCCCTTTCTTTTTAATCTCCTGGAAAGCGTCTTTTCATGCCGGCGAATTCAAAGAAGTGCTCCGGCGTTTAACGAGCCAGAGAGAGCCCACTATGCGCGCACTCGCGCGTTCGCCGAATTTCTTCTTTTATTCAGGGGACAATCTCCCGAATTGCTTCCGCAAAATTGCAGAAGTAAACCGAGTTTATGTCCCGATAAATTTCGACGAGTGCGTCACAGGCTCGATCGTTCGTGCGATTTTCGTTTATTAATAACTACCGCCGTTACGTAAGCTAGCTGATGCATCGGGTGCGCATCATCGGAAAGGACGATGCGCTCACAACATTAATGTCTCTCGAGTATCGCGGGCAGCGATGCTCGCTGAACGTGTAAGTCAATCTGCCGCTCTTTCTTTCTTTTTGCCGAGTCCTGCGTGTTTGCCATTGAGACTCGGCATCGGCCTCGCGACCTTGAAGGATTTTTGGTCGTCCTCGCTTCATATATCCAGTTACACGCCCGGCGATGCTTCCAATTCTCCTTTTTCGTCCTACGTCCTGTATATATCGACGAGCAGCATAACAGCCGTCACACAAAGCGACGCGATCATAAATCCCCTTTTCTTCCGATCTCGGCTGCAGCGCGTTTTTTACTCTTCTCTCTCTCTCTCGCTCCACATCCACTTCCTCGCTCACATAGTGCGTGCGCGCGCGATCCAGGTCAACGATGCGAGGGTCACGACGACGGCTAATACACGCGTACGGCGATCCGGATCACGTGTCGGGGAGAGGATGAGGCTGCGAGGGAGGATGAGAAGGAGGTGTTGAATGACGCGCCGTATAACTTCGGAGCTCCGTCATGCGGGTCTATGATCCTTCGGTTCGCTCCTCTCCCCGTGAAGTCTTCATTTCTCCGCACTCCATTCCCTCCCTCTCCCTCTCTCTCTTCTGCGATTTGCCGTAAAATGATTTTTGAGGGGGCGCTTCTTCCTGCTGCCATTTTCTGCAACGCGAGCTTGCTCAGCGGAACGTGATACGGCTGCGGACTAAAAAGTCGATCGAATTCCCGGAAGCGAAACCGATCCCTCGGGACTTACTGCGCGTGCTTGATCAATGACTTCCTCCCGCGGGCTCGTGGATAATATCCAACCCCTCCGCGTGGCCGAGCTATCCTCTCTCTGTGATGTGGCGCAGTGTGTACGCTGATTTATTCTCATGGCCGGGCGACCGCTAGAGTTTCCAAAGTACATTTTCTTAAACGAGAGGGAAATATTTTTCTGGCTTAGAGATCTCATTGCTGTCGAAAAAAATCGGTCAAAGGGATCGATCGCTGAATCGATGTCCTGTTGCTCTCGGCGGGCTCTCGGTTCTCTTGTTTCGCGCGCATCGGTCGGCTCAGATCAAATTCTAACCAGTCCGGCATTATAGCCGTCGTCCTTCGGCTCTCCTATTGCTCCTTCGACGACGCACAAGAGTCTAGTCATTCTCGCTGCATTGTGTTACCTCGCGGCGGCGGCGGCGGCGGCGAGGAAATCTCTTGCGGTTCCTTTCTGCGCTGCTATGCTGCTGCAGCTAAGGGCCGCCCGGAAAAAAGACGCAAAAAGACTGCAGGCGCGCTTCTTCGCTCCGCTCGAGCGAAGGTAACGAGCGCGTCCAATCCGAGAGACATTTAAATGTCGCCGAATTCCTCTCTGCGCGCGGCCGACTAACGACATCGCGATTGCATCCCACTCGTAAATTCCTTTATCAACGGAGCCCGGTGCATCGGGTATTCTAACTCGCTTGCATTCTTAATTCCCCCTCCTCCCTTTTTTTTCCACGTGCAGCTTCGTCAGTCTTTGAGTTTGCATTCGCATTGCCGTGCGATTGTCTTCCGAGGCCGTTAGATGGATATTTCATTGCGCAGGTGAAATCAGCGCGCATTCAGAGCTCTCGCGCGTAAAAAGCTGCGCACAATGCAAGGCAGCGAGAGCGCACACGTGAGATGTTTATCCGCGGAGAGAGAGAGACTCGGCGTCCCTCCTATACATACATACATCGTCGCTCGGTGAGGCAAGTGCGGACTCTGAATTCTTCATGGGCGATTCGAGCGTATGATCTGGTCTTGCGCGCGCGGTATATCGACAAGCGCAATTATTCTCCCTTGCGGCTCGACGCGGCACAATATAATACGCGCGCCTTTTCAAAGGAACAAGAGTCTGCGAGACGGCGCAAGATCGACGTTATTGGCTCGCGAGAGAGAGAGGGCTCTCGGTTTCCCTATTGCATGTAAATATCTAATGGGGATAGGCTTACAAAGCCGCGAGGACGCGATCGTAATAACGCGCGCCGATTTCCATATAACAAGATAACGATTTTTCTTTGCTTCGGCTTATGTAATGTATTTTTCTAAACCGATCGCGCGTGTGAGCGAGAAAGCCGCGCGGGGAGAAAGTCAAAAACGAAGCGACGGGAGGAGAGGCAGAAGGAAAGAACTGGTCTAAGGGAAGGGCGCGCGGGCTATCCTATAGGCCTGTCAGCCCTCATTTGCATACATAACATTCTGGTCGGCTGGACACCGGTCAGACCTCCTCTCCTCTCTTCTCTCGGCTCTTCGCGGCAGCTACGGCAGCGGCAGCAGCAGCAGCTCTCTGCTTCTTTTTTCCGGCTCTCTCGCTCCTCTGGATTTTTTGTGTCGAATCGCTCGCAGCAGCAGCAGCAGCCGACTCGTCCTACCGTATCGATGCACGACTACGCCCCGGCCTAAAAAGCGAACGACAATCGCGAGAGCGCAGGAACAAGAAGTCAGCAGCCGGGGGGAGGAGGCGGCAAAAAGCGTCCCTCGCTCGTAAAAATTCCGCAGCCTATATATATACCGCAGGGCGCGCGTGCGATAAAAGAAACGTCGCCGATGCACAAGCGGCCGCTGCGACGATTCGATCCGACTTATATATATACGTATACGCGGACACGCCGGAATATACTCGTTACAAGCCGCGCGCGTCGCGTTTGTAAAAAATCCTGCCAATTCATTCGCACTGCGCGACTAGCTGAGTAACGAATGGCCCCATAAATATTGATCATCCTCGCGGCTCATGCAACTTTCATGACTGCCGCGAAATGTCTCTTTTTCGGGCTCCTTTTTAATATGTGTAATGTGTGTGTACGTGTACACGAGTAACGTGTGTGTTTGCTTGTTTCAGGTTCACGAGCTCTGCGACAACTTCTGCCACCGGTACATCAGCTGCCTGAAGGGCAAGATGCCGATCGACCTGGTGATCGACGACCGGGAGAGCACGAAGCCCCCGGAACTTGGCAACGGCCTCGACGGCGGCGGTCCCCGCAGCACCGCCGACAGTAATACCAGTCACACCGATGGAGCCAGCACGCCGGACGTCGTGAGTACCTCGCCCACCTCATCGTCTTATTATCCGCACGACGCGATAACTCCCCACCACCACCACCACCACAACCACCACCACCAAAATCACCATCACGCCGCTCTCGGCAGTACCGCAAGCCCCTTGCAACTGAGCAACCAAAGCCAAAGTCAAACGCCCAGCCAGGCGCAGGCAGCACAACAGCAGCAACAGACCAGCAATGGCCAGAGCAACAACAATAATAATAACAACACCACCACCACCGTTACGACCCCGAGTAGCGCCGCCACAACTCCCAACTCCCTAAAGCGTACGCACCAGCAGATGATGATGGCAGCCGCGATGGCGAGCACGCCGCACGCGGTCGCCGCGTCCGCGCCCCCTGCGCACGCGCACGCCGCCCTCGCCGCCTATCACTCGGCCATCTATCCGTGCTCGTAATCGCGCTCACTCGTCGACTCTTACTTTCGTATCGCCGATTTTCACAACGCGCATCTTCCTTCTTCTACTTCTTCTTCTTCTTCTTTATATCTGACTACTTCTAGTTCTCTTCCTCCCCCTCCTCCTTCTTCATCTTCTTCTTCTTCTTCTTCTTCTACTACTTCTTCATCTTCATCTTTGTCGACGCGGATCGAGAGAAAGAGAGCGCATCAAGACGACAACATTTTCTAGTCTGTGTTTCCTTTTGCAGTTGATTCAGTGACGCGCGACGCGAGTCGATTCACGCGACATTCTTTTTTTTCATTCCTGTTACTAAATTTGTATACTGCTCGATACGTTGCACTCTTGCCTCAAAACCTCCAGACTGACACTACTTGTCTCTGTTTACTCTCTAATACTTTACCTTTTTACTTGTACAACATTTCTACTGCTTCATGTCTCTTTTATCTCAATTACATCTGATTGTTGACGTCTTATCGCTCTCCTCTATCCCTGTCTGCACGCTTTTCTCAATATAGACGATCCTTCTTCGTTCACCCGAACGCGCATGCGTGTGATATATGACGCTTTTTAGCTATTTCTCAAGGTCACGCGCTCGAGATCTATAGATTCATTTTTTTTTTGTTTTTTGTTTTTAGAGGAAAATCAACGTTTTTTTTGTGAAATTAGAGTAAACGAACAGAGGCACAAAACTTCATGATATCAAGCTGGCCTCGGTATCGATTTTGCATGAATTTTCTGGTTTTTTTTTTTTCTTGAGAGAAGATGTTTCTGTCGCGTGACCTTGAAGAAAAAAAGAAGAGTAAAGCAACGGAAACGAAGAAGGAAGAGAACGTCTATCGTGAATCGGTATCGAACTTTTTATTTCATTTTTATCTTTTTCATAAAGAGGGCATTACGTGGGCGTGCGTTTGTATTCTATTAATTTAGGGAATTCAGCGTAGGGCAGAGTTTAGGCAGGATTAGTCCGTTTATCTTACGTTTTCCGGAGGCAACTTTTATACGGCTGCTTATCGAGCTATTCGTTTGTACAATGTACAAGGTAGCGAGTGAGTTTCATTCTAGACGTTGCACTGCCAAGTTTTTAGTATTAGCGACTAAAGCTGCCTCCGGAAGACGCAAGATTACCGTGAAAGTTTCGCGATACTTTATACAGCAAAGTATATGCGTCGGATCTCAACGTTCCTCACGTTTGTTTTTTGTTTGATTCCCGGATGGAACCGCTATTTTACGCGCAAGAGTCTCGATCGAGCTTTTGTTTATTTTTTTTTCTCAAAACGCTTAACGACAAGCATTAGAGCGTCGCGACGCGATCTCAAGTCTCGCTGTTTCGAGGCGAACGCATACGCGCACTCGCAAACGCCACGCACACGTGCGTTTGTAACATCTTAATCGTGATCAAAAATATACGTAATTAATTGATAAGTCTAACGTCACAAATACATTTGTGTCTATTTTTAAATGAATATATATTATATATATGCAAGAAAAAATGCGTGATAAGGATATTGAGACGGATTTTTCGTGCGAGAAACAGAGATGACCGTGTGCGTGAGATATTTTAGGCTCTAGTAGTTTTTAAATTATTAGTGATTAGGTTACCATAATCGTAAATAAATAAAATTGAGAGAGGGGACGATGAAGAGATATTACAGATGCGCAGCCGGATCGTGAGAATTAAATGCGTTTTTTTTTTCGATTTTCGCATAACAATGTTCGTGTGTTTCGTCTAAAATACTTTGATGCAACTCGGTATGACGCGCTCGCTCGCGATTAGCTAGAAGAGAAATAGAGAGTGAGTTTATCTAAGGGAATTGTGTGCGGTCTGCCGCGGAAAACGCTTGTATTCTTCATTGAACACACGCTAGGTAACACGAGTTTCAATTCTCAAAGTGATGAAAAGAGTTGTAGAGAAAAGTACACGTGCTGGTATGCGCGACATGCGTTCTGTATCGGAATCGTTTTAAATCAAATTGCGTACAATGAGAGAATTGACTAACATGTATAAGAGAGAGAGAACTGCCAAATTACATAAGTAAATCCCATTATATTTCTTTGTAAAATTGTACAAAAAATTGCTGAAAATCAGGAAAAAAATCTTAATTCAGACTAGGTTTCGGTACTCGTAACTAGGGAGTTGTGTGAGGTACAAAGTCCTGGCCGGCAGGGCGCGCGAGGTCCACCCCCCATCCCCCGTACTTACCCCATTTAATTTAAAAAAAATATCAATAAATCAATACTGGTTGCTTCTGAATGAAAATGAAAACCGAAACAGGCTACATTATGTTTCATGACGAAGCAACAAACTCGGATGCCAAGCAAAGTGCTCTGCCTCCTTTGGGGCGCTCGCCTGCGTGCTGATCCAGTGTGGAAGTCAGCCAGACTTCCCCTCTTTCGCCAGCCAAAGACTCTGACGTGTAGATGTACAAACGCATCACACACCCTTCCCGATAAATCAAAACGCACCTTGACGCGCAAGCACACACACACACAAACACACACACGCACACACTCACTCAACACACACGTACACGGACGCAAAGCTACACGCAGGCAGAACGCATTCGTCGATTCCAGGGCGAATCGTCGATGTGGGAACTGCGTGCATGCTGAACCACACATTGCCAAAGGGTGAGAGGCCGTGTAAAAAAAAAGAAAGCCTCGCAGTGAGCCCGATCGCACTAGAGCCCGTACAACAGGTACAGGCGAGACAAAGTAACGTTTTGATGAAAATAAAAGAGAGGAGCGAGATTCGAGCGGTGAAAAAAGGGGTGTCTGTGCTGGCACGCACTCAGGACACGCACAGCAAAGGAGGTTGCGCAATACTGCACGACCGATAGAACAAAACGGTGGCATCCGAGCTATAGAGCCAAGGCGCATTCGCCTTGGCATTTAATGAACTTTCAAGACTTAAATGTGGATAAGTACGGAGTTTGGTGGGTGGATACTCGGCACCTGCTGGTCGGAACCCTAGTTACGAGTGCCGAACCTAGGGCCGAGAGACCTTGAGTCTCTCGGCTTCACGTTGTTCACTAGACAGCTTGACCCTGAAAAACAGGTCTGGTGGTACAAGTCAGATTAACAAGGCTGCGATTGAACATGAAAAAGCGATGCGGAAATTACTGATGTGTATTGTTTTTACTTGAAGCGAGTGACGCTTGCGCACTCTTTTTTATTATCTACTTTATTAAGAAAAATTGTTTGTTCAGATGAGAAGATCGAGGTGTTTGGTTAAGAATTATAGGATGAGACTTATTGCATACGTGAATATTTTTATGTTTTCTTTTTTTTTTTTTTCATGAGAGATAAGAAAGTTAAGTGAATCGAAGCTGAGTCGAGCGCGATCGATTGGTTTTTTTGTATATGTAGATTTCAATGGTTAAGTTTGAATTTGCGAGAAGTTTCTTTTATGAATGTAGCGCGGCGAGTCTCGAAGGACGCGTGTGTGTGGGAGGAAAACGGTCCTCCAGGTTTATTTTTCGAGAACTCGCGCGAGTTGCATTCCCCGATGCGGCGACGGTTGTAGGCGCGCGAACGAGACTCATTCGTTTTTCCATTCTTCTTTTTTGCATAACTTCTTCTTTTCCTTTTCGTACGTAATATGCATAAATAAATGTTCTCCACGTTTCGAGCCGCGAGATGGACGGATATGTTAGTGTAATCACGTGAATACTTAGTGCCATAGAGTTTGCAGCGGGCGCATCGGCGCGCAAAGACTGTACTTAATTAATTAAAAGTTATATCGAGGTTAGTTTAAATTGACGCCGCGCTCGGCAGAGGAGAGAAAGCAACGCAAGCGCAAGTCGATTGTGCTTCTTTTTTATGTTATATATATAAATATATTATATGTCCTGTTTGTCCGTTCGTTCGTCTCGTCGCGCGCACTCTGCTTTCTTTTATTATTCTTCATTTAACTTTTGTAATACCGGACGAACGAGTTGGTTCACTTATATATACGTATAAATATATATAGATTACAAGGAGAACAGCGCGTATACGAGAACTATAAATATATATACACGTCGAATCGCGAGATTATTATATATGTATTTCGCTAATCGAGCAGAGTTAAGCAGACGCCCGTCGGATGATGCATTTGTTGATGTCGTGTTGAATTTATTATTATAATGCATTAGGTAATTCCTTGAATACGTTTCCTTGTTTATAATCTCTAGTAATTGTTTGTTTGCATTTGTTAAAACTTGGTGCACATACACACACGAGCAAGAGACGCAGACTTTTCTTCTTTCCTTGTCGCGTTCCTATTATATACAATTTTTAATTATTGCTGTACAGTTATCAGGTCGACGGATTTTACATATATTGTATATATGTGTATGTACATATAACACAGCAGACGTCGGGTAAATCAGGCGCGAGCACTCGCGGGGCTGCGTTTTTCTTAGTTTGTTTTCTTTTTTTACTGTCCACTCGTTTTGCAGTGTGACACAGTAGAGCAATCGAAATGATATCGATTCGCGCGAGTACTCACGCCTGTTTAGCCGGGGTCTGCCGCTGCAGCGAACATTTTATTGCGAAAGTTCAGGACATTTGGTGTACGTATAAGATGCGTGTATATGTACACTCTATATAAAATAAACGAGTCTTCTAACCGACAAGCATCGTCAATGTATGTGTGTTAATATACATTAAAAGATTAAAAAAGAAAAAAGAGAAGAAGGATATGAATATTAATAGACGAGAAAAAAGATTAAAGAAATTTTTTCGATGTAGACTTAAGGCTGGAAATGGAGGATAATAAGAAAAAAAAATAAACAACACACCCGCACATTGTATACGACTAGCATTATAGCGATATAATATATTACCGATAATGAATACTGTTCAAACTATTGTCTCAATCAACGTATTTTCATTATAAATAAATGTTAGCCTTGTTGAGTTAAAACGAAATTCACTGACTACTTATTTATTTGATGCGTTCTCACTCTCTTATACATACCGTTTTTTGTGAAATTTTCATCCTTACATCCCGCTTACACAAAAAGCACGTTCTCCTTTTCTCGACTCTCTCATTGAAACTCACGGAGAGAATTGAAACGGCATAAGGAGGTGGTGGATCATCGCGAATCTTCAGCATCAGCGACGTCGGGAGCAGCACACAGCATGGTTGTTTGGTTTGACGGTATAGTATGTCCCCCCCTTTGTCTCGAATCCCCGTATATATATATGCGCGTGTGTTTGTCGATGCCATCGAGACACACGAGGTTTGTATAATAACACTACTGCGCGCATACGCAAAGTTTTCGTAAAGACGAAAACCAAGAGAGAGCTGATGGCGAACGACAGGGAGAAGAGAGCGAAGGAGAGAGGCGGAGGGGGGAGGGAGAAGGTAAGTCGCGGTTGTTGCCATAAATCTCGGTTAACCCCTCCGCTAATAAATATTTAACCCTTTAAATTTGCAACAGTCCTTAGCGTGTAGCCATTTGCATAAGGCTTCTATTTCATTTACACATCGCATAATTGAATATTTAAATTCAATTGCGCGCTCCCCCTCTCTCTCTTTCTCTCTTACTCCGTCTGCTCTCGCAGCAGCAACAGCAGTGAGAGCGAGCCAGTCCCGCGAGCCGCAAAACTGCAGTAAAACTTGTAACGGGGCCACTTTCCTTCCACGAATAAGCCACCCTCGTTTTCGTATAGTCGACGTGTATACCTATACGTATACGCAGAGACACACTCTTCGACGTCTTTCACCCTCGCTCGAGATTTCGCCACGTCGATGATGCTCGCTCGAAGATGCCGGCTCGCGTTGTTTAGCAAGCGTGTATATAAATAATAAAAATCTCTCCGATTTTCTAAGATCAAAATATTGTCCTCCGAGTTGCGCTTGGCGTTCGCAGGCCGCTATAATATTTTCACCGATTGACCAACGTACAAATTTCGCACACATGACTGTTCTTCTAAAAATAAACGAACGCGCGTGGAAAACAGATTAATTAATTATTTTGAGAGCCGTCAATCGTAAACAGCAACTTTATAAATACAGCCCAGGCGCACGAGAATAACTCTCGGGGAATAATTATAAATTGCCTGGCGCGTGAAAGAAGGAAAAGGAACTAGAAAGAGAAGAAAAAGGCGCGTTTCAAATTCGATTCGTCTCACTTTCGAAGCGTTTTCGGATTTCGTCGAAAAGTATCCCACGCAGAATTAAAGCGACAGTTCTCGCTCGTTCCGCGCCTTTGCTTTCGAGCGTGTCGCTGGTTATGCGTCGCAAAATATTTTTAGAAACATCCACGGCTCGCGCATCCTCTCGCTCGCCTACGCGCACACCGTACGCCTATATATACAAGCGCGATTTCGGTCGCTCTCGCCTCTTGAAAACTGCACTGAATCACACGTAGCGTCAAATCGAATGGAATAACGAAAAAGACACACAAGACTCGCGCTGAAGGGAAGCGAAATTAACTGAAAGCGGCAAGGTGGCGTCTCGGCGCGTACACTCACATGCGCGTGATGTGCACACGTCGCGCGAGTAACGCGATAAGTGTAACGACACCCTCGGCCAATTGGAGCAGAGTGCGGTATTCCTCGGCGGGCGGTATACCCGCCCATTTGTGTATCGAAGTCCTCTGTCTCTCTCGCTCCCGCGACTGCAACTTGCTCGCTCTCTCCTCTCCGTCGCGCTCTGTACACACGGTGGCGGCGATTATTACCGCGCTTCTCGCTCTTTTACTTACTCCTTCGCTCCCTGTCGGTGTGTTTGCCTGCGCGAGCGCGTGTCGGTGGGCTGTTGTCGAGGTAACCGCTATTCTCGCGAGTCTAATGACGTGGCAGTATGTGTAGGCAGAGCGCCGTGTATAACGTAGTCTCCTCGGAAAAATTATTTCGTCGTGGAAAATTACGGATCTTTTTATTTCTGCGCTCTTTGTGTCTCTCTCTCTCTCTCTCTCTCGCTCTTTTTACTTTGCTCTCGCTCGCTCGCGCGCCGTCGCTCTACACCGAAATAGACGTGTGTACCCCGCTCCTCATCCGAACTCTCGCGCTCTCTTATATGTTCGAGGACGAATATAGCGCTTATAAATACAATGTCTTCGGTAGACATCGGCCCGCTTTTCTTTTTTTCCCTCCTCTTTATTTCCATCTCCGTGAAACACGCTCGAAAATATAACGCCGGCCGTCTGCCGCACGCGACGAGCGAGGAAAAACTGAATATTTCATCCGCCGAGCCCATCTGCCGGATAATTAAAATTAATCTTCTCTCGGCGCTGGTGATTTGCAAATCGGGCATTAGTCATTCCGGCTGCGAAACAGCGGTATTATATAGCAAGAGAGAGAGAGAGAGGAAAACGCGTGCCAGGAATCGGCTAAGTGGCGGTCTTCCTCGCCCCGTGCATATAGGAAAAAACAAATAACAATAATCCACTGCGGAGAGCGTTTACTTAATAAATAGTCGGGGCTGATCGCCTGCGTATTGACATTGCGGCTGAAAGGGAAGAGGATGAGCCGCGTGCAATATGAGAGAGAAAGCGATCAACTGCGGGGAGGCGCAAGCAAGATTGCTACCTGCAGCGCGATAACTTCCTCCGCTGTTATTACCGCGGGAGCGTCAGCTGGGCCCAGCAGCGGGTCGCCGCCGCCGCCGCCCCGTATGCGCGCCATTATCAATGCATTAGTATACGGAAACTTGTGTGTGCGCGGTGCGGTTCTCTGAATTACCTGTGAATCCTCTTTTTTCCCTGTTGTACGTGTAAATACACTCTTCTTTTTCGCGATAATACAGAAAGCTGCTGGAAATAAGTTTTCCATCGGTAATCAACGCGCGAGATATCTGCGGCGGGGAAAACAATCGCTGAAACGGGCTCGCGTGAGCGTAATCAACCGAAACCGTTAGAAAAACACGGCCGACTACTAGCAGCATATAATATATAATATAACAATAATAATACAGGGTGCGTGCGGTACAACACAGATACAGGAAATCATTGACGGAGCATCTTTTGTTTCACCCCGCATTCACGGTCGCGCGGTGTGCACACAACAAGACACGCAGAACACAAGAGCGAGAGACGAGAAGAAGCGTGAAGAGATGGCTGAAGGGCAGCAAAAGCGTGGAGGGTGTTTTGCTGGTAATTGGTGCCAATTTAATCCTGCCCTTCGCTCTCCGAGACTTGTCTCGCTCTTACGTTGTGCTGCGGGGGAAGACACTGTACTATAATACTCGCGCGCGCGCGTGTGTGTGTGCGAGGGGCGAGTGCGCGTGTGCGCCCCTTCCCACGCGCGCGTGTGTATACGCATACGCGTCTGCGGCCGCACGTGTGTGCGTATATGCAACCCCTCGAGAGAAACGGCCTCGCGCGCTCGCTGCGAAAATATAATTAACGGTAATAGCTCGCGTATATGGCTCGGATTAACTCTGGGGAGCTGCCGCCGCCGGTAGCCCATCCCTGATGGCCCTGCAGTCGACGCGCGAGCGTCAAATTCTTCGGGGTCACTCATCGTCGGCATCGACGGGAGAAGGGATAAGTGCGTGCCGAGTTTCGCTCCTTCTCTTCGCATTGATCGGCCCGCGGTCCCTTCCATCGTTCTCGTGGGCGTTCCCCGATTGTCTTTTTAATTTCCTCGAGCCGAACCGCTAAGTAGATGGACGCTCGGCGATTATGATTTAGGAAGTGTGCCTAAATGGAAAAAGTTAATTATATCGGAAATCACTTGCGCCCTATGATTGATTACATTCAATTCCTTCTCTTCAATTTAATGCATGTATAACGAATTCGCACTCTGTTTGAATAAACTTTTACAGCGGCGCGTTCGAAATCAATGCGAGTATATGTATGGCTATTAGGGCTCCCGCGGGTCCTGTTCGAGTATGCGAATTTTCGAGTTTCACTCGCACTCTCAGGTGGAGGAAGGAGGCTGCTGCCCCTTATTTGCTTTAAAAGCTTCGGCTTCTGCGTGCTGCCATTGTTCCCGCGGGAGAGGAGCGCGCGGTTCTTGTTTTGCTTTGCTCGCTCAGCTCTTTTTTCCCTCTACTCCCGCGTCAGTCGCACCTCGCGCGCAACACGAGATCGTCTCTCGGAGACTCGACTTCGAAGCAGGAAATTAAAATTGCGGCCTACAGTTATTTCTCAAAAAGTATTAACGAAAGGAATTCCCATGTCGAGACGTAGAGAACGAATGACGTAGAGACATTAATATATAAGCGCGCAGGTCGATATAATGGCGAACGGCTGAAAGTCAAAGTAGCTCTGATGGCAGTGCAGGGCATTATATACAGGTATATGTGTAGGAGCTGGCGAAAGAGGAACAGCGAACGAGACGAAGACGAGGAGGAGGAGGAGGAGATGCCGGGAGATCTTGTATGCAAATTCTCTGGGTGCATCTCCGTGGGATCCTGGCGGGATCCGCGGAGGATTAACGGGCCGGCTCGCATGAAAGGCACACGTATGGGGGAAGGAGTCGCTTTTCAGGAGTACTCCAGCCCTTAGAGGGACGGAGAGGGAGAGACAGAGCGAGTCCTTCTCCTTTTTTTCCTCTTTCGCTCTCGGTCGCAGCTTCCTTTTTTTCGCCTCTGCTGCGCCGACTCTAACTCTTCTCGCCCCCAAAGTCTCGCTCGTTTCGAGAGAGAATCGAGCCAAGCGTCGATGCTGCAGCCGACTCTTTCTTTTTCTCTCCTCTCGTTCGGACTTTTCGTGCGACGAGGCATTCCGCGACAATCGCGCTATCGCATTTTTGCGCTCACCGGGAGGCTGAAAAAAAAGGTCAGCGGCTTGATGGCCGCAAGCACTAGCCCGTGCGAAATTTCAAATAGGCTATTTCTTGTCGCGCGAGAGAAAAAAGATTACTCGCCGCAGAGGTCGCTCTCGCACGACCGAGAGAGGTGTGAAGAGGACTATTCACCGGGGCATTTTTGCGAGGCTCCCACAGTATATACCTCTGATCCGGCGGGCCGCTCGGATGTACGATCGCGAAAAAAGTGACGCTACGTGAGTCGCCTGCAGAGATGAATCTCGGGCAGACTTTATCGTTACTGCGCTGCGACCGCCGCAACGCCAAGCAGACAAGTATGCGGTGCTTTGGGGGGAAAAACTTCTTCCTCTCGAGCTGTTCATAAATACGGTATAGAGGACTTTTTTTAGGCCCGCAGTTACTTATTTATTTTCTCGAGGCAAACGACGGAGTAAATATCAAAGTCGGCGAACGTCTGTCTTTCGCGCAATATTCGCTAATCCACGGCTGCTTAATATCCAAGCGGGGGGAGCGGAAATTACTGCTGGTATATAAATGGCCGGGGCGCGTCGGTGCGCGCATTACTTGACTGAAGGTAATTGAGCTAGCGCTTATAAATCCCATTAGAGGATTACGCGGGGGTATACCATAGCTGATACCGTTGTTGCAAGCTCCGCACACGCGAGCGCGCCGATCCTTAGCACAGCTCGTGTGTAAATATACGTACAATGGATTGTATTGCCACATTTGGCACTCTCTTAAAAAAGAAAAGGTCGAGAAGATGCGAAAATTATGGGTATAGACATCAACTTTGTATCTATACGACCGGATGAATCTCGGCAAACCGAGAGGGAACCCGAAATTCCTACGACTTCCGGGACTGCGGAGCCCGGCGGGGATCTCGAGTACCCGATTTCGGGGTAGTAAACCGCGACAACTTTCTTCCCCACTTTCACGTATCTCGGGTAGTAAAAGGCATCGTTCGCAATTTGCGCAAATCGTCCAGCATATAATACTAAAGCCTCTCAATTTTTCGCTCGAATTTAGTTGAAAGCCAAACACACGCGGGCGCAAAAAAGAAACGACGAGGATACGCGGGTTTGTAAATAGAAAATTTGTTTCCAGCGCGTTTATTATTTCTTATTAGCGGGGAGCGCCGTCTCTCTCTCTCCATTCTCGGATTGGGCCTGTGATTTTACGAGGCACTGAGAGAGCTGCAGCGCATCGTTTTTTTTGCGTCTCTCACTTTCTCGTTCCTTCCCGTTCGTGTGTCGTGTCTCTCGCGCGCACGAGAACGAGCGAGCGCACCTTTTCCAAGCGCGGCCATCTAAATTTAACGACCGCTGCGAACGTACGCGGGTTAACCCGTTAATTTCGGACAGCCTTTACGTCGACCGATGTGTCTCCGAAGACTGTCGAGACTCGCCGCGTGCGACAGAGTGAGAGAGAGAGTCGAAAACAATCGACGGCGGCCGTTGCACTTTCGACGAAAAATTGAATTTTCGGACGCGTTGTCGGTTGAAAAAACGCGTTCGAAATCTCGGTGTCGTCGCTGCAATTAATTTACTCGTACTTATTTACTCACCGGGGCGGTCTTTGAAGCGCCACCGCTCTATTCGCGTCCCGCTCACTCTAATTATAACCGGGCGCATTATCTCCGGAGCCATCAGCTCTCGGCGGGCGAAGAAGAGCTGGCGAAATAAAAGGGAGTTTGGCGGCTGAAAGCAAGCGTGGACGCGCGAAATTAGTATTAATCAGTGCCGCAGCGGTGACGCAACGAGAGTCGTCGTTGAGAGGAGCAGTCGGATTCGCTGCAGGCGTGTGCGACGAGGTATATAGGCAGCTAATAGTTTAGCGACGAGCGTTGGAAAGAAGAGTCGCGCGCGGCCTTTTTCTTCGTTCGTCGAGGCGCGACGACGATGACGCCGGCTCTCAACACTCGTCGTCGTGGGACTGAGCGGCGCCGGTGGCGAGGAGAGACCGATAGCGAAAAAAAGACGCCGCGCTGCAGCTAGCAGCCGCCGGAAAGAGGAGCAGTTGAAAGGTAGACAGATCCTGCGACTGGGCCTGTCCGCGCGGCGGCCGGAGACGAGCTCTCGATGTATGCCGGGGAGCTGCGCATTTGTCATGCGGAGATAGCGCCTGGGTGGTCATTGTCGTGCGTTCTCTTTCTCTCTTATCTGCGCGATGACAATGCCGGGATCTGCTGCTCGCGAAAGAAGCGACGAAATCTCGTCGTTCTGCACTTTGCTCCATTAGTCGGCCTCTTCCATTTTCGAGAGAGAAAGAGCTATAGCGAGTTATTTGATTGAATGATTGCGGCGATCGGAGCGGGATAGCCGGTGCCATTGTTCGGCGGCGCGATCGTTCGATTTAATAAGCTCTTCGTTAAATTCGTGCTCAGAGATTAGCCTAATGAGTGCGTCGAGCAACGCAATTACCCGCCCCGTCGCTCGACTCCAATTTTTCACAAAGACGATTACGCGGGCTTCTCGATCACGACCGAGTGATCGACTGACTGGCAGTGTGTAATATACATATATATACGTAGTAGCTCCAATGGGAGAAACGGGGTCGAGACACGAGTTCAGCACAGATCCGCGAACGCCCTTACCTCCTCTCGTCAGCATATATACATACGTACACGCTCGCGGCCAGGTTGGCAGGAATGCAACACGGGCAGGTGTGCCAACCCGCGCAGCGCTCGAGCAACGACACGTCCCTGTCTCCGGTCTCTCGGCGCCTCTTGCCTCGTCATATATATATAACTGCTGCAGCCGATCGAAAGCCTGCAGAGTCGAGCGACAAAGCAACGGAGAGAGAGAGAGAATGCGAAATAAAAAGGGAAAACGAGCAACGAACGAATGTCGTGTTCGCGACGACGTGATTCAGCGGTATCGCTGTCTCCTTTTTTCATCCTACTTCTCTCGGGCGTCTTGTTCCCTCGCTCTCGGTGCGCCGATACAGCATACAGCGCGAGAGTATTAAAGGGTGTCTCTGCAATGCACGCTATATGGATGCGTAAACGCGAGGTGAATGATTCGAGTTGTAAATTTGCCTCGTATCTTCCTCTCGTTTTTCAGTGATATTCGAGAGCCTTCTTTTTCTCTGCAGGATTTAATTGTTCGGCAGGTCTGGCCTATTTCACACGGCCTGACACGGACGTTTCAATTCAACGACCGGTGACCGGTTTGCTCGAAAAATTACGGACCCATTAGGTCACACGTTGTCCGTCTAAACAATTTAAATGTGCCTCTGTTAGAGGCGACGCGCTTGGAATACAAAAAGACCGGCGCTTTTTCTTACTCGAGCAAAGTAATGAAGGATATGGAAAACGTCGCGACGGCGGCGACCGGTGTAGCCCGGTCGCACGTGAACCTGTTCCTTATCGCGGCGATCTGGAATATTTTCCACTTCGGCCATTCTCTCGCGCGCCTTATAGACGTCTCCGGTATAACAGTGCGCGCTGCGCAGGAAGACGACAACTGCCGAGTTATTGATTTTGCATGTCGACGGCTATACGGCACACGTGCAGGACGTCTCATTGTGCGCATTTAAATCATCGCGGCAGCTCCGCGGCCTATGTGTATACATCAGCATACAGCGTGCGACTACTCCTTATTCGCTCGTCCGACATGTGTGTGTGTGTGTGTGTGTGTGTGTGTGTGTGTGTGTGTGTATGCGCGCAATATACCTACACGAGGCTCTATGATAATGACCCCGATTCGCTGCTAGCTCTTTCTCTCTCTCGGTGGGACAAAATTTATGAAGTCGATTCCTACATACACGGGACGTCGATAAGCAGACTGGCATTCATCAAACCCACGTCATCGCTACGTCGCATTTAGTATATACTTATTATGTGCGCGCGAGAGCCGAGTCGCTACCGGCACCTATTTCCATCTTTCGACGCCCACGTGCTTCTCGCACGACATACCTATACCTACTGCGATATAACGTCTCTGTTGGTTTCTTCAAATTCTTCAATTCTAGGAATATGACACCTTTCCTTTATCGGCTAATTAAATTTCACTGTCTTCAGCTCGCGCAGATTAGAGAATCGATTCTCGAGTCTGACCCTGGACTCGTCTCCGTTTAAATAAACAGCGTCGCCGATGATGTTGTGTACAAAGAGCCGACGACGCTAAGCTAAGTTTAAACCGACGCGGCTGCACACACACATGTGCGGCTTTGGCAATTAGCTCGAGTCGTGTATACGTGCGCGATGTTCTATCGGCGCTCGCTTGGCTCGCTCGCGTCAATGTGACAAAATTGTCTTTTGATACGCTCTCGTTTTTCGACGCCGCGGTACAGATTCTTGGCTCGCATATGACGACGACTCGATCATAATACAGTGGGGCTCTTTTATTCGCGGCGTCTTTTTGCATTCTTTTCTCTCTGTCTCGAGTGTGATGTAGCGAGAGGCGATGATGAATACTCGGGCTGTGTCAGCAGGATTTTTCATCGAGCGAACACGTGTCTGAAAAACTATTAGTTGGCAAGGAGATGAAAAAAGAAAACACAGCACGCGTTGCAATTTGCCAGTTCTCTGTCGATGCTCAAAGCCACGAGTCCCGGCTTTTGGACAGGTTATCGGCTAGTAGAAGCCAAGCGCGACGTCTATATGGAAAGTGTGACATCTTGACGGTTATTCCTGGCCTACTCCTCTCGGTCCGTCCTCTATTAACGCTCGGAAAGCTCTCGCTTTGCGAAAGGGGCAAGCACAAGCGCGCAGACCAAGACGACGACGGCGACGACGACGAAGAAGAAGAAGAAGAAGAACCAACTCCACGCTCGTCAGAAATAGTGGCACTTCCCTGTCTCCGCGCCAGCCAGCGCCGATATCTATTCCGGCACTACAAAACAACGTCTCATTCGACAGACTTTTTTGCTCAATTTCAATTCTTTCATTCATGAAAATTGGTTGGTAAATATTAACGAGATCGCGTGCGAGTCGTAGTGGGCGCGCAGCAGCCGCAAGCATATACAGACGTGTATGTAGAAGCGAAAAAGTCGCGTCGGGTGGCCGCGGCGTTACGAGGCTCGGAGTTTTACTGGCGTAGCGAGCGATTCGCACTTGATGCGAGACGAGAGCGAGAGAGCCTATGTTGCGTGTGCAGGCATCTCCGCTCTCAGCGTGTCGCTCCACTTGGACGTAAAAATATCTCTCGGCCCTCTCTCGACTCTCTCGACGAGTGTCATCATCCTCCGTTCACCGAGCAGCCTGGTATATACCGGGTGACACGAGTGAGACGTCAGACTCCTCTACATTATCTTCTATTTAGGCTTGTCTTGGTCGTGCACTCGGCTGTTTTGAAATTTTCAAAAGCAGAATCGCAGGCAGGTTTCGGCATCATCAGCCGCGTCCATCGAGCCGGTCTAGCGCTACCAAGGTCGAGGTTCCGCAGATC
Source organism: Cecidostiba fungosa (assembly GCA_900474305.1). Taxonomy (NCBI): domain Eukaryota; kingdom Metazoa; phylum Arthropoda; class Insecta; order Hymenoptera; family Pteromalidae; genus Cecidostiba; species Cecidostiba fungosa. Next base: position 85,319 of record UCOJ01000010.1, read on the forward strand.
CATAGAGAAACAGAGAGAGAGAGTGAGAGTAATGTGGCTCGCTGTCTGGCCTCTCCCGCACAGATATAGAAGGCAAGAGAGAGAGAATCGCGCGAAACAATGTCGAGGGGCGCTGCTGCTAGCGACCGGCCGAAGGTTAGGAGCGCTGTAAATCACGGCGAACGAGCATCGACGCGCCGTAAAGTCATCGGGACGCGCGAGCGCGCACACGATCATTCCTGTGTTGGCCCACTGAGCGGCAGATTTCGCTTTAAAATCCGGAGCGCGACGCTGTGTACATTGTGTCTCTCTATACTCTATATAGCAGTGTATATAGCGCTGCAGATGAAGAGAGCCACTCTTAATTCGGCTCATTTGCCGGCGCTCGCTATATCTTTCTCGCTCTTCGCGCCGCTCTCTCTCTCTGTCTGATTTATTGGGGGAGATTCCGTTTAGTGTCCGATTAATCGAGTTGCTGACATTTATTTGCCGCACGGAATCCCTCATGTATACGCTTCGCGTCCGTCACTTGTTCGTGTACATGCATCTACTTTCAGCTCAATTACCGAAATTTCACGTCTATTGATACCGTATATTTGTGTACAACGAGTCGTGGAAAGCAGTTTAATTAAAATTCCGTAGCTTGAAACTACCCATGCAGCTTGAGAACGTTGTGACGTAGAGTAGCTCGAGCTGTGCGACTTTGAATATAAAATGCAAATTATTCGAAAAGTTCCGTTTAATTTTATCGCAAACTCGGCGAGATCCGCCACGAGAATCACAGAGAGATAGAGAGGAAGAGGGTTCGCGCAAGAGTTGGTATGTTAATGACTCTTAGGTGACGAGCCTTAGATCTAGACGTCTCAAAAGACGAAAGTCGCCGTGCGCAGAGAGTCGAGACTCGAGACTCGAGAGAGAGAGAGCGACTCTCGGCACCGTTGGATCTTCGCGGGAGCGCGCTTTGGAGCTTGTTGCCAGCAAATAGTTTAGCATCAATCCCCGACGTCTTATTATAACGTTATTAAAATAACCGCGCGCTGACTCGGCGGCCCTTCCTCTCTCCCTCTTTCGTCGCTGTTGCTGCTCTCAACGCAGCGCCGCGCATGACACGACTGATCTGAAAACGCTTACGGACTTGCGCGCTATAGAGCGTATTGAGGGAGCCGCGTTAGCTGCCGAGTTTATTATCTTTGCCAACAATTTTAGGCCGATATACGAATGTGTGTTTGAGTCTCGCTCTCGCTCGTTTTTGTTGCTTTATATTGGCTAGCGTGACTCACGAATATAGACGCGCTCGCTCGGCTTTCTGGAGCACACCGCGCCACGACTTTGTCGTCTCTTTTATTGCTTCGTCGTTATTTCGGTGCCAGCTATTATTATATTATTATTGTTCTTATTTCGAAAATTGAAAATCGTCAAGAGATGTAACAACGTTTATGTGCACCGAAACTTTAATTCAATATGACACGCGGACGTTGATTTGATTATCGAATCGATTGCAGCGCAATGTATATAGCCCGGTGATGTTTGAAAAACAAAGAAATAAGTGTCCGATCGCTCTTAATGAAGATATGTTATCGGCCACGGGCCGAGACCGCGCGCGTCGAGCTCCTCTCCTCGTTCCCTCGACTGCTGCACGTCGGCAAGGAGCCGCCGATCGGCATATCAATTCAATCTGCTCACGCTGTATTAAAAGCTGGCGCGGCTATCTCACTCTCGTGTACACTCGTATATACCGTGCGTCGCTCGGCCAAAGTCGTCGCGGCGACATAATCTGACGCATTATTGCCGATAAAGAATGTATTTTCATTTCCAAACACACGAGACTCGCTCGCTTTATTTTGCACGCAAGAGAGAGAGAGAGAGAGAAAGAGAGAAAGTTTGTCTGGAAGCCGACGGCAGCGGGACACCGAGAATATTTTATCAGGCGTCTGAATATTTAACGCGGGCTTGTCGCTCGGAGGGTTCGGGAATTCTGCGCTTACTCCTTATTCTTCTTCTTCGTCTTCTTCTTGCTCCTCTTCTCTGTCCCCAAGGCCTCGCAATGTATCTTTCTCGCAAAGAGAGAGAGAGAGAGCTTTCCTTATAACTTTTAAAGCGGGAGCGATTTATACTTCTCAGACTCTCTTCGCACTGCGAGTATGAAATTATTTTTTAATGCGCGCTTCGTCTCCTGAATTTTATATTCATCCTCCATGTCGTGTTTATTAAAACTTTTCGTCGCCCGATTAGATGGGAAAATAATAAAACGATTCGAGAGCCGATCGCGTGTATGTATACATAGAACGAATCGTATATCGGGCGGAGTAAAAGTGGCAACGTCGCAGCGAGTCCCAACACAACGACAGTCCGAAAAAGGTCGGGGCATTTGTCGGTATGGCATTGTGAAGTCGAGGGATGCAGAGAGAGAGAGAGAGAGAGAGAACGAGGCTGGTTCGAGTTGTACCTGCGCGCCGCCGGCACATCCCTTTCCACGTGAGAGCAGCAGAAGCGATATTACGCTATGAAAAAAGGCTCCAAAAAAATCGGCCATGCATCAGTCTCTGCAGTGGCTCCGCTGACGCTGATGGCGCGGCGAGGGAAACGAGAATTCGAATTACACCAGCCGATTTCATTTTCGAATTTCCCTTTGATCTGTTCTGCTTTTCTCGCTCGTCCGACTGCGGGTCGCTGCGTGAGAAGCGCGGCAACGATGATTATCTCGAGACAGGCCGGAGTCGATTATCTTGATTTAGAAGGGTCTAGCGCCGTGCATTCTTGGATAATTAGGCCTCGACCTCGTACACAGATAGAATTTTCCGGAAAATACGTTTTTTTAAGTTCTTTCTCCGGGCCCACCCTCGAGTGCAACCTAGACCGCTATTAGGAATCAGGAGGTATAGAAACGTTTTTTCACAAACACCTATATAGCTGCAACGGAACTGGAAGCAGTCCATAAACGTCGTTTCCGTGAAAACAAATCTGTTAGCGCGCGCGCGGGAGAATAACCCTGCGAGCATCCTCACCTCTGCAGGCCATAAAACAGGCCTCGTAAAAAGAACAATCGGTCGATAACGGAGTCCGAACCTCCCTCTCCGCGGGATAAACGAGATAGAGAAATTCCCCGAGACAATCGTGTGTCGTCGCGCTATCGTGGTACACGGCGGCCGCGGCTGTATGTACACATGCATAGCCGTACTCGATGCCGAGAGTACCTATACGGGGTGGGAGTACGCGCCGCTATGTCTTATCGGCCGGACACGCTACGGATGCTGTGTTGTACAACCAACGGCCGAGGCCTGTCGTTAGCTTGTCCCTCGCGGGATGTTTTTATTATTTTGCACGCGGTTTTTTATTATGAATTGAATTAATTGTTGCGCGACGCTATAACGGAATTAGTACACAGCGCCGAGAACAAAAGTTGCCGGAGAATTTTATCCGATCGAATGTGCATACGAGCAGAGTAGCTTTTCCGAGGCCTGAATGTAATCCTATTAGGCTTGACAATAAACAGCTGTAAATGAAACTGGCTGCGCATTGAGAGCGGCTGCCTGATGTGGTACTGCATACACACACGGATCGAGTTATAATCGGAACATAAGGATGGAATAGTCGTAATAATAATAAGGCAGGCTCAAAAACTCGAATGAAATCGAGCGCGGCGTTTGTCCTTGTCCGATGCATACGGTATGGGCCGTTGTGTGCGCCCTTCTCTCCCTCTCCCGTTCGCCGTTCGCATTGAAATCATAACCGCCCCCGCCCGGGAAAGATTGGCATAAGGCAACTCGAACGGACCGCTCCCTCATTGTCGTGGCCTCGTCGCATTATAATACAATTTTCAGCGGCAGAGAGTCCACAGGTAGAGAGCTGCGCTCTGCTGTTCCTGATGCTTCGAAAAAGCGAGGAGCGGGAGAGAGAGAGAGAGAGCCGAGCAAAAGTATAAAGTGAACCGGTGGCTGCGCGCTGGGAGCACAATGCGAGGTATCAAACAAAGCTCCTCTCTCTCGCTCGCTCGTAGCCGCGCGCGCGCTTCATAGAAGTGTGGGTGGGTGTACGCGAGGTGTAGTATTACTCATTCAAATGATCCTCTCTCCGGTCCCGCTGCCTTTCCCCTCATTTTTCCCTCTGCCGCTCTCGCGATCCCCCTTTCGCTTTCTGCCATTGCGCGCGCTTTTAATCCGTCTCCCGGCATTCAGATCTTCTCTTTCTCTCTGCGCGCGTGTGTATACTCCAGTTTAAATAAAGAATCGACCGCTTCGCTCTGCGGTTTCCTCTCCCGGGGCCATCCGCCGCGTATGCGTTGTGTCCCATGCAACAACCTTCGCTGCTGCTGCTGCTCTTGCCGTTAACGACGACACACTTTTGCTGCGTACTGTGCGATCTAGTCCTGAACCATTAAAAATTTTTTCAACATTTTCATTCTCGCTGATGCTGGTTTAGCGGATATCGGACTCCGCCATCCAGCTTTATTTCGTTAATACAATTTCGAGTTAAATGCGCGGCGATAACAATGGACCGAACGGGCGATCGTTTTTACCCGTACTGAAAAGAGAGTAAGCTTACCCCGTTTTTTACTGCCGCATTGTTCCGAGAATTTTATTTTCATCCCCTGCACGCAGTATACCACTACGTATATGTATTACAGCTGCGCGATGACGAAAACGTCGAGTATTAGCGTTTCAAGAGTTGTTTGTTTTGTTTCGAGAGTTTCGAGAGAGTGCGATCAGTCGATTCGGTATAAATTAAATCCTCGAGCCGATTTTTTGTGCGCTATAAATCAGAGCGATCCTCGAGCGCGTCCTGTTTGTGTATACCTATATACCACCGGGCCTTTGAATCGCAGTGTCACAACACGCTTTTTCCAAAGACTGCAGCGACCTACTGCACCAGTCCTTCTCTCTCTCTCTTTTCCGGCCTTTTTCACTCTCTCCTTCAACTTTTGACCGTGTAGACTGCATCGAGGACGCTAAGCCCCGGCATTTCTCCCTCTTTCTCTCGGCTCTAAAGCGATTTTCGAAAACGCTAATGCCCGGCTGAATGGGAGAGAGCCGCTTGGGCCCGGACCGCTCTCGAAGTCGCATGGCTTTCTTACAGACCAGCCCTCCCCCGGCATTGTACCGCATGCGAGAGAGCGCGGGAAAAGGAAAATTCCTGGAAGGATTTTCCACAAACGGCGCGACCCCCGCTGTTCCTGCCATTGTCGTAATCCGCATACTCTCAGCGGGCATGTCCCCACCCATCGCCGGCTCGGTGTTTTCTGCCCATTTTCCACGACCATGTGCAGCCTCGTAGCTGTATAATGTCTGTCGCCGCTGCATGTATACCGAGAAGTACTAGCAGCTCTGTCATGGAATCCTCGAGGCTGTCCTCGTGTGCATGTGTGTCATACACTTGGCGCGTTTGATTTTTACGTATGCGCGAGAGAGGCTCGCTTGGGAGGTCTTTTGGAGATGCTTTTACGCGGCTGTCCGGACTAATTGGATTATTTAGCTCACTTGTGCTTTTAGGGGAGGATTGGATTTGCGCCGTTTATTCCGAAGCGACGATTCTGCGGTTAGGGCCGTATGAATATGGAGATTTCCATTCACGTGGGATTTGAATTTGAGGAAGAGCCTGCCTGTTTTTTTGCGGGCGATCGAGTTAACGCGCCCTTATGGCTTTATTTGCATGTAACACAGACTCGCTTTTACGTGGCAAATGTCGCGACAATGGATTCGAACTTTCGGACGAAAAGCCGGAATCAAAGCGCACGCACACATCAGACGTGCTCCACGAGCAAAATGAGAGCGAGAGAGAGAGAACTACTCCATCTGCATTAAAAAGCAATTTTCTCGTCGGAGCATTACAAATTTGGGAAAGCAATTAGAAACAGAACTCGATCCATCACCCCTCGGCTCCTCGAGCGCCACGTTGTATATACACAGCGCGCGTAATGGAAAGCGGTAGCAACTGTGTGTATAGCTATATACTTTTCACGCGCATCAGCAACATTCCCAATACACGCGGCGGGCAATAGTTGCCGGGAAAGCGTGTGAAAGTGGAGTAGCGTTCGCACTCCATTCCGTTTTCTATTATTGGTCCTAGAGAGAGAAAGAGAGATTAAGCCTCTGTGCGCAGGGGGCGGGGGTATAAGCATTGTCGGGCCAGAAATTACGGAAACGCAAATTGGCCAGTGTGAGCGTGACGGGTCCAGACATTCGCCACGTGCTGCTGCTGCATGCATGCGCGCTATACTATATACTGCGTCTCTCTGCGGTTGTGTAATCAGTATTACCAGTATTTAGAGGGTTGAAAGAGCCCGAGCGAGAGAGAGAGAGATGGAAAGGGGTGGCGACGCGCTATAGCCATTCAAAGATCGCTCTATATGTGCATATCCATTCGAGTGTGTGTGTCTGTGTGCGTTGTACGTACGCGCGGGGATTGCTCGGGGCGATCGTCGCCGATTATTTGTTGTTTTTTCCCGCTGGGTAAATTTGATTTCTTTATTTTTATTCAAACGGCTGCACGCGCGCCTCTCTGACCGGATTTCGTCGAACCGGCTTTGTTTGATTGTGCGCGAGAGAGGCCAATGGTTTTTAATAGCCTTTCAAAGGCTCTTTATTTTTTTCCTCTCTCGATCTAGATCTGCGATGACGGGATGCGAGGTGCTTGTCAATTGTTTCCTTTCCGTTTCCACCATCACTCGGAATACATTGAAATTCGATTGACTGCTCGAGCGAGCCGGGAGAATAAAAAAAAATAATCTTATCGCGAGACGGAGAGTGCGTGAAAACGCAGATATAAATAATGGATGCGAATGACCGAGAACAAGCTCGCGCGCATCGTTTATAACGCAATCTTCGAGGCAGCACTTTCCGAGTGTTCCTGCCTGTCCAAACAATATTTACAAAAGTCACCACCAGATGACGAAGCAGTAGCAGCAGCAGCAGCAGCACTGAAACCAGGAACGCGCTCGCATTCTCACAGGGTGGTTTTTCCATTGTGCAGCCCGATCTCTTTCCCCCCGGCACTTTGCGACCCCAAAATCCGAACCCAAAGCCGAGCTAGAGAGAGATGCAGCTTCTCTCTCTTCCCCCCGAGCGTATATAAGAGTATGAAGCGACGACGAGAGAGAAGAGACCCTCCTGTGTTTGCCGAGCCACCGGTAATGGCTGTCGTAGATCGCATTAGCCGAAACACGCTATGAATTCGAAAACAGCCGCTCTGTATTGCCACCAGGATCGAAAACTGTGCTACTGATGTGCGTGTGTGCGGTGGAAGCGCGCGTGCAGCCGATGCGTTATGAGAGAGAGAGACCGCACTCTCGAGACGAGACGACAAATTCATTTCGCGTCTTTGAATTATTATCGTTCCTTCGCCGGAATTTATGGGAAAACCTCCTTTTTTCAGCTTTCAAAACACGTAATCAAATGTCCGTCGTCATCCCGTTTCGCAATGCGAGACGAGGTGATTTACAGTCTTTTAATTTTCTGAATTTTCGCCTGGATCGCGAACAAAGAGATAGAGTGCTGAGGGGAAACGACGTAGTAGCTATTGTTATCGTTTCCAAGAATTACGATTGCGAGGCATCAGGAAAGAGATTACAGCCGCGCGGATGTAGACACGTACATACGTGTATACGTCTGATTGTCAATCCCGAAATAGCGTTCGATCTTTGATCGTTATCCGCGGCTCCGGCGAAAAGCTTAAACATGTGTACAGCAGAACAATAAGAGTGGCACGCTTTGCTTCCCGACTGCGATGCATATTTTTACATTTTCATGAACTTTCGTCTTTTGTCTGCAGCCTGATGGGGAGCGTAAGTATATGATCGCGAGTCAATACACCGTGGAGAGCGCGATAGTTGGAAAATGTTGTAACAATCGCAGAAAAAAAAAGATTCCCCCGAACAAAGCCCATCAATATCGTTAGCGATAAAGCGAACGCGGTGAATTAATAGTTGGCTCGACTGCTGCTATCAGCTCATATAACGTTACGAAACAGCTCGTCGAATCGGCTCGTAAAAAAGCCGGAGAGTATATAGCGAACGGAAAAAATCCGAGATACGCGGGTTCTCTCGTCTCATTAATGCGCGGCTAATGACCAGCACTATACGTACTCTCTTCTCGTATAATATTATATTCGCAAATTACCGCCGGCAATGTTTTCCCATAATGCGATTGTGCCCCCGCGCCGCATCATGACTTTCGATCTTGAGTACGTTATAATAGCAATCTGCATGCATACTGACATTTGCATTATGTTCGATCGTCGCGAGTGTATAGCGTGCGCGCGCGCGCGTTACGCGAAGGACCGAGAGCAAGGGACAGCAGGAGAAAGAGCGAGTGTGTGTGTGTGTGTGTCGGCAACATGAAAGCCCGCCCGTGAAATGCGCGCGGCGATTGTGTTCCCTCTCTCCTCTCCCGGCTTCTGCTTGGCCAACGGGGTGAGGGAGGCTGCTGCTGCCGTTTTGCGCATGTGTGCATTCTCTTCTGCTCTATCTGTCTCTCTCTTTCGCTTGCTTTCGTTCTTGCGCGCCCCGCTACCGCGTGCCAATAAACACCGAGCGACTATACTCGAGCCCTATTGTATCCTCAGCTTGATATTTTGCGTTTAGAAATATATTCAAGAGCGGCTTTGGCTTGATTGGTGGTAAAATAAATTAATCCCGCGCACAGGCCACTTATTTACCCTTTCGATTCTTTCTCGCGTGTGCAACAATCGCTTTCATTGTTTCTCGATACATCGACCGAAAAACAAACAAGCCGTGCCGGCGGCGGCGAGACGACAGAGGAAGCCGGCGACTGTTATGACGTGTAATCTTTGTACCTTGATTTTTAATTAAAGAATATAATATCGTATAGCTGAGCGCCAAAGCAAGATTTATCACTTGCATTTGCGCCGCCGGCACACCGCCAAGCCATAAAGACGGGAATTTCGCCGGGTATACACAGCGGCGCACACTGCTCTACTGATGCAGCAGCCCTTTCTGCACTGCCACCGCTCTCATCAGTGCTCTTCAAGCGAGAAATTAATTTTTTCTTAATTAGCCACTCTCTGCAGCTCGCTCTCTTTTTATTATCGGCCAGCTCCGTTGCTGCCGCTGCTGCTGCTGCTGGCCCGTCGCTTTAATATACGTCTTTGTCATTTCGTTCTTTCCCGCTATTATAAGGCGAGCAGATTATGTGTCAACACGTACTTATCTTTATTGAATATTAATTATACTTTTATCGCGCTGGATTCGATAAAGAGCTGCGGAGCAATTTATTGAATTCGAGCTATCGGGCCTTTTCCGCTCATTTGTATATACTCGTGCATAAAACAGCTCAGTATAGCAATGATTTTTTCTCAATTATGACTTTTGCCCTCTGAATTCGGCGCAGATAAACAAATGTGTGTCGCGTCGCTCGGCCAGCCGAGTTAGCGGCTTGTAACTGCATCAAGTTGGCCGTGACACGAGCGCGCATAAATCACTGCAGCGCGCTAAGGTGCAACATCAAAGTGTAGCTCGACTCGCGATCACGAAATATACCCCGAGACGTCCCGATAGCCATCGTCGTAGTCGTCGTCGTCGATAAACCGGGCTTTGATTCGATCCTGCGTTCTTTTTATCGTCCCGATTGCTTCCGCGATAAGGGGCTATGGCGCGTTTGCCGGATTCTTGCACGATTAGATCAATAATAAAAAAATACTGTCTCTGCTGCCGAAATAACACGACTTGTATCGTACGCGCGGGAGAAAAATAAAATTTCATTAGAGCGTCAAATCAATTGAATTCATTCCTGTAACCCGGAGCATCGGGTGATCAATCAACGGCTCGCTGCAGTAGAGCAGCGTGGGAGAGGAAATAAGAGAGGGAAAAAAGTTTGGAGGAGAGAAAATGCCGCGCAGAAAGTGCGCGCGACGATCGAATTACCGTCGTCCGCGCAAGAGAATCGCCGCATTGTATCCTCGGCTACACTAGCTGCGAGCGAGGGGGTAAAAAACGAAATTTCCGAGGGCGAGCATATAAGTGGATGACGAGCGCAGCTGATTCAATCATGATAATTCGCCGGAATGAAATTTACCGCGGGGGCGGCGGTGGCCAGACGTAGACAGACGCAAGGGCTGCTCTGCAGCTTGTACGTGTGCAGCGTCCTCCTTTTTCTCGGGGGTGCCAATCTAATAATATCAATTGACTCCGAATGCTCGATTTGCGGCTCTCGCCCGCCTCTGCTTACAGCTGCGCGCCACGATTTCATTCGTCATTTCGATAAGGCCGATCGATAAATTTTCCCGGCGCGGCGGCCTAATGTTTCAATTACGCGGAAGTGGAATCACGTCGGTGGAAAGGAATGGTTTTTAAGCTCGCTGGGAAAGCATTTATGCTCTGATTTGACTGGAATCACTAATATTAATATATGGAGGCCCTCGTCGTGTTTCGAGTTATCGCGACAACTATGAAGCAGCGTGAATTTATGAAGCTCCATTTGTTAACAAAGGAGATCCAACTCACTCGGCAGCGCTGATAAAATTTATTCCCGACTCAAACTCGCGTATATACGTGTACACTCATCGATCATAACTAATTACTCAAAGACGCTATATACCAGCTGAGAGGCGATAATTTTGTCGAGTGAATGAAAAAAGCAGCCGATTCTAATATTATTATGGTCGCGGCGATTCATCATTCACAGCCGTTCTAATTGTGTAACACAAGATTAATTTAGCACCAGTCATTTTTAGCTCTTCCGCGGACTACTGATTCAATAATTCAGCGTCGTTACATCACGACGACGAGATCGGCGTAGTATTATTTATTTTATCATTCAGCCCGAGAGATAGTCGCGAACATGGTACGCAGTATAGAAAAATTTCAACTCCGCGACCTTGCGTCGGGCGATAAATCTCACCGCTAACTCGCAAGCCGTGCATCTTCTTTGGATCTAAGCTCGTCTCGAAAATTCCCGCGTCGCTCGCGCTTCTGCGCGCGAAATTTACGAGGCCGAAACAAAGCCAGAGCGCGCGCGCGTGCTACACTGAATCACGCCGAGTCGTCGTTCGCCTTCTTTTTTTCCCTCTGTGTGATGCGGTGCACATAGTCTCTCTGATGCTGCTCGGCGACGACGTCTCTCACGGCTCGTGCAAGTTGATCGCGGTCCAAGTAAAATATCTTGGACTTTATCGTCGACCGCGAGGTAGTTACAGCAGCAGCAGCAGCAGCGAGCTTTCCCACGTACAACAGCCAGCGCTCGTTAACAAAGCTCCGGGTCCGCGATATAAGCGACTTTGATTTGACTGATCGCCGCGAGGAAGGAGCGTATAGTACGTATATACACGGGCTTCTTGTCATTAGCGTTATTCACGCCTGTCCTTTGAGCCGACGGATGGATACGCTCGCTTTAAATGCGTTGATTCGACGCGCTAATGAATGCATCGACGCCCGGCTCGGATTTTTGATAGTCCCGTGCTTCGTGATTGATCGTCAGCAGGCTGGCTAATTTTCGGGGTGTGCCGGGTTCTATGAATTTATCGAGACAATATTCGGATTTTCAATTTGCTTTCCGAATTATACAGCCCCGATAGAGTGTCGTTGCGTCTGACGTGCGCGAATTTTCTGTATGAAGCGCGCATTAAAAGTCGCTTATGACGCCGGCGTCCCACAGGCCCGAGAGCACCATTCGAATCCAATTAAAACAGCGCGAATTCGCACTCTCCTCTGATTAATAAAATCTGCGCCGGTCCCCGGGGAGATTCCCCCGAGGAATACGCCGAAGCACTCTTAACACCAGACGCATCACTCGGTCCACCCCGGCAAACGAGTCGTTTACTAGCTGCGTGTGTGTGTGTGTGTGTGTGTGTGTGTGTGTGTGTGTGTGTGTGACTGCAGCATGTCCCCGGCGACACTATACCTAATACATATATAGCGGCCACGGCGACGGCGGGATTTGAAAGTTAATTTTCAGGGGAAGCCCGTCAGTCATCTCTCGCGCGCTTTTCTCACCCCAGGCTCCGCAGTACAGCACACACACACACACCCCTGCCGGCTTCTATACGTCTCGACATGTTGCGCGCATTGTCGGGGACAGCGGGAGAAAGAGAGAGAGAGAACGTTGTAACGCGCCACGCATGGTCGGATCGACCGAGTGCCAGATGGGTGACTGATGCGACCGGCAGCAATTCTCTTATGTGTGCGACGATACCTTATATTCCTTCGAGCGTGTTTGTGTACGCGCGTCTACATACCCGCCCATACTGTCGCCACCGCTTTGGATCTCGTCTATCCGATATACGTATATGAAGCCGTATTTGCGCCACTCGTTGACTCTCGATCTCCTTTACTCAAAAGTCACACTAGTAGTGCGGCCACGCGGGCTGTGGCGGCTCCATTTAAATCCAATAAAGTCAGTTATATTAATACTTGTATCCATAGCGCCGTTTATTTATGTACAACCGATTCAGCTTCTCGAGAGACGAATAAAGTGATTCATTGTGAGTCTCCGCTGCAGAATGAGCGGAACAACCGCTCTCGGATGCATAATGGGGGAAGCATCCAAGCGTCGCTGAAAAAAAAGGCGAATCGAACCCCTGGCGACACCTTGGCCTCGTGCTCCCGTGTATTGTACAAAGACGCGCGCGCATAGGTACCCCGGGGCGTACGCGAATAATGACGCAACAATGGCCGAGCGAAAGCACAGCAGCTGATTGTGGGGGGTTTCGGGTACGTGTATATAAAGTCCGGTATATGCGGCCTAATGCGATTACACGCGCGGCAGCGGCAAACATCCGCTCGGCTGACAGTCATCCGCGGTAACGATGTTTTCAAAAACAATATCCACGTGCTGCTCTGCCAAGTCGGCTGAAGCAGCAGTGGCGAGAGGGGTAGACGACGATTGCCGCCGCCCGCGGTTTATTGTGCGCACACACTTGCTGCTGCGGGCGGCCGCACACACCCCAGCACTCGATGCGCACTTTTGTTTTCGTTCGCGCTCGCTTCGCCGCCTCGCTGTGCTTGATTAGATCGTGGCCCCGCCGCTGATAAGAAGATTACAAGCGAGTTAATTGGGGGATTTCGTGGAATAATTCGCGCGCGCGGCGCTTGACGCAAAGACGAGCGGGTATCGCGTTTAACGGATTAGTCCCCGTCAGTCGGCGGGCCAATTAGCGACGCTGAAAAAAATAGTGATTCCGAGATAGGTATGTCAAAAGAACGGCTTCTCACATTAGCGCCGCGCGAAATTCGATTCTCTCCGAGTCTCGCTCTGCATTATTACGCAGATATACCTTGCCGCGCTCGGCTATAAATTCGAGGGCACTCGACTGCATAAGGAGCTGTGCAGCTCTTTCGAATATAAACGCGCGCAGCGGCTCGGAAAATCTCGCTTTATTCCCGTCCCCCCGTCTTGTGTGTGTGCAGGGTCTGTGTGATGCCTTATTGGTATTTACGGACGATTATATTCACGAGAGAGCTGTGTGTGCGTTTCTCTCGGGCGATAGCGAACAGGTACACACGCGCGGCACCTCTGAGGAGCCTGCAGTGTGCATTGTGTGCGTGCGTTCACAGAGCTCGCAGCCGCACAAGCACTCGTTTCACGCCCTATCTAATCGCGCTCGCAGCTATATGGCGTACATACTCTCGTACGTGTGTGTGTATACACGCGGGGATAATCAAACAATCAGCGCGCCGACCAAAGTACTTCCGGCCATTGTCGATGAGAGGGCTCGCTCTCCTCAAAAGGCGGCCTGCTCGGCACACAGCCGAAAATCGTGCTCGACGTATGTGAGATTTTTCTCTACAACCCGCAATATCGCAATATCAATGCGAACCAAGCTTGTACGCAGGCAAGTCGATACGCGCTCTCCGGGTGCCATAATACAGCGCGGCGAGTCTTCGCCAGTTAATTTTAAACGGAGACGTCTAATCGATTTGGCTCCGGTGCCTTGCTATATAGGAGCTCTAATAATATCCGCGCGCTCGCTCGCTCGCAGCAGCTCACGCGGCCGCAGCTGATAGAAGGATGAGAGCTGAGGGAAGCGAGAGGTACAGGCCAGAAGCAGAGCCCTTTTCACTCGGCTCTCTCTCGCCGCCACACACGACGCGAGACTCGCGTGTCGCCCGGCGAGCAACTGTGGCACTCGAGCTCCCTGACGGACTGCAGACGCGAGATTGCGAGAAATTTCCCTCGAAAAGCCGTTATAATTTCGTCTGCCTTGCATTCACGGACGGATGTCTGCTACAATCGCGACGACTGTTTGCGAAAAACGTAAACAAATTGCTCCTCGGAAAGCACAAAGGAAAATCAAGTTTTTTTCAAGTCGTATTTAGTTTCGCTCGACAACGACGACGCCGCACATCGTCGTGGGGGGATGCGGATGATTCGCGCGGTCTGCACAACAATAGACACACGAGTCTGTAAAATGCACAATATCATCAAATTTCATTATCGGGCTATAATAATGCCGGCTTAATTCGGCGAACGCAGCGCACACGGCGCATAATCCTCGGGGAGACTCCCCGCGGGGGTCATCGCGGCTTGAATTTCACTTTCCGGCCGCCCGTTTTATTCACTCGCTCTCTCACGTGCACGCATCAACGTCTAACCTCTCGCGAGGATAAAAGAAACGCTATACCGCCGCTCCGGCCGCACTTTTTAATTAGCATAGCATTCACTCGGCTATGTACACTGTATAGCTGCCGTTTAATCGAAGCTATACACGCGGTTACAGCCGTCCTTTGTGCTGTGATAAAGTCGTGTGGCTCTCGCCTCTCAGTAGCGTATGAATAATCGGCCCCGAAAATCCCATATTCCTGCAGCTTCGCGGCGGCATTGCCAACTCACGCTCCCCGCGATGGGATATCGGCGTGCGAGCTGCGCATGAATTTGTCACCGGCCGGCAGCGGAGCAACCGCCACCGCGTTTACACGGCCAATTTGTTTCGCTGCGGCCTGGCCGCGTCCCCGGCGAACTTTGAGGTCGCGCGTTAAAAAATCGGCCCTTGGACGAATTTATCAGCAGCCGTTAGCCGCTTTATTGCCGGCGGCGACAGACGTCGATATGTGCATGCGGGACATAAACTAGCGAATCGACGCTTTTAATTTCAACGCAGGTATGTGCCTAATAACAGTCGCGCAAAATGTCAAGCTGCGAGTCTTTTAAAAACGGAGCCGATCCTCATCCCCTCGCTGATCCTTTGTGCGAGATGATCTCCAGTCAGCTGCTTTTCTTTCGCGCAGAAAAAATTCCGGAAGAAAAGGAGCGCACGGTCCCTCCTATATAGCACGCAGTTTAAATCGATTCGGCAGCTCTCCCTGCTTGCACTTCTTTTCGTCTCGTCGCGATCACGCGCGTTTACACTCACCGTTCGCCGGACGAATGTTTACTCGCGCTAGGAAACGTGTATGTATACAAGCGAGTGCGTGCGTCGATCTAAAGTTGGCGGCGCTCGAGTGCCGGTTTTTCAAACAAAAAGCCGCGAAGAGAGAAAGAGAGGGAGAATAACTGTATAGGTATGCGTGTGTGTATTTCGGGGCGAGGGGCTGCTGCTGCCGCTTGCGCAAACAGCGCACGAGATCCGTCCTTCTGGTTCCTCTCCTCCATTGCCGCACGCCACTATATCGCCAAAGATGTTTAATGTTTGAGCATAATATTTACTCGAGTGCGCAGTGCAGTCCGCGCGGCTGATGATGCGGCTTCCGATCCTCGAGAGCTCGGCTGATGCGCCAACGGAGTGGCGTGTTTAACGGAACTCGTTTTATATTTTAATCGTTCTTTTTATCCCGCACTGGTATATAGCTTCTTTATTCCCGCCACCAGCTCTTTACGCACACTTCTCGCACTCGACGTTTACGACGCACGACGTCTTATACGCAGCCGACAATTTACCGAATGGGTACTTTGCCTCCGAGCTGGCCAGTTGTTTTTTTCCAGCCTCGCCGGCTGCTTAGATTATTCATTTCGAATGTACTCTGTTTCGTAACGCGGAACGTAATTTTTTGCGCTCTTTTCGCTGCTAAAAAGCTGATAAACCAATTAAGCGAGAGTTGCACGAATTTGTTGAAGCAAACGATGAAAAAAAAGCGAGCGGTGCTCTTATAGGCGAGATTACATCGACCGATATTACGTTTAATGAAATGCATTAAAGCAGTAGATCGGAACGGAAAATAAGGCGCGCGCGTCGATAAGAGTCCGCTGGTAAAAGCAAACACGCGTATAGTATACGTATAGTATACACCAGGTGGGGTCGCTGGCCAACCTGTCGAAGTTGTGACATCATCCTACAGCTCCTCTCGCGCTAGGAACTACCAATTTTTCCCTCCCTGTACACACGCAGACAGCCGGCGATATATACGAGGCGCGCGAGCACGTGTGCATAGGCAAAAGGACAATTACTCGGCATGACTTGCAGGGCACACCCCATAGGACTCCCTTCCGCGGCGCAGCAGCTATACTCTTTAGCCTTTCTCCCATGAATATACACGCGCGCGGTATGCTTATTTTTCTCGAAAGACTACTCGCGCGTTTTTTATCGTCGATTTTTCGGCCTCCAGCTCTTTTTTCCGCTTATCATTCGGAATTGTTTGTGCTGGATACGCGTCCGATCTTCCGGTTAATAGTTCGGACGAGCTCATCGATCACCCTATATACTGTCGGGAAAAAACACACACATGTATATTTCTCGCGCACTATCTTACAGTCGAATGAATCGAGTGCTTTAGCCAAGTGCGAAATACAGCGGGAGAACGACGCTAATAATATGGCAGAGGTTCTGAGAAACACACGGAGTGTACAAAGTATCACCAAACGGTCTCGGCGATAATTGTCCCGTTAAACCTATCTGGCCGATAAAGCGCGGTACGTACTTTATAAGTGTAATTTTAATCGCGGCAATTAGTCCGAGAGCGCGTCTAAATATAGCTGGAAGAATCCAATCTCTCTCAGAAATAAGGCGGCCGTTAAGAAACGGCGTGACGCGATCGAGTCGAGCCCGGCCAACTTGTAAAATATTTAATAGTCGCGCGCAAGATCCCGGGCTGGCATTAAACGATACACAATTAATAATTTGTCCCTGCGCTGCTCTCGGGAGCAATAAGTAATCGATATACTCGGATCTCGAGCGCGCGGAAACGAGCCGAGTAACGCGCGTTAAAAAAGGAGCGCCAGGAGGAAAAGGCTGCAGAGGCGAGATGCTTCGCGCTCGGATCGAGAAACGAGCTATCGTAAAGTTTATCGCCGACGCGAGAGAGGCTCTCGGACTCGCGAGCGGACTGTCAGGGATTGTCAAAATAGCAGATCTTTATGTCGCTTTTATAGCCGAGCAAACTCGCTGCACGCTGCCGCCTGCATTATACGAGCTCAGCTCTCTCCCTCATGCTTTTTTCTCCTCTTTCTCTCTCTCGTGTCTCCGAACTTTACTCTTTCGCCTTATGGGCTTTTCCTATACTCGCATCATCAGAGCAGGACCTTGTTTTTTCCGGACCCGCGCATAGCATCTGTCGAGCCGATAGCGAGGAAAGTATTTTGAAAATTCTTTTCCGGATGCGGCGCACAGTACACGCGTGTGACAAACACATGGCGCGCAAATGCTCGGACGGAGAAAGACTTTTACCCTGATGCTCGCAGGAAGGACCCTACTGGCGGCCACGTGCGGTTCTCAAGTGTCGAGTTACGCGAAGATTTTCACCGGCAAACGGAAAAATAATCGTCGCGCTAACGATCCGTAATATTAACGAGTATGCGGAAGAGCTGATGATGAAGATCGCTCGATAGCCTCGGAAAATACAGTCGCGCATATGCAAAGCAGCGCGCGGAGACAAAATGTAAGTCGCTCGTTAAACTTAGATCGAAATCAAAGCCGCTGGCAGTAGTACGAGAATAGCCGTCGAGGCTCGGCCAAGTATATTACTACCTCTCGTCATTAATGGGCCCACACGTGTCTTAGCCGATTTCGTTCCTCTTTTTTTCCGGGGGAAAAGCACTGCACACAAACAGTCACATACACACGCATGCTGTCGAGAAAAGCGGACACGATTCAAAGCGAATTCCTGGGCCGCGGAAACCCGATTAGAGAGAGCTAACGCGATTCGTCGTAAAGGGGATTAGCGGCGTGGAGCGGGAAAATTAATTAGGCTCTCGGTTTGGCCATTCGTCTCGAGCGATTGCGCCCGAGGAATGCGTATGTGTGTCTATGCCTTTATACAAACGCCGTTTGTCTGCAGCGGCGGATTATTTAATGCATTTTATCCGCTCGATTAAGCCTACTTCAATTCCACTTTGCGCAGAAATACGACGCACACAGGTCGCGCGCGGGATTATACTCGAATTATTACAAATTATTCGTGCTTATATACGCAGTGCGCGCGTGTGCGAATGCGAAAAGGAGCGCTGGCTGTTTTCTGCACGGATTGTTGAGCAGCAGAGCAACGAGACATTATATGCCGCAGGGTATGCAGGATGGAGAATATAAGCAGAGGCAGTAAAGTATGGACGTTTGCAGCTTTATGCCGCGTGTATACGTTAATACGCAGCGCTGTTATAATACTCGTTGCGGGGCCGCGATATTTTTACCTTTCGCAATAATGTCCGCAGACCGATCTCTCGTCATGAATATGAATCAGTCTCGGCGAGTTGCTATAATAAAATCAGGCCGAATTCGCGGAAAATATACATTATTGCTCAGCTTTTCCGAAGGAGCTGCGCGCGAGTTCGTTATACGCCGATCGTTGAATCTCTGGCAGGTGGTCGGGACTTTCATTAAAATCTCGTTAAGCGATCCGAAGCTCTCTCTGTGTATAAACGCCTTCTGTAATGCCGGCGCAGTTGCTACCGACGTATAACTGTATAACGTCTCTCTTAATTCTGTCGACGCGTTTACCCCCTTTTTAACGGTTAGACCCATCGAGGAGAAATGTGACAGTAAAGTCTCTCTTCCCGCGCGGCTAATTACAGCGATGAATTTGTCGATCGATGAGAGTACATAAGTAACGAGTTTCGCGATCTGCTGGCTTTAACTGCCTGACTAAGGGCACTCGCGCGCACTCATCCATTGCTCCTTCCGCAGTAAAGTTTAAGTTGCGCGAGCGATAGGCGCTCCGGCTGTATATTTTCCTTCTCCTTTTAACGAAGATTATCCGCGGGCTGTAAAAAATACGTACGCGACGTTACTTCGAGATATACCTTTTTTCCGCGGCTCGTTCGTCTGCGGTTTAGTATAAAAAGTCATGTGTGTATTAATTCTTCAACGAGACGAAAATTATGGCTGGGCGAACGAAGAAACGAAGCAAAAAGAAAGCAGAGATCGTCGGTATTTATGGGGGCACCGGTCGGACGCAAAGCACACACTAGTCCTTTTAAACGAAAGCAGAGTTCTGACAAGAGTATAGCGAGAGGATAGCGCTTTACAATGCATCATCGTCGTAAAAGTTTCGGCTGATGCGAAGCAGCGCGATTACGTCCGACCGAAAAAAAGCAGGCGGGAATCCAAAAGACGCCACGAGAGCTCGTCTCCGGGTTCTCTCATGCTAATGCGACAAATCAATTTGAGTTTACAGCGCGCTGTAAACGTTTACAAGCCGGACAGGTGTATGAGGGATTTCGTGCACGTGCCACTCGTAAACGCGGACGGCGGGCCCCGGCTCCTTATTCTCTCTTTTATATATATAACCCGAGCTACCAGTGTGTATCGCTGCTGTTACTGCTTCTCTCTGATGCGAGGAATGCGGTTTTTTCATCGTCCGCTTTTTTCGGCTTTTAATAAGCTCGTTGCTGCTGCTCTGCGTGTGTATACATTTTTACTCAGTCCATACTCAATTTACTGTGGTCTAGTTTTTATAATTGACTCGTAAATTGCTGAGATAAAAATACAAGAATTTCTGGGAATCCCGTTTTCTTTTGTCAACAGACGAATGCTCATCCGAGGTACTTCTCATCGCGACGACGGTGAATCATTCGGTCGGAATCGAAGCCGTAATATTTTTTCAGAGTAGGGGATTAGAGGTGCTGCCTCGATGACGCGTTGTTTAAGAAACGACGCCGTGTCTCGATGACGTCGACGAGGCTCTAGGCCTTTAACGTTAATTGCGAGCCGGTGCGTGCTTAAACATATACACGAGGTGCGAGCAAGACCCCGAGCATATTTTTCTCCAGATAAATAAGTCGCTGCTTAAATGCCTCGCTTCCTCTCATCTGCGCAGCCATTAATTGTTTGGACGGCGGAGCGCACATATTGTTGTGTGTACGTGTGTGTGTGACCGTGGATTACGAGCTGTTGCAACCGTATTTACGGCGAGGTTTGCTCATCTCTTCGTTCCCTCTCTCCGTGCGTCGCGGGCGAAAGATAAGGAGTATTATTGCGCAAGGCGGACTCGCGAGCTTGCCGTTTGCTGACGCAGTAGCTCCGACGAGGTAAAGGTGGTGTTTGTACAAAATTCGCTCGGGAGTTTTCAAAATTCATTTTAACTAAGATTGAAACGGAACATGACAGCTCGCATTACAGTACGCGATAACGTTGCAAGTGCAGTTTGTTAATTTTTCGATCTCGAGCATATTACACTTGAAAGTCTTGCGAGTGCAGTCCCGCAAACAGGAACTCAAACATCCTGCCGCGAGAGAGATAAAAATGTGCAAATAAGCCGCGGTAGGAAGTTTATAAAGTACACTGAATCCTCACGCGGGGATGCGAGGAGGAAAAAATAAAAATCTCGCGCACGTGGGAGCATAATGTCTTTGATTCGCAGGGATTGTTAGCGTCTGATATGTGTTGCGGACTCGATATTCAGCGAAAAAGCGAGTCAGGCCATAAACGTTATGTAAATTCGAGGAGCTCATGACGGTGTTAATTGATTTTCGATATCGATCGCGGCTGCGTGATTAGTTGCGCATAAAACCCGATGACATCGGTGATTTAAGCTTATGCGGAAAATCACGTTGCCTGTAAAGGCTTTCCACGTAATTATCGTTGTTAGAAAAAAAAGAATACCGCGCGCGCAAAAATAAACGCCAATGCAGGTTTGAAATGACTTTAAAAATAAACTCCAGATCGTAAGTATGTACGAAAGAGCACTTTTTCCGCATACCTATATATTACGGAGCTCTATTGATAGATCGAAGACAGAGAGAAACTCGTGATGTATATGAACGCGTGGAAGCGCGAAGTGGTAATAGGAAAATAGTATGTTGCAGCTCGCAGAAGTATTAAGTGGCAATGAGCGACGGTTCGTTAGTCCCTGAAAAGTTTGTCGGCGGGGTTCGGATATATAAAGGGAGAGACGACGCGTGGAAAAAAGGAGGAGAGCTTTTTCGAAGTAGCAGCTGCAGCGCAGAGTGTAGCAACGGAGAGGGAGAGAATCCAAAGACGCGCTCGTACAAAAGCGAAGGGAAGAGGCAAAAGTCTTATTCTCCGGACATATGGAATCGCTGCTCGAGCGCGCGGGACCTTCTCTCGCGTGCAGGCTGCCGTCGCCGGGAAAAAAGGGCCTGAAACCACCTCGAGATTCGCTACCCTCATTAAACAAACAAGCCTCTGCTTGCATACGCAAACGCACGCGAGACACTCGCAACGCGGCGACGCAGTATATATATGACCGCGCGCTCGTGCACTTCCGCGCTCGCGCGCGCTTTGCATAATGCGCTTTATACGCGCTCGGAAAAGTTGCCGATGCTGTTATTTAATGGCGCCGTGATTAGCTTTGCGGAAGGAGATGATGCGGCGCGTATATATGCTAATGGCGATCCCTGATGGTGCTGAGATGCTGATGCAGCCGCTTTTTGCGCCTGCACTGAGAAATTGGATAGGTGTGTCCGTTTTCGAATCGCACGTAAATAACCCGAGTATTGTAAACAAAATCGATTCGAGTATATATGCGTGTATGGGATTACTCGAGGTGAAAAAAGTTGGACAAATTAGAAAGCTTTTTTGAGGAAAAAGCGCTTCCGCGTCTCTCTCGTGCGCGCCACTCGTTGCGTTGCGTGCGCACACGTCACATCAGGCTCGTTTTCCACCAGCGGTTTTACACGGGCGGCAATTACAATAATAACAGGCTCCCGGTTAAAGCGGCGGCGCTCCGTCTTTCCCTCCCGATGCGTATATACCATATACCTATACCTATAAAACCAACCCACTCGCGTCGTTCCCTCGGCAAGCGCGCGCGGCTGCTTCTTCCGAGGCGTTTTCTGAAATTGATTTAACATATTCATTAGACTATGCAAATCGCCTCGGCTGCAGTCGATATGCAACTGCACGCTCTCGCGCTTATTCTCCGTTTGCCGAGGCCTCTCTCTCTCTCTTTCTCTCGCGTGGGAGTCGAAAGGAGGCCCACATATCTCGAGTGTTCAATTGGCTCGCTATCTGTAATGCTCGTGCTTCAAGAGTAATAAATGCTTTTACGCCGGCTGCATGCGAAATCAATCGCCGTTTCCCCTCCCCTCTGTCGACGTTTATTGCGTGCCGAAAAAAAAATCTTCGCGCCACTGCTCCTCGCGTTTTCCCGATGCAGTATATTATAGCGAGGAAGACGCTTTTGATGCCAACATTACGCGTAAACAGGCGGTACATGTACAATAGTTAAAAGCCCCCGATGGCCCGAATAAACGCCAGTTGTCAGCGGCAGCGTTAAAAATGCATTGTCGAATTGCGGGGTAGAAAAGCGGTACACTTATGTGTAGTGCATACGTGCGCGTCTACATATACCGGAAGTGAGCTGTTACGGTTTGATAGAAACGCAAACAACGCGGAATAAAGAGTCGAGGGGAAGGGGAGAGCAGTAATGATCGCGGCGGAGCACCGTATGCCTGCCCCCGCGTGTCACTCGCGCCGCAATAAGAAAAAAGCAACTACTTAGTCCGAGCCGCCAACCCTCTCCACATCGCAGACCTATTTCCGCCACTTCACCGTTCTCAAAAATAAGCGTCCTATCCACTTGTATATTTTCAAAGTTGCAATTTTTTTTAAACTCTTAATTTCACCGGTGATCGCTTAATTGGGTTCGAGAAGCTTGAGCCGAAAAGAGACGTCGAGCAAAAAAAGAATTCGAGTATGCAGATCGCGCGAATATTTTCCAGAGCAGCCGAGCCTCCCGATATGCTTGAAGGCACTGCTCTCTCGTATACTACATGTAGGTATATATACATCGAGAACGTCTGCGGCGAATTACACGTACTTGCGTAATTCACGCGAGAGCTCCTCGTTCGTATACGGTCTGACACGATTTTAAATTGAACGACATCGCCGTATCGACGTGAGACGAATTCGTATAAATAAACGCGCTGCTGCTGCTGGCCCGGCCTCGCGGCTTCGTGTGGGCGACGCGAGACTCTCAGCTCGCTCGTGTTTTCATTGTAGCTTCGCACTCACTTATTTGCTCGATTTCACGCGAAATCAAGGCGTATCAACATTGAATGTACCTCTCGTTTTTACCTTTTTATTTGGATTGATTTACGCGCGAGCGCGATGAAAATTCTTAAAGTGCGTGAAAATTCTCCTTCCCCGCAATCTCGGGCAATAGTGTGATCGAGAGAAGCTATTATCCCTAATTAAATTAACGGCAACTATGCGCGCGCCCCTCGAAGCGAGAAAGAGCGACTCGAGCCTGCGTTTTTTTGCGAGCTGTCTGGCCGCGGTTCTGTGCGTGCCCGCGAGCTCTCCGAGAAACTCCAGTTATTCGAGAGAGAATACAGCGCATCGCCGCAGTTTATGCCTATAGGCTCCTTCGCGCACGCGTATTTCCGCGGAAGCAAACAATGTTTGTGTAGGTATACATAAAAATACCGAGCGGCGACGCGATTATCGCACACTATATCTACGATGCCCCGGCAATTATAAAACCATTGAGCGAGAGAGCTGTGCGTGCCGCGAAACAGTTAGAAGAGCTGATACAGAAGCGCATGGCACGTAAACTCGAACAAGTCGTACCGCGACGTCTCTCGCTCTTGAGGAACTTTGTTTGGATAGCGGATGATAATCGATATGCTTTTGAAAAGTCTTAGGCACCTACTAGTAGAGCTAGCTTTGTGACAGTAAACATTTTGAGTTTGGTGAAAACAAGTTAGAAATTTGTTTTCACAATCATTGGAAAGTGAGTTTTCTATGTCCAACGATTATGGGTGAAAGAGGTCTTTGATACACTCGAAATTGTGTGGAAAGGTAAACATATTTCGATAGATTAGTTGCATACAGCTTCTGAAACTCATTTATTTTGTCAGTCAAGCAAACAAAATTGCAGTTGACGTATTTCGTATCATAGGAACGACAATTAAATTAGTTTGGAGAAACTATACGCGCCAATCAATTGGCAGGGGATTTTTTTATTATACCTTGTTTCACCTGAGCCGTGCGTACCACTTCTAGCTAGCAGTGCTGGTTCTCTCTGACTGGGTGGATGTAATCATAATATTGGCGTAACATGCGAGTGCGCCTCTGAGCTGGCGTCTATAAACGCGCTTTCTAAAAATGTACGTTGGGAATCCAAGAGGTTGGCCATTGGCATATAACAGTGTTGATGTCGGTGGCGTGTCGGACCTAATGCTTTTAATTAGATTTTCACACGCGCTCGGACACGCACCTTATATTCCGTTCTGCTCGTCATTTTTCCTGGCCTGTATAGGTGTTGGCGGCCGCTGGAAGCTCGCGTCGATCAATAATTCGGGCTCTGTTTTTCTTCGCGCACTGCAGCAAATAATTGGATTCCGAGAGAGAGATCGGCATCCTCGGACAGACGACGAGATATTCAAATTTCCATTCCGGCAAGCGAGAGAGAGTTCTCTCAGGAATCGAAGCAGGCTCGTATAGCCGCAGTTGCGGAGCAGATGTCGAGGAGCAGTCTTATTTAATCAGGATCTCCGAAAAGCGTCGAGGCTAGACACGCGCTAGCGCGATCGCCTGCTCCCCGAAGAGCCTCTCGCCGAGTCCCAGGTGCCGCGCCTCGGGATTTCGTCGTTCTGCGGCGCAGTAGTTCCTCTACATTATCTGTCAATGTGTGCAGCCCGTGCGGAGTGCATCAGTGTGCGAGAGCGCGCTGGCCTCGCTCTCCGCGCGCGCTACACTGCAGCCTTCAGACGCGACGTTCAATAACCGGAAGCGCCATCACTCGACACATCCGCCCAACCGTCTGCAGCCTCGCGTCCCCTAATATTCCGTCTCGCTCATTGGCGCGCGCTCTCGTTTTATATACACGTATATACATATGTGTGACGCGAGCGAGCCAGAGACTGATGCCTCTACTGATGCCCAGCGCACGGGTCGTGCGCCTCGATGACATCGGGTCACTGGGTTATTCTTGGAGATGTAATGAAAATTCTGCTTCGTTCTGCAGCGAGAATTCGAACGCGAGATAAAAGGTGAGGAGGCGTTTCGCTGCGTCGTAAAACGGCGACGAGCGAACGACAATCAAACGAAATCTACAAACAGCTCGCCCGCTCCAAGAATCGTCGCGGATAAAACTGCTCGCGAGAGCGCGGCCGGCGAGTCCGTTAAAGCGTTCATGTCCCCTGTGCCTCTATAAAATCCGCATCTGTTCACCGATGCTGCAGGCGAAGGGCAAGAGTTTTGCGAAACAACACTCTCTGCGAGGCGGCGGCCGTCGCGGAAACGAACTCCGATACCTGTTACTAAATTTACGGCGCAATTTTAAGGCTTTAGCCTCGTAAAGCCTCCTCCGCTATTGCGTTTCAGCTCTGCTGTCTCTCTGTTGGATATGGAGATGGAGATGCGTACACGGACTGCACGGAGAATCAATTTCCTGTAGGCGCGCGCGCGCTGTCGCTCTTATCGGGACGATTTTCAGTAGTGGAGATTTTCGCGAAGGAATAAGGTCGACGTATCTTCGAGTGGTGAATCGTCGCATGTATAATACGTGGAAGTCTATCGCCGCTGACGATCTCGCTGATATTGTTCTCCAATATTATCTTATTTACCGCGCTGTCTCGCCTAAATACTTCTCGGAATTCACGTGTTTTCGTGTATAGTTGTGACTATGCGTATGGATTACTTTCCTGCCTCTCTCTCCCCAATTAACACGAGTGCAGTTTGGCGTTGATAATAAATGAATGATAATGCCGGAGTTGGCGCTCGCGAGTTAATGGCGAAAATGAACTGGCTAGCCGATGAATCTCGCTCTAATTGGAGTATAAAATTTACACGAGGCGCGCGTACACCCAGGCATCAGCCTTTCCACTTGGCGAAATTCAAGGCTCGATAAAAATGACTTTAGTGCAGCGCGCGAGAGCGGCAGCACTTTAAATCTCGAGTCCCGCATGCGTGTCCCGCGCCGCAAAATGAAATCGCGCGGCGTAACTGTACTTCCCGCAGGCCGGAGCAAAATTGTAAACTCTCGCGTTCGCCATAGTCTCGTGGTTTTAATTGGGTCCGCCGCGCACGCACCGACGCTATAAACATAATCGCCGCGTATGACAATTACGCGTCTGCGGCCCGCGTGCACGTTGCGCAAAACTACACGGAGCGGAGCTCGGTTCAGAAAAACTATCGCAAAGTTTTCGAGCTGTACGATGATGATGATGATGATGCGGTCGCGCGCGGCGGGGATAATATTAGCGCGCGGCATGCGAGCCTCGCGCGCGTTGCGTGTTTAGAATGACAGACGCGCGTGGACAGGAGGCAAGCGAGCGAACACGGCCGCCAGTCCTTCTTACCTGTTTTATTTTCACCCTCCCGCTCTCTCTCCCTGCGCACACGACGTAACATCGTTGTATTTCTGCCAAGAGGTCTGCCTCTCTCTCTATCGATTTTTCGACTGGTGCGCTCCTGCTGCTTATTTTGCCTTCATTTTTCTCCGCCGACGCCGCTGCGCGAAAATTAATTGAGCGTCTCGCGGGGCGCAAAGCGCGCGTGAAGCATTTAATTTGAAGCCTCTCGAGTTTCGCGCTGCAGCCAGCAGCGATGATTCCGTGTTTTGGGCTTCATCTTTGCGGACCGCGGGAGAGCGCCATCGTTAATCATCGTGCCCGCCGCCACCGCCGCCGCTGCTGCACATGGCAAATGACGAAAATAGTTGTTGCATCGGTGCAGGCTCAGTGCTGTGTACGTTGCTTGAGAGCTGCTCGCTCGCGAGTCGGCAATAATACGTGACCATTCATTCAGAAGGCAGCGAGACGAGGTAACTTGTGTGCAAATGAGACCGAGAGGAAAAGCAACGAGTGAAATGTTCCGCGTGCGAGCACCAGGACAGCCGGCAGGGACTCTCGGCAGAGCTGATGATGCTTCCGAGGAGCATTCGTATTCACTTAAGAAATTTCGCGGCTTTTGTGCCTCGGGCTCTTACGGAAATGATGCACGAGCCGTTTGTCAATAGTCGAGCTTGCGAAATCGCCGCCGCTTGCATTCGCTTCTAGAAAAGCATATGGTGAAAATAACACGCGGATGCTTTTCGCTGAGAAAGACGCAAATGATTGCGCAACGCTTTGCGGGAATTTTAACGAGTGTATCCTTATCAATGATTGAAGGCTCGAACGATTCCTTTGGATTTCAAATTAAATTCTTTCATAATCTAATCTCCCCTCCGTATAGGTGATTTCCTCGAAAACGGATTAAGACGTCTCTGCTGAGATGCGCGTGTGCGTATGGCCGATGGAAAAATAGCAGACATAGCGAGAAAGCGACGATAAAACGGCTACCGAGAAATAGTCAAAACGAAGCTGAGCGCGGAAAAATTCGAGCGAGAAGGGGAGAATACGGAGAGATAGCGCGTATTGTACATACACAGACATTCTCCGAAGAAAAGGGGGATCGGATCGGTTATTCGATTCGCGCAGGCCCGCGCATCACGAGAGAAGCACTCAATTATATACGTGTTATTATTAGCGAGCGATGCCCAGTCCATATCCATACCTCATTACGCGCTTCGCGCGGGTGATAAGCAGCAGCAGCAGCAGCAGCGAGTGTCAGTCGATATCTCGAGACACGGCGTATACCCGCGCTAATTACGACGTATTCGCGTATCTCGCGGTGGCTGACGCCCGAGAAAGAGAGGGAGCAAGAAAATGAATCTTTCTATGACGTCAGAGCTCAATCGGCGCGTCTAGACAATCAACTCGAAAAAGGGGGGAAAGTCGCGAGCTTTTTGCCTTCGCGCGCGATTAACTTTTCTTCTCTCGAGAGATCTACATATAACAGAGGCGTTTTCTCCGCGGAGAAATCAAGGCAGATTATTTATCTTTTCGAATCGCCACCGACGCTGACAGCTTAATTGAGCTCTGTATGGTTCGCGGCGTCTCGTCGTTCGCTTTTTTCTCTCTCTCTCTCTCTCTCTATAATTGAAAGTTTGTAGTTATAGCGCCTCTCGATTTATATGCAAACAGATGTAGCGAAACGGTTTTGTTCATTAGAGCTCATGTTTCACGATGCAGTTGAATTCTCGGACCTGATGGAGAGGCGCGCATCAACCAGAAAAACTTTCCACGGTTTCCACGCCTACTTGTAATTTATTATTATTCATTAGTTGTTTGTTTACCAGAAAAAGATGCCTTTGCATCAATCAGAGATGCATACAAGCGTCTGTTTGTATATATCTGGTCGTATCGCTTATGTATACACCAACTTACAAACAGCTATATAAACCTTTACTTCACATTTGTGTTATTCTTCTCTTTTTCCAAATACGCAGTTATTATATCGTTAACATTACATTCAAAACTCAGCACTATTGTAAACGCTATTAGCATTTAATACCAATAAAATATTTGGTATAAGCTGCAATCCTATATACATTGGATTCTATCTAAAATTTCAATCTCTTTTTGTACATCATTACAGCTACAACTTATACTAGATTATTGAGAGTGTGAACATCCTTAAGACTTGAGACTATATAGTTTCTTCTCGTCCCATTTCACTGCAGCTGCTGTTTTTCATTGTTATGTATATTTACTCGTCTGTTCTTCAATGTCACTGAAGGATTTGAAGTCGAGAACATTGAAGTACTGATGAAATACTCATGAATTACTCATGCAGACGAAGTCCCATGAATTACCCATAGGTTTTACGACGCGCGGAAACGTTGGTAAATATAAACATTTACGTGAACTGTTCCAGATATCGCCCATACTCTTGCACATCAGCTGATTCGAGAAAGTTTTATCGTCAACTTATATTTATCTGCGTAAAGCGAAACGCGGAGAGAAACTCTGTAGACGTTCTCTAATTTAATTAAATTTCTCCGGCAGTTATTCCGGGAAGAAAATCCATGCACTGGAGAGTAGCACTTACCGAAAATTGTTTATCGCGCCCTTGCCACGCGTCTTTGCATAGACGAGAGATAGAAAGAGAGCAGATGAGTAGGAAAAAAAGCAACAAGGTGCTAGGGGCGCGAAGAAGAGTAGGGTCGACTGTCAGGCGAATTTCCCCGAGCTCATATGCATAGAGCGCGAACCGAGAAAAGTGGTATATTTTTTATCACACGTGGGACGTCGCGCGCGCATATTCCCATATCGCGCTACACTCTGATGGTGGCGCACACGACTAAGCTTTCATAACAATTTGCATCGAGGTCGCGGCTTTCGCCCATTAAATATGAATGTCGGCGCGGCGGCGCACCCTCCTGTGCGCGTCTCTCTGCCCTCGAAGAAAAAAGAAGAAAATGTAGAAGCTGGTATATACACATACGCTATTTCGCGAAAGGGGATTCCCCGAGGATTCGCCAAGGTGATCCTCGATCAAGCCCCGCGACTCACTACAGTTACACCGCCGAGTTTTTATTTTTAAAGCAGACGTACAGCGATTTCGCTTGCAGAGTTTGTTGCGTATCGGGGCCGTGTGTATAGAGAAATCAATTTTACGACATGCCGAAATCGATGATATTCCTAATTAAGGGGTCCCAAGCGCTGTCGAGTTATATGGCGAGGGGGGCGAATAATGCCCCATTAACAATCCTATAGGATCATCGAAAAAGGTCTATACTTATAAATCCGATCTCATACACTCGCTCGGCCGCGCGTGAGGCGATCTACTACTACTAAAGCGAGAGGCGAGTTACATAAACTCGGCCGTGCGCGTCGCCTCTCCTAACGATTCCGTCAACGTCGGGGACCTTATAACTAGGCAGCGGAGGAGCAGAGGTAAGGCAGCTGCCTCTCTCTCTGCGACTGTTGTTTTAACGACTGGCGTTTCCATCCTTATTTTTATTCTCCTTCCTTTCGCCGGCGCTCGTCTGTGTTGGTGAGCAGCAGCAGCAGCAGCAGTATCGGGCCGAGCCTCTTTCTCTCTCTCTCTCTCTCTCTCGCATATAACGACCGAACCTTCCACGAAGGCCTCGATTATTTTTTCGCTAATGAAACCACGCGGCGCTGGGGCGTCACTGTCCGCTAATGCGATTGCAGTTCACGATAAGATGTTGCCTCTCGGCAATCGTTAGCGTCGTTTTACCGCGAGCGCGCGCGCGAGCCTTTTCTCTCTCCTCCTGCTCCCGTATAATGGCCTAACACTCCACGTACGCGTGACTATACACGTGTGCGCGCGGTTGGCTCTAAAACGCACACACACACACATGTACACTTGCCACCGCAGACTTATATATTAAAAGGTCGACCGGTTGTCGCTGTTATTATTATATTGCGCTGTTCGACACAAAAGAAAAGGAGCAAAGGCGATGCACATGCTTCTTAATACACGTCTGCATAAACGCTCTTCTCGACTCGCGGCCAGACTAGATATCACTCCTGCGTATCTGATCCATAAATTCAGTGCGCCGAAAGAGGAATCGTAAAACTCTCTGTTTTCGGCGCATTTATATATAGACTCGCGAGTGTCCGATCCATTACCGATTCGTCAAAAGCTACATACCAAAAAAGGCTCGAATCTCGGTTCGCGACGCGAAGCAGCCGCTTGAGGATATGTCATCGGGTATATGATGATGCGCCGGCGCAGCGGCTATAATGGACACGCGGCGAGCGACTGCGAGAATCTCGGGGTATACAGGCGCCTTATCCCGAGGGAGCGAGTGAGCCAACACGGGAAACCAATTAGCCGGAGAACGCCGCGCCACCGTGCCAGCCGCAGATATGAGTCCTCCGCAGTGCATATATACGCTCTTATCGCCAGTGCTGCTGCAAAAACGCGCGCGTGTGTGTGTGTGTGTGTGTGTGCATGCACCAATGTGCAAGCGGAGGTATGTGTGTATATCTGCTCTTCGTCGCCGAGCTGGCGCGAGGAGGCACGCGCGATATCGGCTCCGAGCAGGCTGATTCTCCTCTGCGCTGCTGCTTTTTTTGGGCCGGATATGTAGGGAGGCTGAATCGAAGGCGGTAATAATCGTTTATTCATAACGCGGAGATAGGGCAAGCCGCACTTTTTGCTTGCTTTTTTCTTAAAAGGGCGAGTCATAATTAGCTTTTAAGGTCATAATTATTTCCCTTTAATTAACTCCCGATAGCGCCTAAAAGCGTGTCGATGTATTTATGCGGTAGCCGCGGCCGTAGATTAGGACTCGTACATATACATTTTAGAATTAAGGGGCTCTCGTAAATCAATTACTATAACTCTCGAAACAAAAGTTGCCTGCATTCGTTTTTGCACAGAAAAAAGAAAATAACCGAGCTAAGCCGTATATATTATACACACATACAGCGAACGTTAATGCACCGCTATATTTATGCAGGCTCACACAGAGGCGCGCACAGGTGATAACGAGAGAGCGAGGCACGTTAATGCGGGTGGTGAGGCGCGATAGGTTCCTTCTTTTTCTTTCGTGCTCGCAGCTCCGATATGCGCGCTATCGCGTCACGTGTGAAAGCCTCCGACGACGACGACGACGACGACGACGAGCCTCTCGCATCGATATTTCCATGCAGCTCTCGATGTGTCGGACATCACACAGACGCGTTATTACATTCGATGCAGGAGATGCGAGTCGCGTAGGTATGAGTTTGTTTCGAATTTCCGTTTGGCCTGTGAACAGCGCATACAGGAGCCATAAATCCGCCGTCGCGGAGAAAGAAGAATTAGGCCGCATTTGGGAGTCTAATTCGTGTATAGCAGCCGGCTAAAAATTCGACGCAAGAAGTTTGAGGCTGCAGCGAGCCGCGGGGAGAAATTAAGATGGAAAGTGCGCGTATGAAAAAGGCGAGCAAAAAGGCTATACCCATATGATGTGCGCGCGCCGGGAGAAGAGAGGAGACGAGACGCGGGGTGATTAGGGAGGAATGTTGATTAGATCCATCAGCTGGCCCCCGAACCTTCTCCGCTGTGCTTGCGTCCAGTCTTTCTCTTTTGAGCCGAGGCCCTCTCCCGTCGTCTTCTTCTTCTTTCTGCTGCTCCGAAAATCCACTCGGGCCTCTGACCTTCGAGTCAATTCTCGACCTACTCTCGTGCGCGCTCACATGCTGCTCTCTCACTCGCGCTGATGGGGGAGAGAGTGACTACGTCACACACACACATACACACACACGCTTTCTCCCCGAGAGGCCTGAAGCATCTTGCGTATATTTTTTTCGAGACTCGGCTCTGCCACCAAAATAGATTAGTCGAATGTTCGTTCAAACGTTGTGACGCGATATTGCGCCGCAAGAGCAACAGTAGCAGTCGTTGTTTTTCGCGGCAGAAAAGGCAGAATAATCATCATTCCCGAAATTAAGAAGAATGGCTGTGGACGGAAAACAGCACATTCGATGCCGCGAGCAATAGTTCACTTTTTCCGCTGCACCGGACGCGTGCCTGCGCGGGAAAAATATGAAAAACAACCGCAGTGAAAAAGGCGCGGAAACACACACACAGCAAGAGTCACGATTCGGGCGCACATAGTGCGTCGACTGTCAATACGTAATTGCCCGGCATTTATCACGCGGCCGATAGGTATGCTTTTGTCCCGGCTAATATCGCCGCTCGCGCGCGCATTTCGCAGCGGAGCATCTCGCGCGTCGTCGAATCTTTCGGAAAATGCGCGCGATTCGCATTCTCCAAATTGATCGTTTATAATTCCCGCGGCCGAGGCTCTTTGATTTATGTCTCTCGCTGGTTTTAACGCAGCTTGCGCTTCCGCGTGGTCTGCGCACCAGCTATACTCCCATCCCCGTGATTTGTTTTTGTTTATCAGCGCTTTTATGCCCGCTTTTATGCTCGCGCGAGGATGTTTTTCTGCGCATTATATTCCGAAATGCGTTTTGTATTGATAAAAATATTGGTCGCGGCGGTGATTAATCGGTCTAGACTACACCGCGAGGGCGCAATTGTTGGCTCTTTCCGCGTTTGTTTTCCTACTGCAACATTCTTTCCTCGATTTTTTTACTAATATGAAATTTTGCGTTCACGCCCCTCTCCTTAATTGATGACTGAATTATTAATACCATTTCGACGCCGACAAGCCTGAGAGATCGATCACTTTAATTTGTGTTTCGCTGGAAATCATCAGCAGGTCGTCGCAGACTCGCGCGAAACCGCGTAAATAAATTACGCCTACGGAAGAGCGTCGGCAGCCGCAACAGCAGCTCTTAACGAGCGAATTCCTTTTTTTCCGTCTCTCTCTCTGTCTCGCTTATACGCGCTGCTCTCGGCACAAAATGATGAATGGCGCGAAGTAATATACGCGCATTAACGTCGAATCAAAACGGAGTCAACAATTAAATGCTAGACGCTGCAGATATCGTTGTCATCGCGTTGTAATAATTGCCGGCGGCTGCTGTTATTTATTACGGTCTCGCGAGCTCGCTCGTTTCAGGTTTTCGAACCGGAGTCGCTCTCTCTCTCTCGCGCGAATCCCAAATGGAAAGAGAGACAGAAAGCGAATCGCGAGAGTGTGCGGGGAATTCTCCAGGTTGCGTGAAGAAAATGTTAATGTAATGCCGTCGAGCTGACATAACGGTGAGAGATATAATCCGTCAGGAGCGGAGGCTGTGCACATCTATACGATTCGTCGAGCCGCTGCTGCGTTCTCGCGTGCACCAGCGACTCAAGGCCGTGCCTTTCTTCTATTCTCGCTCTCCGCGCGATAATGTTTGCGCACTATTTCTCATCTTTAAAAATAGAGGCCTTCGAGTACGAGCTCACGCGTCACTTGACTTTTTGCGTCAATTGAAAAAAAAGCCTAATGCCAATTGATTTTATCGAGAATGTTGCACCGCTAGCGTGAATTTTTTCTCGGCACACTTGATGAAACAATTCATCACGCGGCAATCGCTTCGAACTTAAAAGCACTGTGAAAAACTCGCCTATTGTTTGTTTATTATCTATCGGCGCGTCGCTCGATTCCTTTTATTTTCGCCTCGCATTCCGCTTGCGATATCTCTTGTGCCCCGTGTCCTCGCCTCTTCTCCCGCTTATCGCCTCGCGAAGAAGCAAGAACCGACAAAACAAGCGCGCAAAAAGCGGAGCAACGGAAACGGTCAGGTCCGCGAGTGGTGGTACAGGAAAATGCGAAGCCTCTCCCTCGTGGAACCGCGGGCGTGTTTACAATGTAATTACCTCTACGTATAATAGTTTACCTTTTCGCGCGAGTAGCGTGCAGAGTCACGCGCGTCGTCGTGCGCTTATGCAGCGCTGCGGCAAGGCCGCGCGGAGACTCGCCGAGCCAATAAATTAATTGCAGAGATTTACGTATCTCAGCCGTAAACCAGTCAGCGACGCGCTAATGTCCGGCCGCTAATTACGTAATTATATGGCATTATGTTACGAGACGCAGCCGGTTAATAAATACGACGACTGCGCGTTTCTATATGCGCTGCACGTACCGAGTAGCCGATTTTCGCGGGTTACTGTACGTATGTTTTCATTTTCTCTCTCTGTCTCCAGTCAAAAAAAAGAAAGAAAAAACAACAGTTTGCGCAATTGAGTCATTCGAAATAATATTGTAATTCCGATAAGATCGCGCGCGCTTGAGGAAGCTGCGCACATCGACATTTATTAATTAACTCTTCGCCAAGAACAGAATCATTCTGCAGTCAACTTCTGATATGCAATCTCTCTTTCCTCTCGTCCGAGCTGCAGGTATCCTTCGACGGTGGATTTTTGCCTCGTCATACCCCTCAAGAACTCCTTTTTTGCCGCCTCTCTTATTCGGTTACTCGCGCTCGCACACGTACACACTATATTTATATACAGCGCGTTCTCATTCAGCAGCGATCTTTGCATCTCACGCGCTGCTGCTGGCAGCGATTCTTTTTATCCGATCGTTATTCTCAGAGCAGCAAGCCTCGACGACGCTCGTAGGCGATCTCGAGAGATTTATAAATTATTGTTCTCCTTGGCCGCTGACAGCGGGCGCGCGCCCGTGCTTCCATCTTTCATCATCGCGCAGCGACGACGTGATCGTCTCTTGCGCGACGGGTCTCGTTGATAAATCGGAGAAACTTTGACACCGAAAGTGAATCTGTTATCGTGCACGCGAGTCATCGCTTTTTTTTTAATTACTCGCGGAGATAAATCGAAACACGCGCACATACAGTCCGGTCGCGAGTTCGTTCTCCCGCTGCAGATAAGCTATGCTTTTTCAATCGGCGCGCGGCTCTATTTATTTTTTCTCCGCGCCGGCAAGAGAAAGAGAGAGAGAGAGAGAGAGCAGTATTAAGGCGCGGCGTCGAGAGCGAGTGCGAAAAAAGCGAATTAGCCGCAGCGCGCTCTATATACACTCGTCGGGCCGACTTTTAGGGGGGAAAGTGAAACACGAGATGCGGGCACTGATTTGTTTAAGGAGCGAGCCAGACATCCGCTTTGTCAAATTGCGTTCGTTCAGCGCGAGCACCGCATATATTGCCCGGCCAATTTGGCATTATGATAATTTTCGAGCCTGTCACATTTTCGTCACTTGGCCGAATATAAAAAGCCTTTTACTTCAATCAGGCCTAATATCCTTATAATGTGTGCCTCGTAATATCTCGTGCTCTCGCACGACTATCGCGTTCGCACTTTTTGCATTCCTCGCATCACATACGCACACCAGCATCGTCGGCGTTAACCGCGTCGTGATTCATCCGTACGCAGCACTCGCCGCCGAATCTGTCAACGCTCGCTGATGCAACTTATCGCCTTCGTTTTCGACCACTTGAAAAAGAGATCGTCAATAAATACCGGCGAAATTCTTCCATCTCGGCGGCTATGCCCACTCTCGACTCTCGACTCTATAAAAAAAAGGAGACAGAGAGAGACCAGCCAGGCCTCGTTTAGTAGGAAGTGACGTCAGTGCTGGCAGCATGTAAACAGGGTTCTCGCGTCTCTCTTTCTCTCTTCGTACGTATACATGTACGTCGCGCGTGGGACACCTAAACTGGCTGGTCGAGCTGCTGCGGTATAGAGTAGAGAGTCACGAGGAAAGAGAAAACGTTCAAGGCGGCGCGGCGCGATAGGAAGCTGCTCGCCGCGATGCATTATTGATGGCTAGCCGCGGTTACGCACTTTGCTAGCCAATGCATTGCGGCATCATCCGCGACTTCTCTCAGATCTGTGCCGATGGCGCGGCACGCAAAAAGCGCGCGCTATTTGTTTTTCCGTGTGTGCCTGCGGTCATTAAGGGCGTCGCGCAGCGCCCGTTTAGCCGGTCTGTGTAGAACAAGCGATGAGATATGCTTTTTATTTCGTCGACGACTAAGCTGCTGCAGAGAATCCTGGACAAACATCCGCGGCTCCCATACAGAGAGTGAGCTGTGATTAAAAATTAAGATCATTCCGGGCGATAGATTATCGCCTGCTTGTTTCTAAAAGCCCGAGCGAGACTGAATGAGTGGAAAAAATAACAGTAATAACAGAGTAGACAAGAGGCGGAGAGAAGGCACATGAGCTCTTTAACGAATCTCTAATCTCAATCGCGTAACGATTTCAAGTGGATAGGCGAGAATGAGACGAAACAATTGCCGGCTGACAAGTTCTCATGACAGCGTGTGGGAGTCGCTGTCAGTCATTGTTGCCCGGCGCTGCTCACGCGCGCGCTACTCCCTCTCGTCCTATAGCCTACGTCTGCAGTGCTGAAAGTGGCCGCGCGTGCATGATGCGTTCCTCCGCCGCTGTCTACTGCGATACACTCCAGTGGAATTCGTTATCGACGAGCCGCCGACGGTTCAAAAGGTCGCACGCACGCACCTTCCTTATCTCTGCTGATGTGTACGGCGGAGACCGCTGCGGCCGAGATTCTTTCGTATCTCCGTGAAAAAAATTTCCCTCTCAATTGCGAGAGCTTTTAATTGAATAAATGCTATTTCTGCAGTCATGTGTCGCCCACGTATCCCCCCAGCAATCGCGTCGTGCCTTTCGCATGTGATGATTTTTCGCAAATGACTAATGTTATCTTATCTAATTTTTTGCAGAGGCCACCTTCCTCGTCACTCTCGTACCCCGGACCCGGCGGTAACGACGACGCGCGCAGCCCCGGCAGCGGGGGCACACCTGGACCCCTCAGTCAACAAGCCCCCTCAAGTCTGGACTCATCGGATCCTGGTAAGTAGCAAGTCCTAATATTTCAATCTGTGTACGCCGAACAAGTTCAGTTTGTTGGGAATTCGCACTGATCGAACATCAAAGCCAATCGAGGAGCGCGCGTCATGCGGAGCCCGTTATCATTCAGCGGCCTGCACCGGACGATCAATCGAAATTTCTTCTTTATTCGAATGCAGAATGCGTCGTATTACGCACGAGGCCAAGCGCCGACAGCAGGCCATTTTTTACACTCTCTCGTTTAGCGATGATTGCAATAAGAATATTCGGGCCGATGACCCCGCGTATACACACACACAGAGCATCAGGGGGAATTTAAAAAACGACGACCTTGGCCGGATCGATGGAGACAATGAGTGCGTGTCGAGCCGACTCTCTAATGACAATATCACGCGACGATCGGCCTGCGATGACTGCTGGGACTCGCGGACCTTCAACACACCCTTCAAATTTAACATGTGCACACGACGTCGGACGAAGAGGCAAGGGCCAGCGCCTAATGAGCGAACTGTCCCACATTGGCGTAGAGAGAAAAAATACGCTTTAAAATGGAACGGTTCTGTCTTCAAGTGTTGACTGTACGGCTCGTCGTGTGCGGTCTTTAGGAAATTATACACACGTAGCTGCTACTATAGCATCAGCTTTAATTTCTCTAGATTGAACGCAATCGATGAACTAATTTCCAGAGTCTAAACACTCGTTCGAGTTTGGATGATCTATAGGAGTGGCGATAATAATCCGCCTATTTTCGAAAAAAAGCCGAGCTAAAAGTAGACGAAGCGGAATGTTTAAATAAAAATTGCGCCGAATGAAAATAGTGGCGTGCCAAGAGCGAAAATGGAAGCGCGCCAATGGGTATATGGCAGTGGACGGGCTCACAGTCAGTCACCGGAGGGAATACAAGTTCACGACACCATCCCATAAAGATTCATTAAGGTTCGCCGTCTATATTCGCTGTGTCGTGCCAACATTATAAAAGCGTTGGGCGTTGCGCTCCCCCCTCGCTCTCTCACTCACTCACTCACTCCGTGTCCCTCGCACACTCACGGACATGTGCACACCAACGGACAAAATGCCTGATCAATAACAATCAGGGCTCGCGCGCGGCGGCGTTGCTCCGCTGCTCTGCGGCGGGAGACAAATGAGCCTGGTGCGCTTCAAAGCAGAAAATTATTTGCGCAAACTTGAAGTTTCCTTAAAAATATTGTTTAGCACTTCCCTTGTATTCTACTATACATCATGACGAGTCACTGAATTATTGGCAGATAGAACCTTATCTCTCGTGAATAAATCAACTGTGTGTATAGGTAAGAAAAGAACGCATTGAAAATAGTGAATTACGCGGATCAAATTATCCGTATTCTAGAGCCCTCTGCATAATTAATGTCGCCGGCTGAATAATAAATGCAGCTACTTCCTCTGCAGCCAACCGTTCTGTTCTGTTTCCATACGTTCATTGATCTAACAGCCATCGACACTCGGCTCAACTGATTTATTTACTGTATTATTTACTTTATTATAATACAAATCGCTTTCAATTATTCCGACGACGACGACGACGACGACGACACAGCATTTTTCCATCGGCTCTGCGTATTTTTCACTCTCGGAGCAAATTGACTCGCTCAATTGGAGTGTCTTCATAATATATAAGCTGTCACACAGCTCTGAATATTCACTCGCATATATCCACTGAAAGCAAAATGAATAATTATGCGCAGCAGCTCTTTCGACATATCGAGAATAAAATTACCAACGCACGGCCGGCAGCTAACACTCTGTATATATATAATACGTAGGAAATGTGAAAACTATTTCATTAGCGACCGGATAAGCATCGTCCGGGATTAACGTCCTTCCGAGCTAAAAACGTCGAGCATTAAACTGGCTAAAGAGCCCTAAACATTTTCGGGCTCTCGTCGCGAGCGCAGCATTATTCGGCCGGCGTCTCCCAGCTCGCGCGCACAGAGTAGAAAATCAGTACACCGCAGCGTTGCGGGGGCGGCATCGATTGGCGAGCGCGAGTACTCGCGCGCGTCAGCATGCCATCCTCTCGTCAATTCTCAATTACGCCGCGCTATTATTTGTATTTTAAACGACGTCGACGCTCCGTCCCGCGTGGTTTCTCCTCCTCCACCTCCTCCTCCTCTGCACCTGCTCCCGAGCTCGTGCCGTGCGTCAACGCGTCGTCGTCGTCGACACCGCCGCCGCTGTATAGTCGCAGGTTGTGCTTATACCCTAATGTCGAGCGATGCTATCTCCGCCCGCCGCAGCCGCTGTCACTCGCCAACGAGCCATTTGCCGCTCGTTTCATTATGCTCGCGCCTTGCTTTTCTTTTCTTTCGTTTTTAGCGGTTTTGTACAGCTCTCCCGTCCTTTCACTTTTCTCGTGTTTGCTTTTGGCTTTTTTCGCTCTAATTAGACACTTTTCGAGCCGGTATTCTCTCTACAATTATACCAATCTATTTCTCAGCTCGGAATCTGAATAATCGATGGGAGTAGTATCGAGCTCTCGCCCACTTTCCCTCGCTGCAGGTAAAATATTCAGAAAGAAAAATCCACCTGTTATTTTACATTTACAACAGAGTATACGCGACTTCCGCTTAAACATCAGGCAACACGCGGCCCTTACGCACTCGATCTCTGATCCTCCGCGGCGATAGCATAATCGGAAAACGCGGAAACCTCGCCGGCTTTTCCCGCGCGCTCTCGACCCAGTTCCATACGATTGTCAGTGGCGCGAGTCCCGCGAGCATGCGATCCACGCGCGCCGGAAATTTATCGGGCGGACCTCGTAAAGCGTCGCCGCCGACGATCTCATCGGGGATATCGGAGCAGATTTTAATCATGCGTTCTCGGCGTTTCGAGCTCAGGACTTTTCATTAGGAATATTTTATGAGCCTTGATGGTTCTCGTTAATGGCGCACGACACCTCCTGCAAGCAGCTATACCCTTGTAATTACGGGCTTTTGTTCCAATGAATTGTTTGTTTAGCGCGGCGACACATGTTTGGGGCGACAGGTGCGCGTCGCGTCCATATACACATTTTAATACGAAGATCGGTTGGACGATATAACGCGCGATCGGTTGCGGGTCAAAGATGAGTTATCAACTAATCCCTCGCATTATATTGTAGGGAGCAACATTAACAGATTAGTCGGCGGCATCGTAAGAATCGCGTAAAGATAAGTTACACGGGGCGTATAAGCTCCTCTCGTCCGCAAGTACCATATAAAAAGGCCGTTTCTTACAAGCCGCGGAAGAACACTTCTCCGGCTGCACATTGATTGTAATCGCTCGGCTCTAAGGGCCGTATAAAACTTTCATACCGGCAGTAGTAGCTCGCGCGTCTGGGCAGATCGACACGCGATCATCATTGAAATATAAAATCGCGCGCGCGCGCCGGGGAAGACTCGTCAAACATTCAATAGGCCGCAGCCGGCCCTAAAAAAAGCTCGCGAGCCTTTAAGAGCCTCATCTCATTTCGCGGCTCTACGACGGCAATTCGTCGCGGGGGCGCGAGAGAGTTTCCTTTTTATCGGGGGGTGGCATATAAGGAACGGCCGTTCCTCGACTTTTATTACCCCCCCGGCGATATCTTTGGCACTGCTACTGATGCTCTCCGCGGCAACTATCAAAGTTTCGTACATTCCTGGAAATCGTGGGAGTAGGTACATAATACGGTGTACTTTTTCTTCTCGCCGTTCCCTTCTCGCGCGGAGAAAGAGATACAAGTATAATGAGGCGCGCTGATTCCGTGTTTTCAGTGTTTTTCAGACGCGCGACACGCTATCGGCCGGTTATCGGCCGCGTGTCTTTTCTCAAATCGGCCGTCTCTCCTCGTGCAGCCGAGCATAATGAGGCCTTCATGTCGTGAACCCCCGGCGGCATCACCTACTTCTTTTTCTGCTCTCGCCCCGCTCATTCCGTTCATCTTTCGCCTTAGTCTCCCGCAGCTCCTTTATTGCCAATTTGGAAAAGGAGAAATTCCCCGCGAGTATATTTAAGGATACACCGGCGGGCTGATGTTTGTAACGAGCTGCTTATCGCCGAGCTCTTATCTCTTACACTCAAGGCGGAGGAAATCTGCGGCTCGCTCCTTTCGGCCCGATATCTGCCCCCCGACTTTCTCGCTCTCTTGTCTCTCGTTTTTTTTCTCGCTCTCTTTATACTGCACACTTTGCTCGGGCGCTCGCGAGAAGAGTCTGCACGCGCTATTATTAACTTATCGAGTTTGCGCGAGCTAGGTTCGATGAACTGACTGCGGCGCGGAGCGGATTTGCGTAATGCACGAGGCTGATGCAGCTTTTTTCAGTATACTTCTCAGGGGGCTGCATCCACCGGAGCCGCGCATCGTGCCTGATGCCTCTTATTCCGCGAAACCGTTATAATTTTTCACGATGATTTATTGCCGAGCGCGATTGCGACTAATCTCGCCTTGTTCAATTGATCGGCTAATTCCAGCGAATTTTCGCAACGAAGAAGCGAGCTGTAGTAGCCGTTATTATTAGACCATTAAGATTAAATTTTTAAGAGTCTCGCACATTCTAGTCTCTGCACTCCGGCGGCCGGGATTGATTATCCGCACGCTCGGGCGAGACATTGAAGTTAATTGACGTGTTAATGGATAATAAATTTGTATCGCTGTCGCATGTCGATCGCGCCGGCTACTACTCGCGCACTCTGGAAATCTCATTAATATTATACCGACTGTTTACTACGTGTTGCTAATCTGCGGCGAGTCAGAATTTTTTCGCGCTCACCTCTCTCTCGTCTTCCAGATACTACGAGTATTTCCGCACTTCATTGATAATTCCCGCGCGATTCTCCGAGTGCCAGACTCTCATTGTGATGCGTTCGCGTCAATCGATTCGTGGAAGCCAAGATTAATTACGTTTCGATACAATTCCCCCGAGTTATAGCATCTTCTGCGTCGTTCTTTTTCCAAATATGCAGCCGCGTCTAGATTGCAAACGTGTGAACGCGCGAGTATATACAGCCTGTGTGAATCGAGGGAAAAATCAATGAGAGCCTGCATCGGTGCATGAATTATACTGACGCAATTACGTGCACTATTGCGAAATCTAGTTTGGCTATCGTTAAATGCATTATCGACGGTATCGTCGGCCCGTTGCTGTATCACTGCGACTATGCGATTTAATTGCAATACTAATCGGCTCGCGTATAGATGGCGGCCGCACGATTAACCGGCGTCGATTAAAAGCCCCCACTTGATGTTGTGTTGGCTCGTTCGACGCCGATTCTTCCAAGCGATCGTGCCTGCAGCAGCTGTAGAAGGCGGCGATGTTTATACGTATAATAATGACCGTATACCCAAGCATCGGGAGGCGTAAATTGAATCGCGCGCGCGCGCGCGTAAAACAGGATTCCCCAGAAAGGCTCAAAGTTTTAATTTACGAAGAAAGAACGGTCAGTCCGCATCGTCAGCTGCTATGGGCAGGCCATTTGCATACGCGACTTTTTATATAGAGGCTAAAGGGATCGATTTCGTGCTTTTACGCATCTCGGATGTTTATGTTGATTGCGAACACGGCGTTTTCTGCAGCTCTCTCTTCCTCTGCAGCGCCGGTAATTTCGATAAATGTTCGGCATACAAATTTTGAATATCGATGCCACACAGCACATGGGCCGCAAAAAGTAGCGTGAAATCTTCCTTCTTCGCGGGCCCGACTCGTTCCCCTCTCTCTCGCATGCATATAATTATGAACGTGCGAAGAGGCATCGCAGCGCATCGCCGATCTCCCTTGTTCGCTTCTTCTTTTTCCATAGTCTCCCCGGCCCCCGACATCCGATGCCCCTTCGCGCCCGGCGAATGACGCGCACGGCTTGTCCGCTCGCGCTCTTTCTCCGTGCGTCTCGATACAAGTGCCGATATCGCTGCACACACTGCGAGCTCGACTGACCCTTGACCGAGCGCGAGCCCGCGCGAGTTATAACGAGTAACGTCTGCTTAGAGAAATAAATATTGCAAAGTTATCAATATTGTTTGCGAAAAAAAATGAAGATTCGAGTTGAAAAATTTTCCATTGTGCATAGTCGATGTATAGCGCTATATTGCATTGCATGCAGATAAAAAATATCGCGAGAGAGAGCAACAGAAGGGAAAAGGAAGCGGCGGCAGAGCACGACGACGTCTTGGGCTCTCTCAGCTCATCGCATGCAGTAAATTTCCCCGGCGGCCGAGGTTTTAGCGGAGCCGATCACGCGATCCGGATTCCTGTCCGAGCTGAACCGTGAACCTGACCGACAGAGAGAAAGAACCGCGAGCCCAGGGAAAATGCTAATGCGGCGACGCCGGGGAAAAAGCTGAGGAGCGGTTATAGCTGGTCTATATAATACGCGTCGAAAATAAATACGGGAGGAAGTGTATTATATATAGACACGTGTGTGTGCTTCTAGAGCACGGGAAAATAAACCATTCCTTACATTATTCATCCACTTATTATTTATCCATTCTTTATCCGCCGCTGAGTCGGCTCGTCACGCGAGACTCGAGCGCGCTGCATTGTGCCGCGACTAGCGCAAACTAATACTTAATATGCCTTCCATCGTTTTTCATTTACGCACCTTGGACGTGATTTTGTTTCCAATCGACACCTACAATATTATGCTACAAATATAATAAATAACACAGACGTCCATTTGAGTATACCGCGCGCTTTCGA
The DNA here is from genome assembly GCA_900474305.1 of Cecidostiba fungosa. Classification (NCBI taxonomy): domain Eukaryota; kingdom Metazoa; phylum Arthropoda; class Insecta; order Hymenoptera; family Pteromalidae; genus Cecidostiba; species Cecidostiba fungosa. The sequence goes on from UCOJ01000010.1 coordinate 129,277, forward strand.
AGCCGATGCGCCGATGCCGAAATGAGAACCGCTGATCGACAGCTGCTCGAAAGACGCAAAATAACCTAAACGTCGATATATAACGCGGCGTGTATCGTTTACGCTCGTTTTTTTCCTCATCTCGTCTCCCTTGCGCGCGGCCATATGCACAAATAGTCTGCCCCGCTGCCTTTGATTGTCTTCTCGGAAACACTGGGATTTTTCTCGCTCTCGTCAGTCCGGCGCAGTACAGCATGTACAAGTAGACAAATAGAGAATTACCGCGAAGCCTGCGCGCCGCCTCGATCTCGGAATAATAAAGTACATGCAGACGCGCAGAGCGGCTATCTGTGCTTCCGTCACTCCAAGGCTTTCTTTGCTATGTATACGTACCGAGAGTATCCTTCGAATTGATAACGGAAAACATGAATTGCCCGCGGTGGGTAAAATTTTCAAGCCGTGTATTAATCATCCGCGAGAGTTTAAAGCTGATAAGTTAATCAAAGAGTGCTCGTTCCATCATATCCAAGAGAGAGAGCCTCTCGCGAACGTCGCAGAGTTTCTGGGAATTAACTTAAATAAGCGAACAGCTCGCGTCAAATCTCGCAACATTATTCAAATCGTTCACGGCTCGGCTGCCGCTCGCTCTTCCTCTCGTTTCTTATTATACGGCGTTCCATCTCTCTCGGAATCTCCCGGCGGCGGCTCGAGGCAAAGAACAACCCCTTTTCCAGGGGGTTGAGTCTTGCTGCCGGCCTATATCTATCCTTCCATCTTCTCTCCGCATTCCTTGGGGTATTACTCGGAGTAGTTCCAGCCCTCTCGCAGCTTCGGCCTCTGTGCAGCAACTGTCTTGTACTTTATATTTCTTCCCCATCAGCTGGCCAGCGTATGTTACTGTTAGCAGAATTGCGCCGCGAAAACAATTGTGACAAAATACTGGCCGATGTCGTATAGACGCGAAAAACTTTGCTTTCAAGCAGAGAGAAAATGTCGAAAAACACAAGCCATCAGAGATGGAATACCTATATATTATAGAGTCGAGAGTGGAAGGCGAAATCCCGTTGCGCCAACGGGAACAGCGCAAACCCATTACGGATTCATCCTGCACCATTAGCTAATTCTTCCCTCGCAGGAGCGACGTCTTCTTCTTGCTCTTCTGCCCACTCTCTACGCTTTCGCCGCAGCAAGAGCGCGAGAGCGAGAGAGAGAGCGAAATCGTCTTCTCGAAGAGCTTAGGGAGCGCCTCTTACAGAAGGCCTATTTTCTGGAAGAGTTGCTTCACTGAGTACACTCGGTGATTTTAGTCGCGGTGTATACCAACTTTGCCGCTCCCCGCCTCCATGCTCTTCTGGATTCCAATTTTCCCTTGAATTATAGTATACGTTTCCTTCGGGTTTTTCCTATTTTTTATTATTTTCACGTCATCGCGCAGTTGTACATACTTGTACATTCGAATCACGTTTCTTGGAAGAGAAAAAAAGCACATTTGCAACACCGTCAAGTTTGGAATATTTCAGGCAATTATACGACCTCTCAGCGTTCCGATCTTTTCGACGATTCGGCGAGTGACTCGTCAATTTGTCATCGAAATGCATTAAACGCGATGTCGTGTAGTCGGATCTCCTACACGATTTTGCCACTGGTTATCTCATTCTCTTTTTGTTTTCCAGTTGGCCGATGAAAAAGTTTTGCGTTGAGTCACACGCACTCCGTCGTTTTAACGATCTGCTTTTACAACGCTTTTTTTTCGGCTGCACGTGTCTTAATGCACGTAATAATCGTAAAGCAGATAGTCGCAGCTCAAAGGACAATATTGGATTCCGCGAGGTGTCGTTTAAAATTCAGCTCACCGGCAGTTTTTGAACCGTGGAAACTCATCTCTCGTTCGCACATCCCGGATCTCCCATTCGCGAGCCATAAATCCCCCGGAACGCGACACGTCGACCGGCTCTGATGCTCACGTACGGATCCGATGTTCCTTGGAATCCAGCATCAGGAGGAATCCGTTCGATTCGAGAGGCTATATCCCGAGACGAGAGCGGCGTCGGCGAAGTGGCCGGGAAATAAGAAGGAAAATGAGATAAGAGAAAAAAAGAGTCGAGACGCGGAGGGAAGCCAGCGAAATTGCTCCGCGGTCCGCGTGGAAGTAGCGGCGGCTGTTGCGAGGGGGGTGGAAAGTGCAGTCAGCCGGAATAAACGAGGAGGAGAGCCAAAGTTGTTGGTTGAAGTTTGGGGCCTGAGCCGAGTTGAGCCCAACGCGCGGCGGCGGCGGCGGCGGGGGTGGAATGAGTTTGCGTCGCGCCGGTGATGAAACTTTGCCGTGACGAGAGCAAGAGGGATGAAGAGCAGCGGCAGTTGCGGAGCTGGGGTTGTCACACGCCGTTTCGCCCTCCGCTTTCTCTCGGCTGGCTCGACGTCTTGTACTCCCCCGATGGCGGTAGTGAGTATTTTTTTAGTTTGCGGCCAGAAAATGTTAATTCATATGTGGTCTTTGCGATGCGGCGGGCTCTTGAAACGGAGAAAATCCCGTAAAAATAGGAAAGGACCTGGCTGCATCGGTGCTGGAGACCACACAGTGCGCCACGTGGACTCGGGAGGCTCGTGTGCGCGTCATCTCCTCTTATTGGCTCCTTCTCCTTGTCGCGCTCGTCTTGCTGCTCTTCTTTTCGCGTTCGCGCGCTCGCGCGATGTATAAAAGACGAATGTACGATGTATTTTTACATGCCCGCGCCTATTAATAGTGCCTGACTCATGTGGATATTCGGCTGGCTCTCGTATAGCTCGCTCTACGCGCGTTCACGTGTATGTACATGTATACAACGCGTGTATAGTGGGGAAGGGCCGAAATATATGCTAACGTGGAAGGATCGACGCCTCCATCCGATATTTTTATTTGCCTCGCATCAAGTGTCGGATTTCTCAATCCGCATTAATCTGAGGCGGCGGAATTTTTTCCTTCGCTTTTCGCAGCAGCAGCGCTCTTTCCTTCCGACCGTCGCTATTTTCGTCCATAATTGTTTTTTTTCTCCGTATCTCATCCCGCCGAAAATTATGATCGCTCGAATATTAAATTCCACGTCACTAATGATATTTACTGCCTCGTATAAACATGCGATTATGGATCGAGAGTCGTCGTAAAAAAGAATCATCCTCTCGACGAATTCGAATCTGCGGGATGAGAACCGGTTCGTCTCGCAAGCGAAAAAACCCCAACTCTCTCGATCGCTCTCGCGAAACTCTCGAAGAATAACGAGGAACAAATGAAAAGTGGAGATGAGTCTTACTCCTTTGCTGCTGCTGCTGCTGATGCGAGCAGACTTCATTCTTGGTTTACAAGCATGCGGTCTACAAAGAGCTTGCCACGCTGTTAAAATAACCGCGCGAGCCGACGCACGTGTCTGCCTGCGTGCGCTGCTGCGTCCCCTTTGTATATAATCGCGCCGAACTGCGTGTTAGCCTTGCGTATATGTATACCAACACACGCGGACATGCACACTTTGCCTCGGAAGAGGGTGGCTACTGCTGCTGTCGGTTTATTTCGATGGGCCCGAAATGCCCAAATTTTCTTTGCTTTTTCGCAAGACACACAGATATTTTACTCCCTATAATCCCGTCGTTGAATTCGTTCTCTGAATAGACGCTAAAAACAAATGTACAAAGACAGGCGGCAAAGTAATAGCCGATCGATTCCCATTAGCGGTCTATTTCCGAGCAAAGATCGAGGAGCCGAGACGTAAGGAAAGTTTTCTAAAACCGCAAACTGCCGCTCGTAAAAGCCGTGTGGCTGTTGCGGCTCTCGCATGTGTGTGTGTATATATATTCTCCGAGGCGCTCTCGTCGTCAGTCGCGGCGCTAAGTCTGCTCGCAGCTCTCGAGCATTTTTTCTTCTTCAGCTGCGGCTGTGCGTGGCGCGCAGCGACTTGACTTTTATTGCGTGTATCGCGTAAATGCGCCCTTAAACTTTATCGCCCGCTGTCGTGGCTACAGCTAAGTACCCTAATCATCGCGGCGGGCAGCCACGATCTAATAAAAAATTCATTACGTAACGTTGTTGCTCGTGTAACGAGCAAATAGTGGCACTTTGTATACTATGCGTGCGTGTTTGTGTATTGAAATCGATGCTAATATTTGAACAGACATACATTAAACAACAGCCGAGTTAATAATCGATGCGAATAGCCGATGCAGTCGTGCTTATGCAAATTGGCGGAATTTATGCCACATATCGATAGTGTACCTATACACTTGTACATATAGTTATGAAGAATCGCTGATGGACTGTCAAATTCAGAACACGAGATGCATTCCAAAGTTTACCAAAAAGAACAGCCTAATACACGTGGCTCGATTTACATGTACGTGCGCTCTCGTAGCTTATCCTGTGTAGCGCAAATAAGCGAGATGGCTCGCGATAGGAGACCGAGCACAAAAAATCCTCGGCACGAAAATAGCTTTACGATTTAATATCCAGGGTGCAGAGAGCGAAAGAGCGAGAGCGAACGCGAGGGAGATCGAGCTGCCTGATAAACCGCGAGGAAAATCAATGGACGCTAATGCAGGGTGACGCGCGCGCGATTCAGAATTTTTTCTCCACGATATAAGGTACACACCGGTTCGCGTTTTGTCGTCGCCGCTGACAAGCCACTCTCGGTGCTGCTGAAAAAAGCCGCAATGAGTTGTTCGCATTTACCTCGTGTTTTCTCACTCGAGTGTAATTAGCGCGTTTAAATATGCGCGTACGCACCATCAGTCGTATATGCAGACACGAGAGACCCAAAGGGATCCTTGACCTCGAATATTCGGCCTTCCGGAAATATTCCTTCACGTTTTCGTTTTTCACGTTATATTGCACGCGATAAATTAAAAGCTTCGGTGTTGATGTAATCTTTCGCTCTCATACCGGTAATTATGGATTTAATGAAACGCTGTCGATGCCGGTGAAATTGAGATTTGAAATCTGCAGAAGCAGCTCACCGGCACCGTGATCGAGCGGGAGATTCAATAAAACTGACGTTAAGCAGCGTTCGCGTATATTCAATTGCTTTTTGATGGAAGTATAATAATGCGAGCTTTCGACGACAGTTTATGTAACTGTAAGGTTGTAAAGCCAGAGAAACACTGTTTCTCTTTTATCGACGTCGTCGATACAAAGTAGCGTCTTATCGCAACCTCCGGCAGATAAAATCGCCTCTAAATTCGCGCTAATAACGAAATCCAGCGACGTGTATGATCGAAAACGCGGCGACGGCAGCGGAATGCGTAACCGCACACGCTTTGCGTTTCCAGCAGGCGGGATCTCGTGTTGTAACTACGCGGCCGGCATATCATTACGCGGAAATTTGAATGGGCCGTAAAAGGACATGCGGGCGCAGCGTAATACATACTAATTAATTTCGGCTGCAATTCGACGTCTCTGTCTCGCTCCCCGCGACGAATATCAAAATCCTCACGATTCCCGAACCGAGTCAGAGAGCCGAACGAGTCGCGCGGCAAGACGTTATCTTGAGAAATCGCCAATTTAGCCGATTACTCGGCTTAATCGCTTCGGAAACAACTTTGTCGTGACGACTGAGTGATTGAGTCGCTTTGGATTTGCCTCGATAGAAAACGCCGTGTCGAGTTGGCACGAGCCAAAACGTAAATAATTTATTGGAACTTTAATCGTATTTCTCGCGGCGACAAGTCGACGATAAGCGCGTCCATTTCCGATCATCGTCGTCGGACGCGAGTTTAATAACGCCGCGCGGAGAATATCCCATCGGCGCACTTGTGTGTGTGTGTGTGTGTGAGCGCGCCGGATAATGTGACGTAAGGCGTCTAATTGCACGTGGTGGCGGCGGCTCGCGTCGTACACGAAGCTGTTAGAGGTTATGTAACGATCTGGATGCGATAAGTAATTGCCAATTGGACCACGTAAGAGGCTTATCTGCCTGTGCCGATCAGCCTGCCCGAGAGATATAAACCTCTCTCCTCTCCTCGCTTCGGCTCCTACACGTACGTGTGCGCGCACGAGTGCGGCTATACTTACGCATAGAGGCTCGTCTCTCGTCGGCCGCGAACTGATGGCGAACAATCCGAGATAACCGAATGTTTAATTGAAAATCTACTGTCTATACAGTCTCGAGTTGTCGGATGAGCCTACTCCGCTATCGATGCGAGACGCGTGCATAAATATTCATCTCGCTCGGCGCGCTTTTCATTCAAATTAACAATAACGCGCGCGCGCATCTAAAACGAATCTCTCTCGATTGTTTGTTTTCGACGTCACGTGAAATTTATTCGCCGTGTTCCCCTCGGCGTAGTCGACGTTCGTTCCAGCACGGCCGAGAGCTCGTTTTGTTGCGGCCTGCGCAGAAAATCTCTCGTACACGGCGTTTCCGCGTGTCGAATAACGAGGCGCACACCCTTGCAGCCGAAAAGTCAAAGGCAACGATGTAACAAGCGCGAGAGACCCCGCGGTGCAACGGCAATCGATTCAGCGCGCAAAGAAAAAGACCGACTCTTGACGGAAGTGTGTCCACGCTCTCGTCCTCGATTCGTCTCATGCAAATATCCATTTCCACGCGGGTCCATAGAAATGCGGCTCTCGCGCACACACACACATGCGCTCTGCGAGCGGGAAGGGGCCGAGGCTGCATCACGCATCAGTGCGCCTTTTAAAGCGAGCCGTTCTCGTCTCTTTTTCAGCCCCTGTGTGTCTGTGCGTGTGGGTATACACCGAGGCATCGGTCGCGTCCGTCAATGGAGCCGAAGGAAAAGACCAAGGGGGATGATGCCGCGCAGAGCTGGGGTGTGTGCGCGCATTGTGTCACTTCTTCATTCAAACGCTGATTTTGCGGTCGGCTTGCGTAGCAAATGCGTACAAAGCGTCTCTCTCTCTCTCTCTCCCGTACATGTGCTGCTCTTCTTCGAGTATACACGGCAGCGGGCTTTTGTGATATGCTATTCTCATTTTCACCGCGGGACGCAGTGTATATATAGGCGGCTTCCTTGGAAAAATGAAATCGCGCGCGAGCAGCACCGTGAATACAAACAGAGTACACACACGAGATCTCCCGAGAGTGACAGTATAGCTACTCAGTCAGCGGAGAGGCCGATAACGGTCGTAACTCGCCGAGTTACGACCAATTAACGGGAGTGCGGGAATTCCGAGGTGAGCCTACATAGGTAATTAAAATAATCGCGGCCGATGAGAATTATCGAGCAGCGGGCTGAGAGGCACGAACAAATCGCTCGGCAGCTGCCGGCGTCTCTCCTTTTTTGCGCAACGTGGAATTAAGCTCCGATTTACTGCTCGCAGGGCTGCATCTTAATTAACGTTGGCGCGGCTTTGCATTTCGCGAGTCGAGCGTTTTTCGCCGATTCCGGGGAGGAAAAATTCCTTTTGTCGAATTTATGTCTCGGCGTGTGTGGAAGAAGTGCAATCAGCGTTTAATCAGCGCGCGGATAGTGTGTGTGCGCGCGCATTTCAGCGTAACAAGTTCACGGGGAGATTTATGTAGAACATATAGCCGCGATCGGCCGGAGAGTGTAGAGAGTAGCCAACAATTCAATTCGACAAAACGAGCGCGACCTAATTCACATGCAGTTGAATTTCGAAAGCGTATAGGGTACGTATGCGTGCAGGGCATCGACACAATAAATACGAATCCTTAAGAGCAATTTAGCCGGAGCGAGCATGTGCCTGTGTGTATATTGACACAATGACACGAGTCGCGTCCACAATGCTGGCAAATGTTTTCATCCGAGCCGTAAAATTTCCATTCATACATTCGCGCGCACACAAGCGAATCATGATGCTCGAGTCGTATATAGCACATTTACTACGAATCGTCGCGGCGCGATAAAATCTGCCCGTCGTCGTCGCGGCGCGGCGGTGGTGGCGATGGCATCGCCCATTATGCAATGATCTCTCTGTATGTGTATGTACGTCAGTGTGTGGCTGCTCCGCGCATACCATCTCCTCTCCCCCTGCATATTATACGCATATATGTACCAGTGTTTGTTGTCGCGCCGGAGCCTCGAGTGCTGATGCCGGGTATTCGCTCTCGGTGACTTTGAAAAAACAAACCGACGAATCCCGGGACCTGCAGCATCAGTACAGCAGGAAAGAAAGCAAAGGGGACGCGCGGCGATATACCGGATCGTCCTCCTCCTCGATGTGAGAGACCCTTGCCGCCGCCGCCGCTGCTGCTTCTTCTTGCTCGTGTGTGATTGCTTTCTATTGAGCCTCTCGAAAGCGAGACGCGGAGAGAAGGCGAGCGCGATTCAGATCGTGGGAGAGAATCCCCGGAACTCTCTCTCCCTTCTTTCTCTCTGTCTCTCGCTCTCTTCCAATCCTCTCGACGAGAGATTTTTCGAAAGAACGGCCACGACTGCTGCTGCTGCTGCTGCAATTGTATACAGCATGGCGAGAGCCAGCTCCAATGGCCTTTTCTTCGCCACGGCTCTCCGTATATGACCGATTGATGATCGATTGAAAGGCTCCAACAAACTGGGCTCGTTCCAACTTTTTTCTTCTCCAATACTATTACAGCTATAAATTTTAAAAATTTGCGAACCTTGTTCTAATGATCGTCTTTCTTTGTTCTAGGTAAGTCGAACTTTTATCAGCCGACCAGACGAGCCGACTCTCGCTTGGCTTCCACGTGAGTAGCTTCGAGAACAAAAACACTCAGCTTCGCTAATTTTCTGTTGGCTCAAAAAGCCAAGTTGTTCCTACAGCCACTGCGTTAAAAGGGGTGTGGTGGGAGCGAGCAGCTATCTCTCTCTCCTCTCTGCCCCGCACTTCCGGGCAAATTGCGGCCGAATTCGAAGACTTTCCCTCGATTTTCCCTCGCGCACTGCGTTCCAGCCCTTATTTCTCCTCGTTGCGCAGATAAGAATGAAAACGGGCGAGCGCACAATGAAGGCGTCGTTGCAGGAAATTATACAGCAGTTAGAAGGAGCTTCGTCGCTGCTCCGGCTGAGCAATTGTCTCTCGGCTCGGCATTGTCTTTCCGCTTCTCCCACACCCTTATCTCTCCTTCCAGCCGCGCGTCTCCCGCGCTCTTCTTTCAGCTTTTATTTTCAGTTTAACCCGCTCGCTCTCTCTCTCTCTCTCGTTTTGCCTTATATACACGAGGATTTTTTATATCCTGCAATTGCGCTGCCCTTTATCTGACAATTTTTCCTCGATTACGCGCTCCTTCGCTCTTTCCTCGATTTCGATGGGAATCGCCGCAAGTATATTAGACGATAAAACACGAGACAAATTGCGACGCGGTTTGCAGCTATCGCGGAAAAAAGTGAGTTGTGCAACTCTAATCGCCGTCTATTATTTTCCTATCGCGTATGCAACAACGGCTCTCGGCGTGCACCTACAGTCCTTGGAGCAGTCTCTCTCTCTCTCACTCCGTGTCTCGAGGATCACGTGCACGTGTATACCAGCAAGCTCCGGCTCACAGAGTGCGCGAGCGTGTATATCTCCGTGTCCCTCGATCTCCTTCGCTCTCCCGGTCTCCCCTCCTCTCCGGAGCGCTTGTCTGACACCGGCGCGGCACAATGAGAGATCTAATCGCGGGTAAAGTACTTAATATCTTAAGGTCGAGCTCGGCGTAATAGGAAGGCCTTGTAGACTCTCTCGCGGACTCGGTAAGAGAGAGGGAAGAGGAAAGAGGGTAGAAGGGCAAGGGTGCAGCCAGTAGCGGATCCCGAGCGTCTCGGTATCTGATGAAGAGGCGCCCCCGGTGACAGCTACTAGCGTCAGGGACTTAGGAAGCTTTGAATATACATAAATGTATGACAGAGGCATTTAGCTGAGGCGATGACGGAAGACGACGACGCTGCGAAATTTGCGTTAAATACGTGGGTCGCGAGAGTCTCGCCGGAGAACCTGCCGGCCCGGCTGTCGGCTAATGAACAAGTTTCGTAATTGGATCGTGCCGCGGCTTTGTTTTCGCTTTACGCCGAATTGCCGCTGCAGCTCTTTACGAGAGCAAACCTTTGCATATTAATTTGTTACAGTCAATTGTGAAAAAAAGACTCGTTCGCTCGATACACCTGTCGCAACGCGGTGAGCTTTTGCTTACGTGGTCGGCATCTCGTTCAACTTTGTTTAGATAAATTTCTATTGCGCAAAATGAACGTACGAGTATGTATTGAGCCGTTGCTCTTTTGTGCTATGTCATCGCCACCACACGATACTCTACAAGACGAGAGAGCAGTGTGAAGGGATCGAGCATCAGCGGTGATGAAATTTCTTATGCATCGTTTTCGAAATTGCACAAATTAAAGTTTATTTAAATTCAACATTTTCAATTAAAAAGTGTTAATCGTTTTTCGAAATCTAATTTAATCCGAGGGGAAAGCATCTGAAATTAAACGGCAGCCTCGATGATAATATTCAAAAGTCCACTGCAGCAGTACATCGAATCGAGAGGAAGAAGCGCGCGCGGACGAGAAAAAGAGGCACGACGACGAGCTGCGCACATGCGCGACAGCGACGGGGGTTGGACGTGAGCGCTCGTCCTCGTATGCGAAATTCTGACTGGTTTTTGGCTGTCTCTCTCTCTCTCCGCCATTTGCAATTCAACGCGTATGCAAAGAGGCAGCGCGCGAGAGCATACATGCCTTCATAATATAAGTCTGCATATAAATATATGCGCACCGCGCGCGCTGCACGTATTTTATACGAGCTCGGGCCGAACGTATTTATACGCGCACACGCACGCCCGTCTCTGTATGTGTACGTGTGCACGAAAATGTAGGGGTAATCATCACGTGCGCGACCGACTATATACTAGCTAAACCCAAGCTTCTTAGGTTAGTTTTTGATTTTGGGAAATTTAAATCGACCTGATGGTATAGAGAGCCTCGAAAACCGAATCGGCACATTCTTCGTCGTGCGCCATGTCGAGTCGACGCACCGGGGGAAGACTCGCCGACGAAAATAGCGAGAGAAGCCGCATAATGAATAATAATCGCGTGCAATGCGCGCGGGCCCTCTTAAAAAAGCCAGCGAAGGAGGAAGACCGGGAGAGAGAGAGAGAGAGAGCGCGCGAAAAAACACCCAATCTCGAGCGGGGGCCGTCGTCGTTCCATTATGCGTCGAATATCGAGGCAGCTCCACGAGCTTCCTAGTAATTCCTTTCACCTACCCCCCATCAGCTCCCTTTTTAATATGATATACTTTCGTTCGCGGAAGATGACGACGCGTCGCGACGATATGAAATTGAGGCTTGAATATTCCATGTACCGACGAGCTGAAGGTGTGAGGGAAGTTTTGTTTCTCGGCACTAAAGTTACAACTCTTGCGAAACGCCACATGTAATATTTCCGAGACTTTGTTTCAGTGTGAGCGTGAGAAAACTTTCCCAACTAGTAGCTCTTCGAGATATAAATGAAGCATTAATATTATACCTGTCTAGGAAATTCTACTGAATATTTAATATCGAGAGAAATTAAGGAGTCAATAACGTATTATTTTGTGCTACTTGTCGATGCCGAGTTTGCATATCTAATGAAGATTAATATCGCGCGGATGAATGGATAAATGTGTGTGTGTACGTTACAGCGTGTTTACTGGTTCGTCTCCCTCGGCGAGAATTACTCGCGTAGGTGTAAATACACGATGTCGCGCGATAAGCTAGGCGTCGAATGATTGATATTTAAAAGTAACAATGCTCAATGCATACTGATCCTTCCGAGACTTGAATAATAATAGACCGCGCTTTGAAAAATTGCCTCTACACTGCCAGTGTGTGTACCCACGATGTCGCGATCAACATCGATATTGATTTTCAATTTTCATTCAGCGACAATAGGTCATGATTGCGAATCGAATTTTAATGCCTTCTGCTTATACACGACGCCGAGCGAGAGCACGACTCGTCGCCGTTTAATTTTATGCATTGTCTGACTGCTACGGACCGATTCTACTCGGCAAAAACGCACGGCGCGTAATGAAGTATATGCGAAACAAAAGGTCGCGAGCGAGCTTCAGTAGAGTATAATGTAAGGGAAAAAAGAGCCTCGACCGCAGAGACGCAGTCGTAAAATAAAACGTATACAGAGGCAGCAGGAGGAGAAAAGGCCGCAGATAAAGGAATTATTTCGCGCTCTCCTTGGGAATTCATTGAGTCTGTTTACACGCCGGCGTCCTTGGTAATTTCTTTATTTTTCCTCTCACGGGAGATCCTAGCTCTCTCTCTCTCGCACTCTCTTATACGTTTCTCGCGGTGCCATTTGTTTTTATCAGCGTGTCACAGGGGGGACGACGACGTCGCGCGCCGGAGCTTTCGGGTGTCTATCTAACAACGGCGGGGCGGCGGCCGAGAGCCGGAGCAGCATCAGCGACGACGATCCTCCGGGACTAGAGCGCGGCGAGAGAGAAAGAGAGAAAAAAAGCCAGGAGGAAGTTCGCGCCGCGCGGTATAGAGCCCTATGATTGCGTTACTTTGCGCTGCGACTCGCATTTATTATTTACGAAAATGCTTTACGGGGCTGCTTCGCGAGTCTGATGTGAAATTTCGAAATTTCCAGCACGGAGTACTTTCATCTATAAGTGATGAGACGTGTAGTTGTTTAGAACGTCGCGTGAAAATCCACGTTGAACGACATCCACTTTTTCAGATTAGTAGGTAGGATATAAATCGAATTACATATAGACCGGCCGATGCAAAGTGTAGCATCACGCGCGAACAATTGCAATATCGAGTAGCCGGAGTTTACTTTTCAGCTCTTATATCCTTCACCAGGCTCCTCCTCTGAAATTACGATATTCAAAGAGTAGCCGATTCATTCGCGTCTCCGTGCACGTATTTAGCGCGCGCTTCTTTTTACAACAACTCAGCTCCCTCTCTCTCTCGCTCGCAGTAGATCCGGCGTTCAATATACATCGCAGCATAAAACAGCTCGTTCTCGCAGCGTCACGCAGATAAGCGACAAAGCGGCAGCGACGATGACTTTCCCTTTCGGCCGGCGGGCTCCGTTCGAAATCCCTCCTCGTAATCCCCGTATAACGAAGCTTTTTCATGTAATGCTCGCCGACGCCGCCACGTTAATAAGAGCGGCTCGCGTGCTCTCGCATTGTTCGGCGTCGTCTGCTTCGCGTGTCGCCGCCGTTGCTGTGTATACCACGTGGACTCCCCGTACACGCGTGTAATTCAGCCTGGCTTTTCGACTCTTGCCGTCTTATTTTTTTCTCAACCGCGCGAGCCCTGATGTTATGTGTTTTTTAAAACGAGTGCGAGAACCCAAAGAGGTATGGCTTTTTGTTGCTAGAGTAACAGCTGTCTTTGCTCGGACGATTCAATTCTCCCGTGCGTACATTGTTTGGTGGCTCGCGGCTCATCCAATTTGAAGGATGCACACGTGCGCCAGATGGATTTCGTGGTGGTTACGTACCCGAAGAAAAGTAGGCATTTATACATACATGTTCCGCAGCTGTTTAAGCTGTATCGTTATTAGCATGCACGCATGAAGGCTGAATCTTCTCGAAAGAAATAAATATGAGACTCCTTTTTCAAGTTTCTCGACCATTCCCGGATACTCGCGATAGCCTGCAACGAAGTTTACGAGCAAATCAGAGAGACCGATTTCGCCGTCGGCGTTTTATCTTTAATTCCATTCAATTCGCACCCTTCTTTTATTCAAGACGTCCTACAGCCTATATATCGAAATTAGGAGAGCAGAGGGGCCAGGAACGGCGAGCGGCGAGATAACGCAAAAATCGAAGCTCTCGTCAAGCCCGTCTGCAGCCGAATAACAAGCGATTCCGTGGAGGTGATTTCCCGCAGCCTCAACGCGGGGCGTAATTGACTTTTCCTCGATTTTAAAGCACTCGCCGCGCCGAGCTAGCATCAGACGAAGACGAAGGCACCGTGCGGGCTAAATTGTTTCTGACGCGGCCGAGCAATTTATTTTTCGCGAGCTTCCCAAGAATTTTTCAAGAGTAAGCCAAACCGCCGTAGTCGCCTGCTGCCAGAGACCCTTATCGGCAGAGAAGTCGAATTATCCCCGAGACCGTTGGCTGGAAATTAAAATCTCTCCAAGTCTCTCGCCGAGAAGGAGGATGAGGACCAGGGCGAAGGAGAGCGGCAGACGACTCCGAGAAGGTGGAAGGGGTGCACGCGCGCGAGGGAGCAGTGCCAGAAGAAGCCAAGTCCATTAGGAGGCCCCGAGGGTCTCTCTCTCTCGCTCGGGCTCTTTGCCGACGAGAAGAGGAAGGGAAATGAGAGCTCTCTCTATCTCGAAAAATGTCACCGATGATGAATAGTTGGCATGAACAAAAAGAAACGCTAACCGACCTCCACCCCCGCGAGCGCCGGCTCCGATTCCGCCTGTTTCTTATTCAGACTTAACCTTCTCGCCGCGAGGAGCTTTTCCTATCGAAAATGAGAGTCTCAATTTATGAAATCGATCGCTGCGAGCGCTGCCAAGCGCCTTCCATTATAATGGCCTATTATTCCATTTTTATTTCGAAATCCCGCGGCATCCATCACGTCGCGTCTTCTTCACTACGATTTTTTTCCTCCAACAAGCTGATGGTACAGAAAATATGTACACATCAGAGCGAGGAAAAAACCAAAGAATAAACGCGTCGGACGCACGATAGCATCTCTTAATTAAAACTTGCCGATTCATTTCGCCGACCTCGACTACATCAGAGTCCACTAGAAGAAGCTTCTGGTCTCAACCCCCGCGCGGCTTATTCTTTTGTTTTAGGACGTGCGGCTGGAAAAAGATAGCGCCGGCAGACGCGCAAACGTCCAAGATAATAAGAAGAAGTTTGTGTCGCCGAGGAAATTAAGGGCGCGCCAGCGAGAGAGAGAGAGCTGGGGAGATATCCGTCTCGGCGACGAGTGTGTTTTTAAACGAGGGGGACGTGCTGCTGCTGCTGCTGCTGCCCGCTAAAAAATCATCTCGTTATGGAAATGACGACGCGGAATTGCTTCGTTATACACTGCGCGCGGGGCTGCGCATCGGCCAATTTATTTGTCCTTCTTTTTTACGCTCCGCGAGCGCGTTATTCTTCTCCGCGTTCTGAATTATTCAATTTTATCGCGTCTCGTGTACCATGAGAGAGAGAGAGAGAGAGATGAATTTTCCTTTTGATACCCGCTGCGCGCGGAAAACCTGGGTCTGACGAATTTCGATCGGTGCGCGACACAACTCACTGATGCCGTTCTCCCTGCTTAATGAGACTTGACTAATGCGCCCGTGCAACGGTGAATGCTAATTAGCCTGCTAATTGCCGAATGTAATATTCGATCGCGCCCATAAAATCCAATCGAGTAATCCTGGATTAAAGTGTAGATTACAGTTTTCAGTCGGCGCGTTTACAAGATTTCTCAATCTCGAGTGATTCCATTCACCTCCACTCGCGCTCATTCCGGAGGGGATTACGATAAGTGCACAGAGCGTACAGTTATGATTGCCATTATTTGGTAAGCGCGTAAATCCCGGGCGGGAAAAATGTTTCCAAATGCAAATGGAAATCGAACGGCGAGCCTCGAGCCATGCTCGGCCGTTGCAGTAAATTATCCCGGCGGGCATTTTCCTCATCGCGCGCACAGAGCTCCGCGAGTTCTACTGCTGCAGCGGACTTTGCTCGCGGTCCCCGCAGGTTCCGCTCGTTTTTCTTGCGCTCCCTCCACCCACGACTCGTGTCCCTGCCCAGCGGCCCCGGGGCTCAGCCCTTTGCTTCCTGCAGTTATACCTGGTCCAATTACGAATTTTTAACGCCGCGGGGCCAACGTTGCGCCGTAATTTACTTCCCAATTTGTATAAAATATCTCGCGGCTAATGAAGCAATTTGAGGCTGTCTCCGCCGGTAATGTATGGAGTCGGTGCGCCGTGTTCACGGCGGAAAAGCCGCCGCCACCGACGCTTGTAATAGCGCCAGACTTTGCTGCTAGCTGCGCCGGAAACTATACTACTATGCCGCATTATTATAGCGAGAGCGCCGCTGCGGCAGTGTAACGTGGTTAAGGCCCGCTGATATGCTGCGCACCCACTAGTAGTATAACAAATTTTTCGACGCGTTGCGGCTTTGCTGCAGCTTTTTGGCCGCGAGCTTTTCGCTTTCGGTCCCCGTTATGATTTTCAAACTTGAAATATACACGCGAGTAGCATATAGTGTATAGATAATGGCTAGAACGAAAGGTAATAACGCCGCTTTGAAATCATCAGCGGCGCGTTGTTCCGACGTAGGCGTGTTTCTATTTTTAAAGCGAATTAAATTTAATCATCAATTCGCACCCAGAGACAGAAGAGCGGGAGAGAAAATTACGGAAATGTCAAAGCGAGCGTTAATGCCGCGCGCAAAAGTGAGCTTTCGATATTATAGCCGACTCTTTATACGAAACACAAACGCGACGCGACGTATAGTGCGCGCGCGATATGAACTGCGAGCGAGCGGCATCGGAAATAAATTTTAATTAAAACGTCAGCGCAAGGGCCTTATAACGGCCGCAGCCGTAATTACGCTTCTCCGTCGAATCGATTCCGCGCGTATTTATTGCACGCGCGCGCTCTCGTCCTCTCGTGGCTCCAGGTGCGGTGATACAAATTTTTATTTATATTTCCTCGCATTTAGCGTCTCTCGCGAGTATATAAGAGCCTCTTCTCCCCATCAGGTGCGTCGATGCGCGCTTTATAAGTCATTGATTCACGGAGGGAATATGCAGATAGCTGCCCGCGCGTGTGCTGCGAGCTGTGTGTATATACGACCAGACGCTGCTTATTGGCGATATATGCGGGCCGGTTAATTGAGAGTGAGCGGGTATCGGAAACGATTGTGCACACGTATCGAGAGGGCAGCACTGCGAATTAATTTATGCTCTCAAGATCCTTCGCACTTCCGCCTTGTGTCGAATTCGTATTTCCACTTGACAAAACGGCGCGTGTAATCCGCCGACAATGTGTTCTATACGAGACTCGCAACGGAGCGATCGAGTTAACGCGAGGGAAGAAGCACGTAAAAGAAAAGAGTCAAAAAAAGCCGTGCACACCGATGCTGCTGCATTGACTACGAGATATAACATTATACTACTCGCGCAGTACCGGGACGTCAGCACGCGGCCGCTCGTAAAAGCTGATCCCTGTATAATTTTCAATCGCCCTCGGATTTGACGACCTCGTCACGGGCTCTTGCTCTCGGCCCTCTTCCTTCCTTCCTTCCTTCCTTACGCGCGGGCGCTGTAGGTGTAGTAGTACGAGAGAGAGCGGCTGCTCGAAGATAAGGCCGGAACGACGAGGTCGCAACGAGCGGTAAAAAGCCGATCTCTGGCCGGATAAACCCCGCGAGCACAGCCGAGAGACGGACGTCGCTCAAGGGACACGTGAGAGGATAGACAAATAGAAAAGCGTCCGGACTGATTGCGAGGCGGAAAATGAGCGAGAGATCGAAGGAGGAGGCAGGGAGATAAGTAGTCTCCCCACGGCGCTGGGGGAGAAAGTGTGTCTGAGCGGGCCGTAAAAAGACAATATACCCCGTTTTCCCGCCGCCAAGTGCGCACCTTATACAGCAGCACGTGGCTTCGGCGCCCCACGTGGAGAAGCGCGCACCCTTTTTCGCATTTCTTTCTCCCCTTCTATCCCTCGCCCGCGCGCGCTCAGTCAAATCGCTCGCCTACTACTACTTCTCTCTTTCTTTCGGCAGTCACGGGAAACCGCGCGACGTATACACGATGGCTTTTCTTTTGCAGCTGGGATATCTCTCCCCCGGTCCCGCCGTGCGAATCGAATTGAATTTTACATCCAGTGGAGGTTACGCCTTCTATTAGCTTCTTTAATGGATTGTCTGATGTGCTCGGGCGATAGTTATTTGATTTTATTATAGACGTTCTTTTTTTCTGTCTAGCTTGCAATTTTAATTATTTTCTTATTATTTCTCTGTTCCAGGTAAGTTTGCCTGCTCGTATACCTGACGCACGAGATCTTTCTGTGAAATTCGTGAGTAGTGAATAGACGTATTTAAAAAATATATAAATAAATTGGAGGGGGTTCAAGGCCTCTTTGATGGCAGCAGCCTATGCTGATTTCATTAGCCGATATCCCAAATCTCTGGCTGCAGTAGGCTCGCGCTCAAAGCTCGGAGGGTGTGTTAAATTACACGCGCTCTCACCGCGGGGGGTCCTTATATACCGTGCCAGCAGCGGCAGAAAAGTCAGGGCAGACGAAGAGAATGAGAGAAACGCGCGAGATGCGTTTGCATTAACGACGACGACGACGAGACGCTCGCGTAATGACGCCGGGCCAGATAAAAAAGACATTACTCACCCGAGCCACCGCTGCTACTGCCGGGCGATAATTACATCGGGGACGAGCAGTGCGCGATTACACTGTTCTCCGCGACGAAGCCGCCCTCGAGAGTCGATACGAATGACGAGAAAGTGAGGGGGAATGAGCGCTCGAGGTGTTTCGATTACTCGAGTCATTACCTTCGCGATTGCTAATTTATGGATATATCGAGTTAATATACACAGTCGCGGTGCAGATCGGGATATATCAATGAAGAAAAAAGAAAACAAAGTTATTATAGCTGCTTCGACACGTTGGCT
The DNA here is from genome assembly GCA_900474305.1 of Cecidostiba fungosa. Taxonomy (NCBI): domain Eukaryota; kingdom Metazoa; phylum Arthropoda; class Insecta; order Hymenoptera; family Pteromalidae; genus Cecidostiba; species Cecidostiba fungosa. The sequence goes on from UCOJ01000010.1 coordinate 147,804, forward strand.
CGTTAAAAGGAACACAGCTTGATTTGCTCGAATGCTCGTGAAAAGTTGATGAGCTCCTCTCGCGCGCATATCCGGCGCCGAAATAGCCGGTCGAATTAAAACAAGGAGCAGCTAAAAGCAACAAGTCGCGCGTCTCCTGAATTCGCAATGACCACGCGCTCAAGAATATTTCCGCGTTCGGTGTATACGGCAGCGGCGTCCAGTCAATAGCCATCGCTGCAGATCTTTGCCGGTACGTGTCTCTCTTTGCCGTGCGCCGCCGCTCATTACCGTCGCTCCGCCGTTTAATTAGGTTAAAATATATCGGGAACACTAATTAATTGGAGTGTCGTATGCGCTCGGGCCGCACGAGGAAGGAAGTTCGTTTGTTCGCTGCGCGCCCCGATAATCAGCTAATTATCGTTCGCTTTTTATTCGTCTCTATACTCTCTCCGCTGCTCGGTTTGCGATGCACTGATTCCATCGATAGGATATACTTTGTTGCGAAGCCGTCGATATCCTCCGATTGTTCGGCGGCTTTCTTTGTTCCGCGCAGAATGTCCTGCTCTCATTAAAATAATGGAAAATCTCCGGTTGATTTGCTTCTCGTTAATTTATATCTCGCGATTTCAATAACTTCGGAGAATCCATATCGCGTTATATCACGGCGGCACTTTCTCTCTCTCTCTCGGCTCCGGCGAGGGCAAAATAAGCCGAGCAGTTACTTAACGTCAGATCGATCTTAATCCAAGAACAGTGGTGTTACTCCGGTATCGGGGATTAGATATACTCTCAGTAGCGCGCGCGGCCGCGAGATCAGCACAATAACAGCCGCATCAGCCGGAGAAAAGAAAAGCGCGCGCGCGCACTCACTCTCTACTCTACTCTCTCGGGGGTGTAGAGAAGCACTTGGCAGAAGCACATACATCAGGCTCTGCGGCTAATCTGATTCCCCTAACAATGCGCACGCGTCGGAATCTTCTTACACGCTCTGGACCTCGCGCCACCGCCGGCGCGTATAGTCCGTCTTGCCGTTCGCGATTGTATGGATTTTGGATTTGCCGAGAACCCAGGCGTAATCTCTCGCTAATAACCGCGATTTATCGTTGGCCCCTCTTGCTTGTGTTTTTCCCCGATGCTTTATGAGGGGGACGCTGCTGCCTGGCTTCCTTGCGATGATCGAATTTCACGATTAGGAGTATAGTGTGTGTGCTGCGCCGTTCGATCGACGGGCCTCGGTTTTGGCTCTCGTTAAGAGAGGACATTTTTTAGTTTCGCGATAGCGAGAGATACGAAATCGTGACTCTGTACAGGAGAGAACTCTCGAGGAAACGCAAAGTCATTAATTTCCTCCTGCTCTCGTCTAGACGGATGGGAAAACGCCTGTGTCCGTCGCGAGCTCGATGCTGATCCCCCCCAGAAAGACTGATAGAACGTCTCATGCACTCAAGAGTCAAACAGCTAGTCGTAGATTAGATTGTATCCGAGTAGGTGAAGGCGAGAGACACGCACTTTTACGGTCTCCTATACCAGCTAAGCCGGGGATTTTTTCGACAAAGAGCGCCTTTCATTATACTGGACGTCGACGTGAGAGGCGAGCGGTGAATCAACCTGCCCGCGTAGATACAGAGCCCAGCACCGCCGGGCAAGTGCAGAACAATCGTCAAATATTTAATTCGCCGTCAGAGGCGCGTTATTGTCTCGCGTGTTATACTTGCCTTTCTCACGGCTGGCTTAATTTCGTTTTTCGGGAAACTCCGCTTTGCATTTTTGAGCTGATACGAGCGGGGCTGGATTTGTGTTATCGCGGGCTCGCGCTCGCTGCTTGGAATGTGGCCGGAGATTTGAGGTGTACAGGAAGTGGATAATACTTCCTCCGCGCGTCGTTCTCGCTTATCGTACCTCGGCGCCGTGGGAACATTTACTCAATGGAGAATGAGGCGTATGAAATTAGTCTGGAAATTCCTCTACGGAAGCTGGCTCTGTTTACAATGTAAACTCGCCTGGAGACAGAGAGAGAGGTTGTAATAAATTTCGACTGCGTGCTGAAATTTCAGAGAGCATTTCGAAATGCTCTCATTCATCGCGTTATTAGAGAAACAAACACGTGTGCGTTATTCTTACAACAAAGATAATCCCCTGTATAGCTCTCGCGAGGAAAACAACTCGTCCCGCTGGATTTACGATATTATTCAGCAGGTTCGCGCTTATCTCCGCCTACTGCGCGCTGCCCAGCTTCCAGCAGCACAAGGCCGATTAAGGAAAAACGGAATAGTAGGTATATCCCTCGGATGTTTGCTCTCCGGCTCGGGCGTACCGTTAGGCGCTTGTGTTCCCCCGGAATAAGGTATCCACACGCTGCAGGAATTGCGAAACGGCATCGGTGGTATGAGATATACGGGAAAAAGCAGCGAGACGCCGGAGAAAACGCGGTCGTTATCGGCGAGCGCGCAGGTTCATGCCGACCGACAGTTAAGGACTGCTCTCGGGGCTGCGGCCGACGCAATAAATTCGTTGCCTCGGAATAAAGAGAGAAGCGAGAGAGAACGATCCAATCGGTTAACAGGGAGGTGTGCCGGAACCGGCCCACCTTTTAACGCTTTGCCGTGTAGCAGCCATCCACTCCGAATAAGCATCTTGCGAGAGCTCACGCATATAGCGGTCATTACGAGCGACAGCTTTTCTCTGCTGCAGGTCGCTCTCGATGATCGTTTTCGCAGCTTCGATCATTGCCTCTCGTCACGCCAACCTGCGGCCGTCATCCCCCAGACGCCCTGTGTATTTATGCGTGCGCGTATATATATAGTGGCTGATGCGGTGGTCGATGCCGTGGGCGCAAAAAGAAGAGCGCTGATGAACGCTCGAGGATTCCGATCGATTAGAGGCGCTCGCGTGCGTATTTAAAGCGCTCTCTTCTCTCGATCCGATCGATTCATGAATATACATTCGCGAATTTCTCATTCGGAAAAAAAGAAACGCGCCGGATTCGAGCGCACGACATCGCATATTTTGCGCGATGCTCGCGTGCAAAAAGCGGCCTATCGGCGCTGATTTAGCACGCGCGCAGTCTGGATACGGAGGCGATCGACGAGTTAACACCGCTACGAGATAATCGCGAGATTTTCGGTGTCCTCCTCTCGTTTTTTATAGTTACGTCTTGCTTATCAAAGATGTTATCGCGAGGAAGGAAGCTGAAGAAAAGAGTCTCGAAGGTGTGTGCAAGCGCAGCGGCAGCAGGGGCCACGCCCCAATTAGGTCGAACGACTCATTCCTGTTGTCTGGCGCGGACTAGCCGCTCGGGGGCTATTTTACGATGAGAATGTCCGCACCTGCGGTGACACCTCTCGGTGCAACTTACACCCCCTTCTGCAGTTCAGCGCCGCGCGGCAGCGCTCGAGTGTTTTATGGCGGCCAGATAGTCTAGCACGCACACGAGTTCTCGCGGCGGCCTCGAAGTCGTGATGTACGAGTGAGAGTAGGTATATGGTATAGTGTCGAGGGTTTGCGGAACGAGGTGCCGCTCTTAACGGCGAGGCTTTCCGCATTTTAGATTCTTGCTTTCCGATCGGACCTGCTCTCTCTCTCTCGCGCGCAGCCAATTTATGATTTCGCACCCGAGAGCCTGAAAGCTCGAGATAAACGAGCCCGATACAATACGTTTATTGAATGTGCGCGGTTTTTGCTTTTCCCTTTTCGCTCGATAAATCACGAGGACGCACGGGATCGATGATATAGGCGCCTGCGATGATCTGCCCTCGGAATTTCCGAGTTTTCACAACAAGACACTCGATCGTTAGGCTCGCGGTTCTAATGTATCGTTGCTGCGCAGACAAAGTGCAAGAAGTTTCCCGCTGTCGAAAGAAGGCGGCTGTCTGTCGAGCAGCCTGTCAGAGGCGACTATACGCGTCAGCAGAAGACGCCTACTTATGAAACCGACTTGACAAGGTGTCGCTTTGAGAGTATGTACATTAGAGAGCTTAGGCTTTCGACAGTCGCCTTTCACGCGCTGTAAACGCCACGCGAACCCTCGATTTCACGGATTTCAGAGAAGCGCTTTCACACCTCTCCGCGCGCACGCGATATACCTATAACCATTGTCGATTGTTCATCTGATGGAAAAAGGAAAACAACTACTCGCAAATGAAAACGACGACGCACTTTACTCATTTTCTGCTCGCAGACACGGCTGAGTCAACTCTGTAATATACATGCATTTTAATAGATACACACCTACTTTGCGATTAGCTCAAACAGGCGTCACGCGATGTCTAATAATATTCGATCGATCTCCGGATTTATCGATGATCTAAGGAGCAAGGATCTCGTGACGCAACACGCGCATATAATGGGTGGTGCTCGCCGTAGCTTTTTGAAAATTTCCCACGTCGCGTGCGAATCGCTCTCTCTCTCTCTCCTGCGCTGTCTCGATGTTTTGTGTATCATTTTGCTCCTCGAGCGGCGCGCCAACTCATTTGCATTGAAATGTTTTCTTGCGCTGAAGCGTGCAGCGCTGTTGTTGTCACAGCGCGCAGCCTGACCGCGCGCACGATATACGCGTGTACCTGCAAAATATTGCCACAATAACTTAATGCCGGTATACGTTATTGTGCGCGAGAGCCTTGGGAATTCGCACTGTTTGCGTTGGGTATCCTTCTCTTTCCGCGTAATAACGTATATGTTGTTTTCTTTATTGCGCCTTGGATCGCTGCGCGCAAGAAAAGTGTCACACACACACTCGTTTGATAGCTGTCTGGACAGAGCCCGGCGTTTTCTACTTAAGCTATGAATCGTAAAGTTGTCGCATCAGCAGGCCTGCGCGTGCACCTTGAAATTATTTTCGAAAACCAAGGCGGAGAGCTTTTATTTTTCCCCTTAAAGCTCGCAATTCGATTTGAGGAAGGCAGCGAAGATTCCCCCGCGCACGCTGCCTCTCCATTTCCGTTGTGTGCGGTGGTGTCGTTCGCGCTTTAATCGCATTCGGATGCAATGTTGCGGAAAATTTCATTTGAGCGAGACGCGCGCTGTAGAGAGAGATCAGAAAGGGCAAAAGCGAGGGCGTCCCGCTGCGACTTTGTCTCCGAACGAAGGAACGAACGAATGAACGAACGAACCCCCCGCCGACGAGTCGACTCGACATTTGCATATCCATTCGGCGCGTTTGCGCGCGCGCGCGAATTTATGCGCGCGCGTGCAGCTCGACTCGCACTTATGCGGGACCTTAATGCACTGCGCGCACGCCGCGGGAATTGCTCTTTAACGAATTCGCTCTTGCTCTCCTGCAGGCGTTATGAGCTTTCCTCGAGTGGAGAGAACTCGACGCAGCCGATTTTAACGACACTGGAATTAATTAACAACAATTTTAATCGCCCGATTCGCAAATTATTTAGCCTTGTAATTGTCGCAGTATTTGCCGAGAGAGAGAGGAAGAGAGAAAATTAGATAGCCACTTTTCGCGTAAAAAAATTGCACACCTCTCGAGTGTAAATTTTACTCCACACGTACAACGGCGTCGCGTTACGCGTGTGGAAAGCGGCGAATAGAAGCCGATTTCTCGCTAGATTTTATTGCGACTGTTAGGTGCTTGATTTTACAGCGCGCCATTTCTCGAGGTTCCGCGGGCTAAATGTGCGCACGCTATCGTATAAATGCTCGGCTGATTTGCGAACTGTTCAATTATTATTGCGATTCGCCATCGCCTTGCCTCATTGGAATTCATAAACTACCGATTTCATTTTCCTCCTTCACAATCGCCGCAGTCAATATATACGACGTTTCGCGCTAAAAGTTTCTAAGCAACTGCAGCACAGAAGCTGTAAAATTCTCGACTCTCGCGGCATTGTACGTTCGCTACTTTATCGAGCGTGCAGCGGCGCATTACAATATTCACAGTATTGCGCCTGCTTATATTATGTACGTATTTTGAAACACTGTTTTATTCCAAATAATTAATTAGCATCAACCTATAGTGAAAATTATTGTAAGAAAAACGTCGGAGAGGAAACTTTTTCGACTCCGATTCGAATTTCAGTATGGAAACTATCAGAAAAGTAACAATGGGCCTCCATCAATCATTTAATTACGGCAATTCACGCGGCTCATAAGCCGAGTGTGTGCTTAGCCTGGAAACTTATAGCCGACAGTGTACTCTCCCGTGAGCGCACGTGCTCGAACGCCAGGCAATTTGCAGGGCGTGGCAGCAGCAGCAGCAGCAGCAGCAGATCGGCGACCGTGCGATATACCTGTCTAATTCCATGTAAATCAAGCCGCAAGCGAGCGTCGCCAGGCAGCTCGTTCGACTCGCCTCGTTTATGCCTGATATGCAGGCTTTTCCGCGGGGCGCGCGCACTTCGCGATGCTGCCCTCGTGCCGCTGGCGATCTTTACGAGCCTACGTGAACGCGACACTCTTGCCGATTCCGTCGTGTGTCGAACACGGCGACGCTCGTTTTTCGATTCAGGCTGCTTTTCAAGCGCGATTCCGCGTCGATGATTTATTCATTGGCTTTCGAAGCTGCCGGGCTATTTTTAAACCGCGCGACGCGACTGAAAATCATCGCCGAGTATACGTGTGCGCGAGCGCGAGTGAGTATAATCACTCGTCGGCGAGAAATTTAACGAAGATCTAGATACAGTTGTCGAGGCGTTAGATAGGCAATCTGGCTGCGCGACCACGCTCGAGCACGTGCATGCATACATACATACGTATGTGTGCAGGGAGATGCGCGCCGCAGGAGAAATAACAAACGACGTGCTATCCTAATTAACTATCCGCTCGGCTAATTACCAGCGCGAGCAGTGTGTGTGTAGTACAGCCACGCCTCACTCGCTCTTCCGATCACGAAACTCGCAAAGCTGTATGATTATCTCTTTAACCTTCCTCGCATCGTCTCCGAATGAGGTCAGCTGCGCAAGGAAAAGCTCTGAGCACTTTCAGGCTGACTATGTAGGAGACCAAAGGTGCTCGCTTGTTAATCGTCTTCTTCGTCGTCGTTAACCGCACGGGTATAATATAGGGATATAAGGCAGAGCTGCAGCAGCAGCAGCAACATCGGTAACTCGTCACGACTCGTGTGCAGCGCACATATGTGAAGGTGCGCGCACGCGAGACGCTCATGTCGAGGCGCGGCAGTGTGTGCGTGTGTACATATGATTGGCCGGCAGATGTCACTCGTTATGTAAATGTTGGAGTGTTTACGAGGAGACACCTCCCGGGTAACTAGCCTCGAGAGAAAGAGAAAGAGAGAGGCCGCCGAGGCGGACGCGACACCGTATAATGATACGCTAGAAATATTCCTCCCGACGAGCCTTCCTCCTTCTCGCTTATTTCTCCTGTTCCTCGCGCTCCTCCTTTTTTCGTGCGACCGATCCTGCATTTATTCCAGGCTATTTTCGCTCTCCCTCGAGAAAGTCAATTTTTGATGTTGTCATTCGAACGCTCTTACAATTTATCCCGTTCATCCCGCGTGTGTGTCGGAAAGCACTTGTGCGTGTAATGGCTTGCGACAGGTTGTTATAAAATTCATATCTCATTTAATTTAGTCGCGACGGCGAATAATTAATTTCATAACACCGCGATAGCATTGGCAAGCGGAATTTTTCAAGAATAGCGAAATAAACTCGTCGACTGCGAAGTCTGTATAAGAGTATATAAGAGCGCGGCTCTGAAAAAGAAAGTGAAAAAAGCAGGGAGTGTCAATGGATCTTATCCAGAGGAGGAACGAGCCCGTTCCGCCGACAAATTACGCGGCAAGTTATACCGGAGCCGCATCCGCCAAGTATACATAAGATCGCTTTGTCACTCTCCCTCTTTCTCTCTCTCTCTCTCTCGTGCAAAAGCTGCTGCGCGGCTATCTCGCTCACGTACGCCGGTTCGCAGAGGAGCTGCTCTCTCGGACCTCGGCCTCTAATTGCGTTAGATAGCGCCTGGCTTATTAATAACCCCAGCAGCACGCCACTTTCGATCTCCTTTTGCCTCCATTGCCTTCGATTTTTCGCATTCCCCCCTCGCTTCTTATTTTCTTTCATACGGGGAAGCCACGGGATCGCGTGCGCGATATCTTCTTTATTTTAAAGTCGCCAACTTTATATTGGCATAAGTTGCGGCTCGCCGAGCCTTGCCTTATTTTTTTCTGCAATTTGCTCCGAGAGCGGAGCTTATTTTGTCGGATTATAAACAAGCTAGTTTTACGAGTTCGTTTTAGGCCATTATCGGGAACAGATACAGCATATACGCGCTTGTTTGTCAATATTTTCTCCGGCGGCTCTTCTCGAGCCAAGTGGCGGCTCTGTTATTACGTCAGCTGAGATACACGTCCTTTTATTGACAAAGCTCGCGGTAAAAAACTTGGCCGCCGCGAGAGAACGGAAAGCAATGAGCTATACCTACTCCTCGCGGATTATCCTTGTTCCATATGCCGCATATCGTGCTACTCGAAAGTCGCTGCAGTGGTCCCACATCCTCGGCTGCTGCAGAGGAAGAGAAGAGGGAGAGAGTGAGTGCAGGGGGATAGCGGACAAGGCATTTCACTTAATGATAACCTGACTTCTTGGGCCGTTATCGTTCTCGTCGTTGTCGTCCCCGTCGTCCCCGTCGTCGTCGTCTCATACGCGCGTGGATCGCTCGCTCTCCTCTCCTTTTTGCTCGCTGGCTTATCGGCCGGACCAATCTCTCTCCCTCTCGCGCGCTCGCGCGACTCGGTTGAGGCATCGAGAGCTCCGCCGATTCCTGATGCGTCGCACTACTGGCGCAGCTTGTTTCGCGAAAACTCGTCGCAGATGCAGATAAAGGAGTATAGTGTGCTTTGAATGAAGTCCAGAGCCTGCTCGACTCTTATCGCCGCTGATCCTCTCGGCCTTGGGGCGCCAACGAATTGTCCTTGGCGACGCTACTCTCTCGGCGCGACGTGTTCTTTGCTGTGGGAAAAAATTTCGACGAGATTATTGAGCGCTCTCGATCTCCTCCTAATCCCCGGCCTCGTCGCCTTATCTCTCTCTTGCTCTCCGGCTATTGAGAGGAGCCTCTTTTTTACCAACTAGCTGATGCAGAGTGCAGCTCTCCCGATCGTCGTCGATTTATTGTTCCCGCGTCCACTCTCTCGGCTAATAAATAAATCATGAGAGCGCGAATAAATTAACCTCGTTCCTCACCTCTACCGCATGCAAGAGAAACTTGTTTCATGCTCCCCTCGGCTGAATTTCCCTTCATCTCTGCGCTTGCGGAAAAAGGAGCTTTTCCAGAGAACTCCTAATCGTCCTCAATCGCGCGGAGCCGCGATTTTTCCCACGTTCGACATAGCAGTGCGCGCGAGACGAGAGCCGCACGTATACTTATGCCTGCGCACGAGCAGCCTTGCAAAAACTGCCGCTGCTTCTGCGTACTAGGTTGCTTGCATGTACCGCATTCCCAGCGCGCGGCGTTCGGTGCGCGGAAAAAATAGGAGAAGCTTTGCATATGCGCGGCATTGTGTGTGCAGCTCTTTTCTCCCGCCGCCACTCTCGGCAACATCTTCTTGCCTATTATGATACTTTCTTCTCTGAAATATCGCCGTATGCAAATGTCAGCTGTTGCCTGACATTTTTGTTTTCGCCTGTAATTAAGTCGTCAGGAGTAAATAGTCGTTAATGGCTCTTTAGTTTAATGCGCTCACATTCCTATAAACATTTAGCTAAACGACATCAATTTATTTCGCCGCACATCCTGCAGCTGCGCGCGCGCTCTCTCAAGCGAAAAGCATCATCAAAGCAAGCTAAATCCCCTAGGCTTACAGACATTCAATTATCATATTTTCCATTTACAAGCTGCGTCTCTCTACCTTGTCTCTCTCTCTCTCCTTTTTCATTACCGACGTCCTAATTTTTCTATCCTCACGCTCTCGGTTTGGCCGACTCGGCGTTTCGATCTCTCCGCGCAGCCGTCGACGCAACATTGACAAAGTAGCTATGCAAATGTTGGCCGCGAGCGAGAGCGCGGCCGCGTGTACTCGCGGGACTTAACGACCGGCGATCAAAACTCATGTAATGGCGCAGCGGGGGGACAAGGGGTTGACTCTTGCTCTCTCTCGCTCCGTGTGCTGCATGCGGCGGTCCGAGTGTACGGTGCCCAAGAGAGGACATTATACCCGCGATAAGGACGACAATAATATAACGGGCTGCGAGTGCGGCGAGGCCCGTTGCTTATTGAAAGAATAATTAAGTACACGCCGCGTTGCTCGAAAACAAAAAACGTGACTAATTTCTTTTTACTTCGAGTTTTGAATAAACGCGCAATAACGTCGACGTGCGGCTGGATTGGCTGAGAAAAAGAGCGGCGAGAGACCTTCGCCCGATGCGGCACAGCTGTGTGTACATAGCAGCGCCTGCTCGGCTCTTCCTTAAGCAGCATCGATAAAATGTCAGGGGCTTTTTCCCGCTCCCGGGATAATAGTCACACCTGTACATAAGCTTTCCGCGAACAATCAAGCAGTAAGTTTTCCCCGCGCCGCTAAAAACCGGCAAAAAGCGTCGGGCAGCTCGCGCACGTGCCTGCGGATAAACGCCTTCTCCAGCTTTGGGCCGTAATCGTTGTTTACCTGCGAAGGTGCGAGGAAAAGAGAGACAAAAGCTCTCTCGCGGGGATGACAATCGCGAGGAATGAGCTGCGGAGAAAAGAGAGAAAAGCGATTGCGCGCGCGGTTTTGCCGCCGCGTGTGTGACATTCCGCCGACACGCCACGACAGTAGACTACTTTTCGCGAGCGATTTTACACTCGGCTAGTTTTCTCGGCCGCGCGAGAACCATTAAGGCGTCGCAGCTGACTGTATATGGCGTTGCTCCGACAAGCTGCGGTGTAAGCGGTCTTTTTTTGCCGTAGAATTTGTAAAACTGCGTTTTAAACTACCGGTTCAACAATACTGCAGTCCGAGATCATTCGTATGGGTAAAAAGTGTCGAGATTTTTTTTTCTTCACTCGGTCGGATTCGCAAAAGTGTATGCTAGCTGTTATTTGCCGCTCGAGTTCGGGCTCAGCTGCCCGCGCGATTCGACAGGTGCAATTATAAAGCCGCATGTAAGCTTATAGGGGATCGTAAAGGGAGGAGCGCGCTCATGCTTTGCTCGACTGGCCCTCTCAACAAGAGATATAAAATTATCTAAATTTGATTAAGCACCGCTCTTGCCGTCGTCGCCGAGTTAATATGCGACCGTAATAATAATCGTTGGGATGAAAAATAATTATACGACTTCTCCCCCTCCCTCTCGGGTTTTAATTTCATAATTGAAAGTTATCATGCTGTATTTCACATTAAATTGACGTTAATTCAGTCAGAGCGGGGCAGTAGTAGCCGCGAGGCCGCTTCTCGTTTCAGTCCCCGCTATGGAATGTGTCAAAGCTGCATCCTCGGACCTGCTGAATAACCAACGCGTCATTAGCTCTTACAAATAATCTGCAGCCTCGTACTTTTTCCCGCAAGCGTTTAGGCGGTTCTGTTTTCGTCGGCGCCCTGCTGCATGCACACACAGCGATCCGCGATCGAGTTGCATATTTTAAATTCTGCTGACGTTCGCGCGCGACAGTGTCGCGGCAAAAAAACGTCGGCGGCGGCATCGGCGGGTCACATAGTCGTCCTGCGCGCAGTGTTTTTGCCCGCGAGCATTTCGCTCTCGGCCATGCCGGTATGTATAACGACGCGAGTAGAGACGCCGCCGAGAGCGCGACAACTTTTCGGTTTCTAGTGCTAGATTAAGGCCTTTTTGTCGGGGGACGCTCTAGGCGCTGCTTGAATTTTTGACGATTTTTTGCCGGGTGAGCTTCTGTATTATTCACTTTACTTGTTCGCGGTTGTATTTAGCGAAATATAATCGCCGTTGCTCCGGCGCAAAAGGAAAATTAAAAGTTCAAGAAAGTTTCCGCGCGGGTCTCCATTTGAATTGCAAATGAGCGAAGCTCTGAATTAAATGACAAAGCGCGATTTCGGAGTTTGTCATCCGACACCTGGAGAGGTGGCCAAGTGGACAGCAGCAGGTGCGCGTAATAAACGCGTATATATACCACTTGCTTCGCCATACTGCAGCCGTACGCGCGCGATTGTGCCCTCGAAAACACGGCTATTGTTGGCAATGGCTTTTATAAAAACACGACGGAATATTCTCCTCTCAGTGTGGAGAATATCGCGGAGAGTTATCAAAAACTTGTGTCTTGAGAATTTTGCATTCCCCATATTCTTTTGTCTCCGGCTGCAGCCTTCGCTATCTTTATGCCTCGACGCTTTTGCATATTTTATTTAATATCAGAGAAAAGGAACGCATTTGGAATATTGAGCATGCCGACGCGCGTTTCTGACAGCCGCATTCTGCCTTCGTGCCAAACGACTCGCTTGCATCTCCCTGGTTCTCAACCCGTTTCTGTATGGACAGATCATCGCTGGACGATATACCTGATGCTGGTGCACGTATATTCGAATTAGAAAAATGTCTACCAGTACGTCAGCGCAGCTCTGTCGAGCTATTTTTAAATTCCGGTTCGTTGTTTATAATTTGGCGCCATTAATTATATACGTATGCGCGTGCAAGATCGCAGAGCCAATTATAACATATGCTCGCACACATTTTAATTCCAAGGTCTCTCTCGTGCTTGAGATGCGAATCCAGAATTATGATTTGGAGTCCGTGACTGATCCCGCGAGACGCACGGCTCTCTAGAACTCGAATGACGTGCAAGCAAATCAGACGCAAGAACTCGTTCTGCAGGATCGTCGGCTGGCGCGCAGCTCTCGCAGTCCATGAACAACGCGACGCTTTTGCACGATTGTATTTTAAATTGTAACACGCGCTTACAACTACGGCGGAGCGAGGCTCGTCTAAACGAATGATGATAATTCAGTAGTCGCATTAAGACGTTTTCCTTTTTTGTTCGCTGTCATGCTAAATCCGTTGAGTGAGTAGCTGACGCGCGCTGCTAATCTCTTTAGGACCGAAATCGTCGCTGGGTATGTTTGAGGAAAACAGAGGTAAAAAGTACGACGGATATTGACAATGAAACTTGTAAATTCCATTAATCCGGCTATAATGCTGAGAGAAAAAGCAGCACTTCCACGTGTCTACGAGAGTCTCTGTTCTCTCTTGTTCTTATTTTACATATAAATTTCCGAGTCGAAAAACCGGTATGTGTATGTGTGTGTCTGCATCAGTGTCTCGGGGGGAGAACCCCGTCCGGTTCGTCAGTTAAAAACATGTAAAATTCATTCACAGTTAAGCGCATTTAAATGTCGTCCGGGCCGAAACCGCAGCTATCCATATAATTATAGTACAGATAGAGATGAAGAAAAAGCGAGGAACCGACTCGTAAAAACGGATCAATCAATCGTGACTCGTGTGCGAATTTCCAAAATCCCCTATACCGTGTGTATACGAGAGAGAAAGAGAGAAGAGAGCCGCTGCTGCCGAAGACGTGTCGTACACACGCAGACAGCGGCGGCGTTCCTGTGTGAGAAAGACGAGCCGGGGACAGTGTCGCCACGGGCAAAAACACTATTGAGTTAATCAACTAATTTATAATTAAAATTCCTCGATGCGCGCGGCTGTACGGCAGCGGCAACTCTGTCTCTTCTTCTGGTTCGCCGTTCGTTCCCCCATTGAGTCCGGCCCCTTCTTTTCCTCCCAGCAGCCGCGACGGTCGTCCGTCTGTCTGATGACCGCGGCGCAAGAAGCGCATCGGGCATCAGGCGCGCGCCGCTGTCTGGCCCCGATTCCTTTTCGCGGTAAGCCCTGTCAAATTCATAGAACACCAATTAACCGGCTCATCGACGCGCCGATCTTCCTCTCTGATGTGCAGCTTTTTCCCTCGCATGTTCTCTCTTAATCGCGCGCGCCACTTTCTTAATGGGGAACCCGTTACGAGACCGGCGGCACGGCTCTCGCGTAATATAATATTTCCGCGCGCCGCGTCCTCTATACTACTACACTCCGATGGATCCTTTATTTCGAGTATATATTCGAAATGGGAATATCGCTCGTTATTGCGTTGTGTAATTGGAATAACAAATTTTCCGCGCCTCGAATAAATAAGCATAATATTTCAAAATATAATGCGGAGCGAGAGCTGCATCGTGGCGGCCTGTAACGCATGCATTTCAATATCAAAGGAGAGCTACTTGGCAAACTGCCCCGTTTCTTTTTACGGCTGCGCAGCAGGCATGGATCATATTTATCTGCGGTATTAACAATTATAATATACATACACACACTCGCTTGTGCAGCGCGCAACTCGGACGCGTATATGTGTAATTGCGAGCCCTTAAAGGATGAATCATTCTTCCGAATATGCCTGTTTATCAGTATGCAGTCCGGCGCGCAACATCTGCGTGCCGACGTCATAACTGTTTTCACTTTCAATTGAATTCGCAGGTGACGCTGTAATTAAATTAGCGAGAGAAAAAAGTCGGCGTTCGCGAGGAATTTCAATGCGCCCGGCCGGCGCTCTCTCGAGTTCTTTTTTTGCATCGGCCAGCAAGTGAAGTGTACGGCACGAATAAAAAGCCTACATAAACAGCGCGATTCGCGTAAACATTACACTACTCGTATAAATATATACCCTCCTTTTTTCAACTCGTCCCGAATAAATCATTCGTTTCCGTAACGCTTCGCGCCGAACGCAAGAAAAAAAGCCAAATGAATCCGCATTTATAACGAACGGTGCATGGACACACACTCTCTCTCGAAAATACTGTTCCGTTCGTTGATTAATCGCTCGCAATAAATGCTTCGACTGCAGGCCATTGAGCCTCTTGCGCGAATTTCAAAACGAGATGATTTCGCTAGAGAGCTGCAGTCTACCCGGCGAAACTTTATTTTATCTGGTGTGTGTTCCGACTCATCTCTTCTTCGGTCGGTCCGTCCGGGCGCGTCCTCCCCCTCTGCCCTGGCCTCCACCGTGGAATTCGCGATCGCTGTTTATTTTCGAAGATTACGAGGCGCGACAGTTTATTTTGGACGTTAGGCGCTCGCTCGCTCGCGGCCTGCAGAGAATGAGAGAAGAGTGCGCAGCCAATGAGAAATTCTCCAGCCCCGCGAGGCATGGGTGACGCCTTAGTTCGCTCAACTTCGCTTGCTCGCGTACGTTGAAGTTAGCGAAGTATAAACACTCGCGTCTTGCGCGGTGCTCTCTATTAATAGACACTGACTTGGCTGGCTCGAACATGAGGAATCTGCAAAAATTAAGACGCGATTGAAGTCTGAAGATTCAAGCGTAATCGTCTTCGCTGAAGTAGATGAGCTTGGTATATACGAGAGCTCTATAATGATCGAAAATTGAAAATATTGATGTTCTGCAGCGACAACGATGATAACACCAATAGACGTTCTCGAATGCGAACAACCTTTGTTATTAACAAACAACATACGAGTACGTGAACGAGATGACTAGACAGATAGAAGGAGCGTTCACGCGGACAGGCCGTGCAGCTTGGATCGCATTAATTACACGTGTTAGGATCGCACTTCCAGTATGGATCATCGCGCCACCCACACGCGTGCGCAACGTCTTTTTCCGCGTGCGCAGTCGACGAGCAGACAGCTGACAGACGGACACGACAGGAAAGAGACGCGCGATTTTTCCGCGGATAAAAGGCTCTCTCTCTCGCGGGCGACCGTTCTCCGGAATCACACATCAGCGATGACGATAAAGCGTTGCTCGTGCGTCGATCCCTCTCCTCCTCCTCGCGGCCTACACGGCTTTATTATAAGAGACAGCGGGCGGATCGTCGCCGAGATCGATGCGAATTATAAGCGGTTTGATGCTCGCTGTTGTGCGTGAATTTCACGCCGGTTTTAATCGAGCCGATCGCTATCGTCATTGTCTAGCGCGTTTTGCGTGTCCGAGAATCGTTGGTATCGGGCCAACTAACTCGGCGGATTCGCGATTTCGAAACGCACAGATGCTCCCGCGCGCGGTTTACTTGACACGAATTTAACGAGCGCGGAAAAAAACAAGTGCTTTTGAGAGAGGTTTTGACAAATGAACGAGTGTGCTTTACTGCCGAATGAATGAGTTTGCTTTCTATCGATTCTGAATCGTGCAACTGTGTGGAAGAAA
The DNA here is from genome assembly GCA_900474305.1 of Cecidostiba fungosa. Taxonomy (NCBI): domain Eukaryota; kingdom Metazoa; phylum Arthropoda; class Insecta; order Hymenoptera; family Pteromalidae; genus Cecidostiba; species Cecidostiba fungosa. The sequence continues at coordinate 163,848 of UCOJ01000010.1, forward strand.
ACGAAGCTTGGCAGATTGTTTTTTTTCTCTCTCCCTAAGACCTCGTTGGCTAATTTCGCCGCAATTATGGTAATTTATTAGCCCGAACTTCTTGCCCGCAAATTTCTAAATAACCGAAGAGCGCAGTAGCATAAAGCAAGCGCGCTCGCACAGCGAGACACCGAAGTAGAGCAGCAAAGTATAATAAATATCTGCCGAAAGTAATTAGTTTTTGCGCAATGGCGCGCGAAATGCAAGCAAAAATTATCAATGCATCGGGTCTGCATCGCGACGGGGTACCTCGCGTCGTCTCTGATGCGCCAGCTCCTCTTCGTCCGTCGTCGTCGTCGTCTGCCGCGTTCTAATGCCGAGGCGTCGGAACCCATGGCAACTTTTTGTCCCCGCGTCGAAATTTGTTAAGCGGAATGTAGAGGGATTCGCCCGTTTTATCCGGCCTCACTCCTCTTCCTCTTTCTTCTCTCTGTCTGTCTGTCTGTCGACTCTTTCTCTCTCTTTCTCTCTTTCTGCTTCTACTTGGGAGAGAAAGACGAGACGGAATCGCGCTTATATACGTGCCACGTCAAATTCCCGAAACGCGCGAGTCTAATTTAGCGCTTCTTAAATGGTAATCCAAGGGCGATGCCTTTTTTGCGTGAAAATCGCGACGGCTATGTCAGTTATTCAGTCTGATGCTCATCCGTGCGTTTTTGCATTTTGGCGAATTTTTCGACTGGAGCGCAGATCGCCATCAGTTGTATTTTTGAATGAAGCGTTATCTATATATTTTGAGTTCGACTATCATTGTCGATAGCCATCGATTGCAATAGTCGCATAGCTGCTCGCCATAACGAGTAGCGCCTGGTCTAATCGCGGAGTGCCAGAGAATTTTCGAGATGACTCGGTCCGCGATCCTCCTTTAATTTGTAGCACGTTCTTGCCTCACCGCTCTAGCCCCTGATGCGCCTTACTTTCTTGCGGGCCATTTTTGTCGCTAAAACACGCTCCCTAATTAATCTCGAGCACACACTGCTCGGCGACCGACGACGACGAATCGAGAAGGAGAGGGAGAGCCGGCATCGGTGACGACGACGCGGGGCCCCGGAATCCGGGGAATCGGCGGTGGCGGCGGCCGACCGGCTCGCAAAAAAGGATCCGCGTGGGCATATAACACCAGAGCTCGCTCTCGCCTGGTTTATAAGTCGAGCACCGAGCCCAAGACCTAATGGGGATTTGTGTGACGATTGTCGTCGACGCGGAGCCGGTCGACTTTTGCTTATATAGATGAAACGGGCGCCCACTTAACGTCTCACTCGTAATATGTACATGTTTCGCGAACTCGACTCGCTGAGATCGGCCATTAGGAGTTTGTCGCGCGGACGACTCTCGACTGTCAGCATAGACTCTGGGATTATAGTTGTCGATGAGAAAATTAGCGCTATCGGAGGATTAGGACGATTCGACGTAGAAAGACGTGGTTGCTGGATGCTCGCTTCGGATCGTTTGCATGCATAATTCCAAAACGAGATGCAGGCAGAGTTAAGGAATTCCAGAATAATTCGTATTTCAGACATGCCTCATCAGTTTTTTCTGTTCAGATCTTCGTGCGATTCGCGAGCGCGGATGTTTTCCGTGCGTCATCGTGAGAATAACGCAAAGTTTCGTCGAATTTTGATCGGACCTCCTGATTGCCCCAATTGCTCTGCATTCTATGATATACTTGTATCTCGAGAGAATGCGAATCTAAATGTTTTCTTTCTCGTGAGCCAATAACCGTAAATTTCGCAGTTTTCTACGATAAATTTAAATTTGATCATTCGTACATCCGGCTGAATAATTTATAGTGTGTGCAGAATACGCGAGCGATTCGAATTCCTTGAAATCGCACTGCTTCGCGCACAGGGCAATCAATTATGTCCGCCGTCATTCTTCTTAATTTCGCAAAGGCGCGATAACGCGAGATCGGCTACTTCAATATCGATATTCATCATCGCTCGCGCGCACTTGCAGGCGATTCTCCGAAAGCAAATTCATTAAGCTCGAGATATATATTTTCCCGTCTGCGCAGTGTGCTCCACCCCGGCATTTCAGCACAAAAGTCTACAGCTGCGCGTACGTGATTTCGCGCTAATCCGCGCAAAGTCCACGAACGTAATCCGAACAAAAAAGGCAGCTCGCATGATCAGTGCGGCGCGCTCTTAATACTGAACTGGAAAAGTCTATCCGCGGAATCCTCGCGCAGGCCAATAAATTCCGGACGTCAATCGGCTTCCAAGCACCAGTTTCCTAATGGTTAGACTCCCTGCCTGTCTCGACTGTGTGTCTCTCTCGTCTACTGCTCCCCGCAAAGTGGAACGTGTATGTGGCAAAGCGCGAAAAAGTCAACATGCGTCTATACTGGCCGTACAAGCATTTGAGCGCCGGGAATAATAAATAGAGATAGACGAGCCGAGATATCCGAGAGACACACTGCACTGTCGCGGATTATCGCGCGCGGAATTACATGCTTGATTCGAGTCAACGAGTGCGAGCTTCGTTATTTCTCCTCTCGCTCGGATTCGACGAAGCGAGAGATGCTTCCGCGTAGTTTTCGCTCTCGAACTATTTTTTTTTGTTGCAGCGCAGTGAAACAAAGCAAAAAAAACGGCGTATCCGTTTGGTTGGGAATAACACATGCAAAGCTTTTGGGTCCCTCTCGACCCAGCAAGAAGCCTCGATAGTTTTGAAAGGGGGGCGAATAAAGACATAAATTTCCTCGAATAACGCAGCCGCGACAGCTGACGTATACGTCAAATCCGAAAATAAGAGAGTATATCTATTAAACGCGATTTACGCGCGAGAGAGGGACGAATTAGTCGAGCGTCCAGTGCAGCAGAGCGAATTGAACGCGATGAGTCAATTGTCGAGCTTTTCCGCGAAAGCGGCTTTGCGTAAATTTACACAAACACAGGCTCAATCTAACCGATCTCTCTTTTGCCTTCTGTTTCAGATGCCATGGGTAAGTGGAATAATCGGCCTTTCTCCGGCTCGCCGGCAGCAGCAGCATCAGCAGCAGCAGCGGCGGCGGCGGCGGCGGCGTCGGCTATGTACTCGCCAAGTGAGGGTAAGCGCCAATCGCGATCGTTTTCATGAGCTGCAGAGTGCTGCAGCATCAGCGGCGAGAGGAAATCAGCGCAGGATCAGGCATGGCCTAGCGCGAGGACGTTAATGATCGCAATTAACCGAGCCGATCGTCGCCGCGTCGTTCGTTACGTCTCCCTCTGCTCTCTCTCTCTCTTTCTCGCGTAATGAAGACTCGAGACAGCGACTCGCGTGCAGTACAGAGAGCGATTTCTCGGAGAATATAAGCCAGCGCGCGGCTCCCATATCGGCGACGATTTAATCGAGCGAGCCGCGCGGCGCGCGATGCAATTCATTGGCCGCGGCGTCGACGCTCCGATGCTTAATAGCTTACACGCGACGCGCGACATTCGTTTTGACGCCTTGTCCTCGCCTCTCTTCTGCAGTCTCTCTGACGCTCTCGTTTATTCTTTTATACTTTTATTTTATACTCAACATCGAGGCAGCTCTTGCTCGTTTTGCGGCGATATATAGTGTGCGCAGCACTTTGCGAAATGTTCCTCGAGATCGTTGCTTTGAACGATTTCCGGCCAGCTGTGCAGGCTCGTGCAGGGATTGATGCTTCCTTCTCATCCAAGGGCTATTAGAATTTACATTTTACAAGTTTATCAGATTTGACAGAGTAATTGATATACACCCCGGCTACACTCGCCCAGAGCTGAACGAATTTTCGTGTATCGGGCAAAAAATTCAAGGGCTACTACTATCGCGTCAGAGCCATTAGAGGAACGACAGTTGCAATTTTTCACCAGCAGCTTCGATGACAAGCAGATGCAAATGCTGACGCAGAAGGAGCTGCGAGCAAATCGCCAATTACAAAACTTATCAATCAATTTCCCCGCGTGCCTCCGCGTAAAAATGCGTGTTCTCCTACGGTCAAAGCTCCATCCATACGTTATAGGTATACGGTTTCGCACACGCGCGCCGAGCGATCGTTAACGGGCGTCGGTAATTAATATATAAGCGGCAGCAAGAGAGAACTGCAGGCAGCAGCGTCCTCCCCATAAATATGTATGCACTGTATTACCCGCTCGGCTGCTGCAGTGTGTATGTGTGGATATATACAGGCTCGTATCCGCGCGCGAATCACGGTAGCCTATAGAGCGCGCGCGGCCACGATTTAATGATTTTTTCCACGCGAGCGAACCGGTCCCCGCAGCCGTTGCTCCGCTCTGAGTGTATATGCATGTGTGCGCGCCGACGCATCGAAAACATTAAATTTCGCGATAATTATCCCAGCCATTTTTCGCCGATTTTGCCCGACGTTATAAGCCCGCGCTTATATACTATACCGATGGTCAATGCTAATTTCAAGGTTTATCATTGAAGGGTTACCGCGCATTCGATTGGATTCGGTGAATAACAGATGCAATATTGAATTCGAATAAACGCGTAAAAAAGGCGGCTGCCGCGCCACACCTAATCTCGAGATAGTTTCACTCCGCGCAATTGAATATGCATTCGGTCGGAGCAATGCAATTACGCTCCCTCTCTCTCTCGTAAGCATTAAACGCCACCGCAGAGACGACCCTCAGACTCGCTTCCGCTCATCTCCGAGTGCGCGCAACTACTACAACCCCCCGTTGAATTTGGCGCCGCGGTCGTCCGACAAATAGATTACGTGCCGCTAGGGTTTCCTCTCCTGTTTCTTTCCCTTTCTGTCATTCTCCCCGCGACGCCTACTCTCTGCGGCCGCTCGCACATGCCACTCACGTAGTCGCATCTCGCTCTCAGGACGACGAGAGAGAGAGAACACCCTTCCTTGTACTCCTGCTGCTGCTGCTGGTGCTGGTGCCTCTCGAGGAAAAATTGTAACGCGTTAGTAGTCCCGAATCCACTAACCATTCCATTATTAAATCGAGGCCGGCTCCGAGGCTGCGGGCGCATTGTGTATGCGGGCCTCGTGTGTGCGTGCGTGCGGTATATGACGAGTCGACGTCAAAACGAGATAGACCGACGACTCCCCGGATTAACCGCACGATTTTCTCTCTGCGTGTGCGACGATTAGATTGCAGTTATCCCTCGATAATCCTGATTATTATACGCGTTAGGCTGCTTCGCTCAGCGGGAGATCTGTACGAGGCTTGAGATGGCGTTTGAAAAAAAAAATGCGAATGCAAATTTTATCGGTCGCTGTAGAGAAAAGCGATTCTCGGAGGCGGGAAAACGAGACCGTCGCTACACGATCTCGTCTCAGCTCGTCGGATTTGACTTTCAAATGCGCGCGCGCACGCATACGTGTAAGATTTTAATTCGCGATGCCGAGAGCTGGCTGGCAAGGGCCGGTCTATCCTCTAATTACGGCCGCGGACTTTAGTTATTCTCCGGGGAATAATCCGAGCGACGAGGATGAGGTCGAGAGCGGGCTGAAAGGTCACACACGTCGCCCGCTCAATTATCATCTCAGCTCCGAGAAAATCCTGTTCTCGCGGTCAGATCTCGCTGCGCATTATCATCGAGTATTTCAGATGTTGAAAAAGCCACGCGGCTAAGTGTTCCGAACTTTGAGCGAAAAAAAGAAGGATAGTCAGCTGATGATGCGGCGGCAGAGAACGTCAAGCGAGCGTGGAATGAAGCGATGCATCTTGCGCTCGTATGCGCGCAGCAGCAGCTCGTCGAGGAGGAAGATGGAAAGAAGCGGATGAGCGCAGAAAAAAGCATTAGCCGAGCAGAGAGAGAGAGAGGGAGAGAGCGATACATACTTCCGAAAAGACGAATGGCAAAGGAGTGACGATCGTCCGCGAAAGTTATGCGCGCGACTCTTGTTGAGACTGCGGAGCTAGAGCTGAGAGATGAGAGATAAGCGCGGCGGCGAAGAAAAGCGTGAGAGAATCGGCGCGTGCAAAAAGGATCGACTCGCGAATACGTGCGACTATGTCCGCGCTGCCGCTCACCCTCTCTCCGCAAATATGCCCAATTAGCCCGGGCTGACATAATAAGTAGATAAACAACCTCAAAATCCCGGCTGCCCGCGGTGAGATCAGAGGCGCGAACTTTTTCTGCCGGCCGACCGGCGCAAGAAAGCCGAGCCGCCGGACGAGGGGGTATTATATATATAGAAAGAGAGGGAGAGCAGATGAGGCACGCGGAGGGAGGTGAGCGATCGCATTTTAAGGACAATTTAGTCACTCGTCCGTCACGGCTCTGCGCGCGACGAGCATCTTTTCGTCGCCAGCGCGCGCAAGAAGCAACGCGCGCTCACTTTGTGTCAGGAGCGATTAAAATGACGCGAAACGATAGCGGCCTCTGCAGTGACAAAGGAGCTGCGGCTCGTCGCACACGATTCTCATTTTTGCTGAATTGAGCTCTCGCGAGCAGAGCTTGTTTTTCGTGCCGCGCGCAATGAGCTGGCGGCATTGTTGCGAATATTATTGCTTTCGGGCAAAATTAAATTAGTCGCATTTTGGGACCGGGAGCTGAAACAAAATTCGGATATTCGTCGCGTTGGCGGAGGACTGTCGTATGTATATAGGCATATAGTAGGGAGGGAGAGAGCTCCGCCGAGCAGCTCTCGGCGCGCAAAAACGAGAAGCGGCCGGAAAAGGCCGGAATACATATATGAAGCCTGTGTGTGCATATGCATGTCGTGCATTCTCGAGGCGGTGCTGTTTATTAGCGTGATTTATGGAGACGCCATCCCTCCGTTCCGTCCGTCGTCTCTCTCCCTCTCTTATACTTCGCCTATATACCCCGCACGGTATACTTGTATGAGTCCTTTTCGTTTCGTACATTCTCGGATTTCTTTTTTGCCACAGCCCTCGACTCAGCTTTGTCCTACATTTCTCCCCATCTGTTTACTACTTTTTTCCCGGTCCGCCAGCTCACGACAGTCGCGCATAACGTTTGCTGATCTCGTTTGGCAATTTGATTTTTCCTCACACATATACATAACAATCAGTCGCATCGAATAAATCGAATCGATTTTACCGCCTTTTACGCATTCTTCGTTGCCTATACCTAATACGCCTACGCAGGTGCCCCAGCACAGTCTCTCTCCTCTGCTCAAAGGGGCTCAGTCCGTCAATCTCGCGGCAGCACTTCGCTTGTATTATAGGCGCGTGCGAGGTGGTATTGCTCGTGGCGTGTGGAGGAGGTTCGTTGGTACACGGCTGGCTCTCTCTCTCTGCGTGTGCGTCGGTGCGCATTGAACGAGGCCGCGGCCTTTGATAGTTCATAAAACGAAACGGACTTTGATTCGGCGCCCTTTGTAATCCAACGCGCCGTCTTATTGGGTTACTACGCGCCGCCACTGCCGCAGGAAACGCCGCTTCGTCTTGAGTATGTATACGTGCGCTGCAGACGGCTTGGAGGACTTTGAGGGCCTCGAGAGCGATATATACGCAGTGCGTTTGTGGGATTCGCTTCCTCCTCTCTCTCGTTTCTGAAGTTGACGTGCGTGGATGAGGAGGCTACTTTTTCGGTTCCGCTATTATTGTGTATATAACTCATACGCATCCATTGTTTCGAAATTTTCCTCAATTAGAGCACAATAATTGCGTCTGGAATGTCGTCTCATCTCGATCGATAAGCGACCTTCGAAGTACACACGTTGTACGAAGCGCGATGCTCGCTTGTCTAATCTCGCTAGCGCGAGCGCTTATTAAGTCCTACCGTGCGTCGATAGGCCGGCGAAAAATCGAGCCGCAGCCGCGGATAAGTCGCGAATTCCCGATATACCGCGGGAGATGCAATAAATACGCGTCGCCGCGATTACGCTCAGCGTGGAAGTTAAAAACCGGTCGCGCGTCAGGCCTCGCTAATTGTGCGATAAATCCTCCTTTGGCCAGCGCTCGTATGATGTATGTGTGCAGCGTCGAGCAGCCGCTTTCTGTCGCGAGACTGTATCTAAACTTTTTTTATCAAACTATCGAGCGACTTTTTCCTCTTTATTGCACTGTACGTGTCGCGCGGCCATTTTATTCATTAGAGATATTGCGCGCGGGCGCATTAACTTCTTTGATGGTTCCATTAGGAGGAAATTTTATTTATGCGACTTTTATTATTCATACTGGCCGCCGCTTAATGCACTGCCATGTTTGTTTTACGCGAAACGGGTGTGATCGGGTAATTCATTATCGCGCACTATTACGCTCTCCTGTATATATGTAGTGTAGATACTAGATAGAGACCGCAAGCATCAGCTCCCAGCATCTTGCGTTATCACGTGTTATATATCTGTGGCTTCCACAGGAGTAACGACTTAAGTGACTTTTTCGTGTTAAAAAAATCACCAAAAATTGACAACATAGTTATTTCCATTACTGATGCACTTAAGTGGTTATTCCGGGCACAATTTTTCAGGAAGTACAGTTAAGCGATTATGCACTTGGCTGGCATTCGCGTAGGAGTGCATTTTAAAATTTTTAATGATCTTCAAAAAACATACCAAATTCGATAAGAACAAATTTTTAGAAAAAAGTCGTTATTCCTGGAAGTCACATAGAGACTCCGCTTGTCGCGCAACAACTTTTGAAACGTCGCGAGCAAGCCCACTACACTATACCGTCTTATCTTTTCTTTTCATAAATATGCAAGCGCGCGATAAAAAGGCACAAAGGAAAATTTGCCGCGTTCTCGTATTCCCGCAGTCGTAAACTGCTCTTCTCGGATGCGTATTATATCCGCAAAGTGAGTGGACGCGCACGTCTCGGGGTCAGAGGCTTCTTGCGCGCAAAAGTGCCGAGCGGTCAGTGCCGAATACGAAATGATGCGAGGGCAAAAACATACATAAGATATGACCGTCGCCTCCGCTCTGCCGGAGACGGACAGCTCACGGGGGCCAAATAAAAGAATACTACGCCAAATAGGGCAGCCGTTGAGCTGCTCATGACCAGCATCGAGTGTGCTCTACGCAAATATATCGTTTTCGCTTGTCCATTCGCGCCTCCGAAGATTTTTAATCATCGGCAAATATTAGTCGTGCGCAAAGAATCCCCCAGCTGCTGTACTCGCGAAAGCGAAACTCAAATAAAAGGCGATTAGCACCGCTTCAAACTTCTAGCCGTTGAATTTTTAACCGCGTTCGGGATAATTGCAGACCTCTTTTCTCCGTATACACTGCTCTGACATATAACACGACGGTTCATTTCTCAGACTTGTATTTTCTTTTTTATACAAGCAGGGAAAAGGTCACGATGTACATCACGTAGACGCGCGTGATGGGCTAAGCTCTGGCGACCGAGCTCCGCCTAAGGGTGTAGGCGCAAGGGTGCGGTATTAAATCAATATAGAAGCGCTCCAAGCCCTCCCGGGACCGGGACGGACGATTTTCTCCGGGACTGATCAAAGGGAGAGCATCCGCGCTAATATTTCATGAGCCAGGATATCGGCTAAACTCGAAACAGTTTAGGACCAACACCTCTCGCGCATACTGACCGATGGGCGCTCGGCTTTCGAATTTCACAAGAATTACGAGAAATTTTAATCAGAGGGCATTCATTATTTAGCCGGCCTAAGTGGTTGCGGCACGGCCAGCAATTGCGCGATAAATTATGCAGTGAAAAGTTTTTCTTTTCCTCGAGATTGACGGAAAAATTGTTATGTTTAACAAGTTTCGCGTTAAAAGATGACGAGATGATTGGAAAAATTATATTGATTAGCGGTGCTGCTCAAGATAATATAATAGGCTACTCGCTGTTTCTACGGAAAGCCATCGATTATATATTTCTTTTTATAGAGCGAGAGAGGGCACGGAAATTGTGGTCAAAGCTGTACTTCCGCGATTACGATTCCGACGGGGAAAGTCGCTCGACGAAAGATACCGCGAGCGAGATAACTTGATCAGGCATTGTCAACTCGATTTGAATAAATCTTGCGTTTCCTCGCTGACGAACAGGCCACGAAAGCTCGCAGGACACACACACGTCAAAGAGAAAAAACCGGTGCCGGCTAAATTGAATTAATTGCCGCGTATGCTACTCGCGGAGTTGCATTATGCATTCGGAGTGCATTGTGGCTTTTTTTTAAGCGAAACGCAATAAAAAACGAGGAGCCTCGACCTGGACGTGGAATTATAATCCGAGAAAGAGAGCGAGTCGACGGAGCAAGTGCAGTCTCGTAGGGTTGCGGTTACAGCAGACCGAGCTCCGTAATTAATCCCGATTGCTCGATCTCTAGTCGATATAATCGAACGGCCGCTTTAATGTAAATGTTCCCTGCCGATCGGCTCAGCGTTTCTGACCTGTCGTACATACAATGGCCAATACTTTAACTCGCGCGCACTGTATACACAAGTGCCCGGCCGCTCATACGAGTATATAGCTCGCTCTCTCTCTCTCTCTGCATATATAGATATAGGCTGTCGGATCAGCAGGTACTGCGACCGTTTTATTCAGCGGCGTGTACGATGTTTTGCGCGCAATAGCTCAATGAAAACGCCGTTAATTGTCGGGAAAATTCCTTCACCCTCATTACCGACTGCGCGTGCATGTGCATGCATGCACACGGCACTCGCGGAAAAAGCTCTTTCTCTGTTTACGTATTCCGCGTGTGGCTGCGCTATGTTGTACACGCATTCCGGCCATGCCAGGCGTTGAAGTTCTGAAAAAACTTGAAATTTCAGTACACGAGCTGCCCGCGCAGGAAGATGAGTCGTCGTTGGGCCTTTTTATGCCCTCGCGGATTATCATACTAATTGGTCGAATTTGAATCCGGAATCGTATTTTAATTGAGCGCCGATTTCCATGAATTTTACTAACCATTTCCCTCGTGCGGACATTGTTTATTGTTCCGCGCGAAAATATTAAACAGCGCTATGGCGAGATCAATGACAACTCATCGCTTATCGAATGCATAAATTCAAATTATTAAATTATTGAGATAAGTGATTCCGATTCCATTGATAAAGTTAGGAGGAAGACGAGCTCGTCTGAATTTAAAGCACACGCCGAATTTCCGCCGAGTATAGCACACGTACACGAAATTGTAATTAAAATTACGAAACGAGTCCGTGGCTTCAGATTGGCTCGACGCACGCACACATGCATACACGGCTACCGCCGCCGCCGCCGCCGGGCGCTGGCTCAATTATTACTTTTTCTGGGCGCAGGGGTGGGGGCTTCATTAAAATTCATGAAACTCGTCTGGAAGTTAGGCCGCGGCCGCGCGCGCATGCACGCCGCGCTATATACGTATGCATTGTATCCTCGGGAAATGCTGGAGAGAGAGATTTTGCCCAAACGCTTTAGAATTCACGTAGCGGCATGCGCCTGACCGCCAGCTCCTTCTTCCTCTCCTCTCGCCTATCGGTTGCGTATCTCTCTCTATCTCATCTTTTTTCCTTCCCCAACACAGGTCGGGCATCTTCCTCGCGAGCTACCGCCCGGACATTTTAGAGCCATTCGTGCTCCGAATCCGCGAGTGCGCGCGACTCATGGCTCGCATGCGCGGTTTTGCCGGACGCATACATATTTATCTACTGACCCGCCGGCATCTTTGTTCCTCCGGAGCTCTATCGAGTTTTATCGACACTTTGTTGCGACAGACTGGTGGCGTAGATGGACCCTTAAAAAATAGGCAAGATATCGCCAAATCCGGAATGCAGCGGTGCCTATTCGCGCGCAGCGAATTTCACTTTCATCACCGCGCGTCGTTATAAAACGGGCTGCGGGAATCCGGGCAAGATTTATCGAATATGTATATTAAGTAAGCACACGTCAAAGCACGCGGACACGTGGACGCACACAGGCGAGCTGTAGGCGTTACGAAAGCAGCGATATTTCCGAGAATCGTCGGAGCTGACCGGAGCAAGTCTTTTGACGCTCTCGCGCGTGTCTACGGCATTTTGATATTATTACAAACTGCTCGATCGGGAGGCGCGTCGGAGCAGGTATATAAGACACTCGGAGCTGCCGCGAGATAGTTCGTAAATTCAACGCCGCGGACAAACTGCCGCCGCCGCCACCGCCGACGGAGGCATAGTTCGCATAATTTCTCAAGGCCTACCAGTTTTGACGGAGCAAAGCCGACCGCGCGAACTAAACGCTCGCAGATAGAGACGGAGAGAGAGAGCCCGCGCGCCATATCTTGGCACAATCTGACTTCCCTTCTATCTTTCTATCTGCGCGCGCTTTAGCTCTATCTATCTCTCTCTCTCTTTTATTATGCTAGCTCGTTCCGCCGGAGATTTACAGCGCAAGCGGCATTATATTTCGGTAATTTGGACGGGCCGGGCGAGTAAACGACGGAATTTACCGGAAAAATAGGAGCTCGTGTTTCGCCTACGAAACACACTCCGCACGCACTTCTGATGCTGGCTGACCATTGAATGACGGACGAGCGCAAGTTGTCCGGCCACATGCAAATTACAGCGACATAGTTTTTTATTCCTTCTTAATTGTGAGAATATTTTTGAGGACGCGTGGACGTGTTATTCTCTATTTTGATATCTCCGTCTTCTTATTCCATATGCTTGCCGAGACGTCCACACCCCGGTGTTGGCCCATTCCCATAAAACAAGGCAGCTTCTAGACGCCGTGGTGCATTCGACATCGACGAATTAACGAGGAGACACGTCGTTATCTCTTTCCCTGGCACTCTGAGCGTTTCTCGGCGTGTAGACCCGCTTCTTTTCTCACACCTCGAGGAGTCGGGGCTCCGATAAAAATTCCAAGCTGGTCCGCCGGCGCTCGCGCTTGTTCTCCCATTAGACTTTATTTATACACAAATGACGAGAATAAAGTAACGAGTCGTGCCTGCGCCGCTCTCGTCTCCTCTCCACGCGTCGTCTGTTTCACTTTCACTATACGCGAGCGCAATAAGCCAGTTCTTCTCTACACTCGCCGTGCTTGTCTTTCGTGCTTATGTATATATATTCTCACTGTTGCTGCTGCTGCTGCTTTTGCTGTTGTTGACGTCGACGTCTATACGAGAGCTCAGTTGTCCTTCATGCAAGCGCCATACCTTGAAATCGAAAAATTACGCTGCTGTATCTGTTGAAAGTGTGTGGTACTTGTATTAATATAAAGTCCGTGTTGCTACGTACGACGTTTTATAGGTTTCATGCATAGTCTCGCCTACGTAAAAATCCCGTAGCACACGACGTTTACGATTCCCGGTACTGTTGCATTACACGCGCATACACGTGACTAATTGCGCGGATAACTAAATATCGCCGCATTCAGAGCTGAGAGAGAGAGAGAAAAAAAAGGCACGACAGCGTGCATCTCCGCTCCCGCGACAATGACGATAACAAAGTGCCGCGCGCAACAATCGCCGTGTATATAGTGAGCGCGCGCGAGAGAGAGAAAAACGCGGTAAAAATGTCAAGGCGCAATTTGTAAAAGTCGCCGGCGCCGCACACATATTACACAACTCACGCAGCGCCTCTCTCTCAGTTTTTTTTTAATCCGCAATCGATGCGGGCTTTGATTTACAGTATTAGAACCAGTTATTATTTAATATCTGCAGCCGCGCGCGCACGCAGGATTCGACACAATAAAAGAGCGAGAGGAAGAAAAAAGCCATCAGCGGTGTGTGTGTGTGTGTGCAGAGATGGCGGGAGAGACATAATTTTCACGCGCGGCGGCGACGGCTAATTGATAATTTATTGAGCATCAGCGCAGGCGCGCGCGTGCGTTCGCCCGCAGGTGTTATTATAAAATATTTTACAGCTCTCATTAGAAAGATTAACGATCGGCGCGCGAGTCGCTGTCCGACTCAATAAACTTTAGTGTCCGCTGACACTTAACACATTTTACGCGTGCGAAAACGCGGGAATATCGTTTTGCCGTATCTTTACAAGCGTATAAAATCCAGTCTGCCGCGTCGCTGCTCCCTCTCACGAGTCCGCGAGATGTGTACGTGTGTGTGTGTTTGTATGTATATAGTACGCACGACGGAGTAAATCATCGCTCGCTCGGGAAAAAGATCGCCGGTCGACTCTGCGCGCGAACTGAACTCGATCGACGTCACCCGCATATAAGCGCACGAGTATGTAGTGCTGCCCCTATATATGCACCAGCAAAGTGAATTTCTGCAGGATTTTCTCTTTTATAAGACAGTCTCTATCTCACATCGATCTAATATGCCGACGATTGATTTATCATTCCGAATCGCAAGCTCTTTTTTCGAATAATCCTCGAGAGCTCGCTCATGCATATAAACAACGCCGAGCTGCTGCTGATGCTTCTGCTATTGCCGTTGTTGTGCACAATGCTCATCCGCGCTCGCCGCTGAATATACACGCGCGCTGCAGCAGCGTTCGCACTAATGCATATAAAACACGGCGGATCGAAGCTCTCTCGCGTAACACTACTGTGCGCACAAAGACGTTGAATCCTGCTGCGCGAGCGAGAACAAGGCGCGCTGCACGCGGCTAGATATACTGTTATATGTGTGCCAAGGATCGAAGGTCAGTACGATTCCGCTGTAGTAGCTGCTATTCCCGCTTTATAATACTCGAAGCGAGGAAGATCATTCGCGGCGCGGGAGGAAGAAAAAGATCGACAGACAAGTGGCATGACGCAGTGGAGTCTCGACGCATGTATAATGAATGCACAATTAAAGATCGAGCTGCATCGGTGTGTGTGAGCCACTCGCTTATCGCGACGCGAGATATGCAAAGCAGCGCTGCTGAAGAAAAAAATGGGACGTTGAGAAATATAACGTATGGAGCGCGAGAGACTACTCTCTTTGGGATAATCTCTTTCTTTTTATTTTATCTATATGCTCTATAGCTGCGATTCTCGCCGTCGCGAAAATGCAAAGGCGAGCTAAGTGCGCAACTTCATATAGCGGTGCGCGCGCACACGAGTTGCGTAAATTAGGAGCGCCTTTTCAGAAATCTAGGACTCGTTTGCAATTCGCCGGCGCTCGCGTTTATTAAAGAAAGACGAAGTTAAGCGAGCCGACGCGCGCAGGCTAAGTACTCCCATGCAGCGAGATAAGTTAAAAGTTGTAAAGGCCGAGCCGAGCAGGATGTATATATAATGCGAGTTAGAAGCGCGCAAGCTGGCTTATTATCATCTTTCTTTCTTTTCGTCCAAGTTGCTCTGTGGATTATCTAATGAGAGCTAAACTTATATACCGTTACTTTTTAAAATGGATCGAATAATAGAATAATGCTTCGATTCCTATTGTGCAAACATTTCCAAACTATAGCGCAGTACAGAGAAAAACGTATAGCAGAGAGTGCAGCTCTCGGCTGGGCTATAATTAATTTCCGCGTAATTAGCAGACGCTTTCTCGGCGTTGGCTATCTCGAGTGGACGATCGTAACCCAGCCGCTGCTGCAGTAGCGGACTTTGCAGAGTCCGCGGAGCTGAGGCTCGCGCTGTTATTACGGTAAATTAATTAGTAATTGCAATCTTAGCGCTCTGCCGCCCGCTGTGACATTAAAAATGCATTAAAATCTTGGCCGTTCGCAGTGCTATTGAAAGTAGACCAATAGTGCTGCAACTCGCTTCTCGATTCCCACAGATCGCATAATTGAATTTTTTAATAAAAGCCTCGCGTCCATAAATATATATCGAGAAAGCCTCGCCCTTATTTTATCTAATTCGGTGATTAGAATACAACTTATCGTTTTCGTATATATTAGGTGCAATAAAATGCAGAAAGTCGCAAAACGGGAAACTGTTTTTGATTAAATCGCAGCGCTTACAGTACGTATATGTATTACGAAGCACGCAATTGCGACATGGAAGAAAAGCCATTTAATAGAGTCAGCTCTCAAGCGAAGTGTACTCGAGTCTTCTTATTACAGCCAATTAATAAAATTCTCACGCAATCAATGATAATTCAATCAGTCGCAAAGATAAACACCGAACTTGCTGGAGACTCGCGAATCTCGGCTTCGTGTCGTGCACGGCTTATTTGTTTGAACTCGCCGCTCGCGTAAGACCTCGTAAATTACGTGCCTTCAATGGCGATGCGCTGGCACTTGCGCCTCCGGACGTTCGTGAATGATAGCCTCGCGACTATTGTTGCGAAAAAATGCCGAGAAGTGCGTTCATCTTTATGTTCCTCGTGTACGTTGAATCTTGAAAAAAAAACAGCGCGATGTCAAACGCAAAGATTTAGAAGCGATTAAAAATGTGCGCACTCTACTGAGAGTCGAGATATTAATGAGCTGTAAAACTACAGAAGTTTGCAAAAGACCATCAGTTATACCAGTGCGGTGAATTATCTATTTTATTGATGCGTGATTCGAATTCGAGTGTGTAACATTAACGAGACTTTCGAATGTTGTCCACAGTCTGGGAGCAATTGCTTTTACGATTTCTGCTTTACGATTCAACAAGATGTAATTTATACACCGTGCTCATTATAGGACTACCGTTTCGTGCCATATAGCTTCTCGAAAGTTTTCGATGCCGGCATAATATCCCTTACGCAATAACGCATCCAAGAGATCACGTCATGAATGAAGTTAAAAATCCTCTATCGACAATCAGATAGACCGAAAACGAGGCTATTTCAATCTCCCGCCCTCCGCATCATCATCGTATAAAAAGCCATCTCGAATGGCGTCGCATCGGCAGCAGCAGCAGCAGCTCGTGTTCTGCACTTCCTTTTTTCCTCGCCCCATATAATGAAGAAGAAGCAGCAGCAGCCTCCACCCATTATGTATCCTACCGTGTGCATACCAGCAGCAGCGCAACGTGTGCCGAGAGGTCCACGCGGAGGCGCATACAACGCAGCTCCTCGGCTCTCTTTCTCGAGGAGCGATCCTTGCGGATAACAGTTATTAGAGGAGAGGGGGACGCTCTTGCCTTTTTTTCATAATATGCGCGTGTTTCGCGCGTCCCTTGTGAGCCGATACGCTGTGTGTGCGCGCGCGCGAGTACGGGACACTCCCCGGGACACTTGATTATATATAATTATCGGCATTTTAATAACTAATCATTTTGGGACCGCTGCTGCTGCTGCTCCTTTCTCCGCAAAAGCGGAGAAGCTGCTGTTGCCGCTTCCGAGATGCGATACGAGCGCTACCGTATGCAGAGAGTCTGTCGTGCCTCGTTCTTCTTTTCGGCATATTCTGCACGAAAATTCTTTCGCGTCGTTCATCCTTTTTTTTGGGACGTCGAACGTTGCAGTTTCTTTCTTTTTATTTCTTTTTGTCAAGAGGAGGCGTGTTCATTATTAAGATTGATAGGTTTTGATATTTTCATAAAGGGCTATCTCCTTTTTTACTCTTACTCTCCGCGAGTACAACCTTATAAGTATACTTTTACTCAAGCGATCGAGGCGAAGAAAAGCGTAAAAAGCCCATGAAATAAGGGAGTCGCAATGAAAATCGCGAGCGAAAAAAAGGAAAAGAAGTCCGACGGCGGCAGCGGCGAAAGCGATGGAACGAGAGGGAGAGAAAATCGAGAGGAGTTGAAATAACGATCGCGGCCCGGCTCGGCTCTCCGCGAGATGCGGCGCACAGCTACTGTGCAGGGGCGGCAAAGTTCGGAAAAAGAAGGAAGGAATACCGAGTCGGCCGCCGCCGTAAATTCCGCGACGCAATTAAAGACCATCGATTTGTCGTAAGCTGCGTAATTGCACGAGTTACTACGCGCTTAGAATAAGCGCTCGTCGCCTTGCCGGCGCGCACCGGCAACTTCTATGGCTTTAAGCCAGTGCTGCGGGGGAGCTCGAGAGCTCTCTACTCGCGGCAACTTTTACATCGTTCGTATACGTTTCACTGGGCGCGCGAGATATTAAAAAAAGTAACTCGTAGCTCATAATAACGATTCCGCGATTTTTTACGAATCGTTTTTAATTAAACTTTTTCCCGCCGCTCGGTTTTTATTGACCGAACGCACGATATCGCGGCGGCCGTATATTTCTAGAAAAGTTTTTCATTTGTTTTTATCGATTGACTTGCCGCCGGCCGACGGCGATGAGTCATGAGTTTCGCGGCGCGTAATAATAATTGTGCAAATATTCAGTGACTTTGTTAAATACATTAATGTCATCGGTGCCGCTGGAGCGTGGGGAGTAAGGTATTCATAGATAACAGAATATTTACATATTATCGCCGCCGCGCGGGCCGTCCCTTCTGCAAATCCAAAGAGGGGAGATTCGAGTAGGCGTTTTACTGAAACAGCAAAGCCGCTTTAATGCAGAAAAGAACGATGTTATAATTCCTCTATTTCAACAGATTTATATGCGCGTCTCGATTTATACTCGCGCGAATGATCGCCGAATAATCGGATACCGTGTCCAATTAGCTGCTGATACTATGTAAATACGAGTTGGAATATCAGACATTGTGTACAGGCGTGTTTATCATATCACCGTTTTATTGTAAAAAGTCGCATTATAATGTAATGCAAAGAAAAGCTCATCCGTGCATTCTTCTGGTGCCTTATAAAGAAAAATAAACGTGAATTACGACGCGGTATTACAGTACCTGATGGCACGTCCGATGAAATCGTTCTCACTCTGCGTTTTTGTCAGTTCACGCCTCGGAAAGTGCAACATTAAATTGTCCAAGATATTTCGCGCCGATAAGGCGCGAGCGAGGGTAGAAAAACTGCGCAATTATAATCCCCACACACGCGAATAGTTTTTACCCGCGCTACAGTGAAAGAAAAGAATATTAAATTGAAGATATGTCCCGAGTCGGACTAAAAATGTAGAACGTGGAATATCAGTTTCTCAAACTAATTATTTCCACATCCTTTTTAAGCTTGACGCGCTCTAAACACTCTGACAGCCGTCTTGCGCCCATCAGCAGCGCGACTCGAATATATTCATAAAAGATTATTTTCACCAATTACGCCGAATTACACGACGCCGAGCGCGTTAATAGAGTCCAAGTTTTTTTGTTTCTTCTTATACATACTCGTGACAGCCGTTGACAAACGTTGACCTCGTTTCCCTATATAATATAATATACCTTTTGGCCGATGCGGCGACGATGACCCCTTAAACAGCTGATGAGGATAACGGCTCGCGCGAGAAAGCATAACAGGCTCAATTGCTCGCGTTGCGCGAAAGAAGCGAGAGAGGAGCAAAACTCGAGTGTAAACGAGCAATTACGTGCATGCGCTCTCGTAGCCGAGAAAGACACAGCGAGAGAGACAAAGGCCGAGGTCATGCTAAAACGCTGGAAGAAAATAAATGAGTCACATCCCCGCGCGTAGGCCCGATTAAAGTCACCTCGTTCCTCTCTCTCTCTCCCGTCTGTGCTCAGTCGTCTTTTATTTTTCCCGCGCGCTTTTTATTCTCTTTCGTGTTTTCGTGCGCGCGAGGTGTGCTTCTTTCGAGCGACGACACACTCACGTACTGTATACGTATACAGCTGAAAGAGAGGCTCTAGCTCCGATGCGGCAGATAAATTTTTAATAAACCACTAAAACAGTCCTTACAGGAATTGATGTCGGCATTTACTTAGATAAGAGGTGCCAAAAAGAGGGACTGCGCTGTAAATAAGATAGGAGCAGCCTCGATATTGTGTACGTGTATGTGTGTGTGTGTGTGGGGCGAGCGTTTGCGATGGTTCTTTTTCATTCTTGCCGCACGGCGAACGACGACGTGCCATGCGAAAAAAAGATTGAAATTCCTCGCGCAACGGCGGCGGTAGCAGTAGCGCGCGCTCAAATTGAAACTTTGTAAATTAGCCATTCCGAGAGAGCAAAGTTAAAATATGTTAATATCGGCATAAGTATTCGCGCGGCGGCGGGTAATCTTTGGAGGACAGCAGTTGCAAATCGGCGCATCGCTACACTTTCGCATTGAATGCAGTATTTGTCAATTCGATAATTTCTGCATTGCAAAAAGCCGGCGGCCAGCGTAATAAATTACAATAAATTACGGGCTAAAAATTATCGCCGCGCTATATACCGATTGTTTACATTATCCCGCTAGGCGAGAGAGTCATGCACATGCACACGCTGCAGTAGCAGCAGCAACGGACACCGCCGCTTTGATATTCAAATTCGCTAAATATTCCGCGAGTCCAGTAGGCTGCAGTGGCTTTTAGGGACAAGGCCGGCTCTCGGGGGGCGCGTACCCACACACACATACACAGGCTTGCGGGCGGAAACTACACGCGACCTAGGCAGGTCCCTCGTTGTTTTTGCACAAACACAGGCTTGCACGTATACACACTCTGCATAATGAGGGACGCGGCCACCCCGCCACGCTGAATTTCAGCTATACCGCATGCTGCAGCAGCCGGGAAAAATAGCCCGCTCGCGTGACGCCGGCCAATCATGCGCGCGCGCGAGAGAGAGCGAAAGATTTCTGAGCTTCGGATAAGAGAAAAAAAGAGAGAGTCTCTCTCTCTGTATCGCAGCGGTATTTTTGCATATAATACGCGAGCGCGCGCTATCTTGGCCTGGTGTCTGCGCGCGGCGAGCTTGGCTTTTCGAGAGTAAACGTTGGCAATTAGGCGCTGCTGGCGTGCTGGTTTTTTTTTGTTCACTCCCGACGTGCGCTGCGGCTTCGTTCGCTGTGTTCGGCTGGCTGCAGCTCGCGTGACACGAACGTTAATTGCCCCCCACCTCCGAAAACGTTAATGGACCGCTCAACACACGGTCGGGCGAGAAAGGGAGGAGGACGGTTATTGTTGCTGTTGTTTTTTTTTCTATCCGGTGATTTATCTATTTTTCACGCGCTCGCGAACGACAGCAGTTTTCTGCTGACGTCTGTATTATATGGGCGAAAAGAAAGTTTCCGAGGCTCTTCGATCTTCATACTTTTCTTTTTTTTCGTTCGTTCACATAGTGCGTGTGTGTGTGTTGGCTGGGAATGCATTATTCATAATTACGGCTTCGCGTTTTCGGCCCGAGGAACAGCGCGCAACAGTGTAGCACGAATGTATGCTAATCTTTTTAAATTCGAAATCGCGCACGTTTTGTTTTTCTCGCATCGAATAAGTATACATACAACCCTGAGAAACGATCGAGAGGGCAATAATAAATAACCAGTGGCTCGAGAAATGAAGCGCCGCACTTCTCCACGCTCCGGTTATTTTTCTCGAATCGGCAGAAAAAGGGCAATTTCGAGGGCGGAAGATTCGGGCGGTCGGGTTTTATGAAGCAGCACGCAGTAAGCGATCGTCTCTCGGAAGCACGCTCCGAGCTTTAACGGGCCGACGGTGGCCCAATCTCTAATACGACGACGACGAGGACGACGACGACGATGAGGGTGGCTCTCGCTCTTCGAAACTTCCTGCGGGAATAGGAAGACCAATACCCCGCACTTCCTCCATCGCCAAGGACGCATAAATCCTGGATCCGGTAAGGCGCGACTCCGCGGGACGTCCCCGTCGAGACTCGGATATTACGTAATGGCTCGGCTATTCGCGTCGGCTATCTCCGCAGCCGTAGTTTCATCCAGTCGATGCATCTCGACTCTTTTCAAGCACTCGAGTATTGGATGTTACAAATAGGTGTACAAAAGAAGTGAGCATGAGCCTTACACAACCATCATAAGCAGCGTCGCGCGCGTGTCAATCGATACACGAACGCCAGCTCGCAAGATGGATCGCATTAGAGGCGATTATGTTTTTTTTTTCTTTCTTGCTCGATGCTCTCGCCGCAGCACCTAAGCTCGGGGGCTAATGTCCGATAATCTGGCGAAACGTAATCAGGACAGCTGCATTGAAGAGGCGATATACCGGCGAGTGAGCCACACGAAGCCCGCAGCCGCTCACCTGAGGGTGGCTTCTTCTGCTTCGTGGGTCGGTCGGTAAAGCAGGGATTACCCCCGGGGCTTCGCGCCTCATCGTCTGGAAAATGGCTTACTGCTTACATTTGCCTTCGTCGTCGTCGTCGTCGTCGTTGTCGAAACCCCGCGGATGAATTCCTCCCTCCTCTCTGCATGTGCTGCGAGTACGTGAGACGACATGAGCGCGCGCACGCTTTGCATATATATGTATCGGGGAAGGAGTGGAGCGAGTTGCCGCCGTCGAGGCTGATGGTGCATGGGCGTGTGGTCGGGCCGACGAAAAACAGGCATAAACAGCCACTTAACTCGCGTAGCCGCTTCTTATTCTTCTTCTTCTTCTTCTTCCTCTTCATTGTCAGGCTTTTTTCTAGTGCCTTGTTTTGTCGACGTGTACGCTGAATACACAATAAAGATCTGGATGAAATTCCCGAGATGTTTGGGCAATCGTTTTTTTTCCTTTGTTTTCCGAAAGCCTTCTCGAAAAATACAATCGCAGCCGCGACTGAATTATGCACAACTTTGCGATATGAATTTTCTTGGATTACTTACGTTATTCAAAGCAAACTTTAGCTCGATAAATTTTTTATTATATTCAATTTTCATGCTTTCCTCGTAGAACTCAAAAAGTCTCCGACGACGTAGCATTAGTTACACACACGTGCGTTCTCGCCGCATTTAATGTAAATAAATGTTTTATTCACGCTCACCTTAACTATAGACTGTGCAAAGTTATTTTCTTCAACTCGCTATAAGCCATATAGAAAATATAATACTTGGTACACGTGTGTGCTGTGAAATATTAAAAGCGAATGATATAGTCGTCGACTTTACAAACAGCACTCGTTCTACACTCCACAGCCGCGTACTTCAGCTTTACCGAATATAATATAATCCAGCTTATTGGCCAGCATCTCGTAGCCTTGTAAGGGATTCCGCATCTATCGCGTCGATGCACGTATAGGCGCGCGCACAGCGCCGTTAGTATAGTAGCGTTGCTGGCTCGGCGCGACAACGTCGAGCCTTTGGCCATTAGTCTAATTTAAACAGGCGTTATTCGGCCATCGAGAGAGCATTGCCACGTAATTAGCGCAGCCGTAATCCAGCGCGTGACGGCGAAACGCGCGGCTATTAGCACCGTCACCGCAGACGACGACGACGACGACGACGACGACGAGCTCTCTGCGGCGGTAACCGGGTCGTAGCGCTCTCGGGGCCTCGATTTCGCCATCGTACTCGTCGTCACGGCTCACGCCTACGTCATGCCAGTGTACACGGCTCTGCAGCGAATGCAGCCGAGAGATAAAGGTGACGGGGCCTGCACATAGTCCGATTGTCACGGACTGGACTAACTCTGATGTCCATTGTTTTTGAGGAGGGATTTCTTATTGCCTGCAGTCTTTGTCGTTGATTTACTGGGACACGCGTTTTGATTGACCACACTTGTTTGCTCGCTTTTTTTAAATCCATACTTCTTTGTCTTTTCTGCCGAGGAATTACTCGGTATAGGAAAATGGCCAGCGGGGAGAGAAGCGCGCACCGCTCTCCGGGTGATAAAATCAGAACAGCTGATAATTTTACGATGGAAATTCAAATGACTGGAGGGGTCAGCTGCCTCTGCTCGTTCCTCACAGTAGCTCGCAGCAGCAGTAGGTATAGCGCGAAGCGAAGCTCCCGCGCGTCTCGTGGGATTTCGCGGCTCGCAGTGAAGCCCCTGCAGGCTGTTTTTCACGAGGGCTGCTCTGCCGTGCCTATTATTCGCGCTCGCGCGCGCCAGCTAAACAGATTTTAATGAGTGGAAGGCCGTTTAAACTGCGCGTTATGACGCGAAATTTCGAGGGCGCCCCTCTTTTTCGTGCTCGCGAGCTTTTATTCGACGAGAGCGCCCAGTGTTTTGATGAGACTAGTGCTATTCTCCGAGTTTAATCGTGCCGGAAGCGAGAAACGTATAGTTTAGGCCGGGGCACGATCAAGTCAAATATGACAAAAATAAACTACAGCTTATAATTGATTATATATTGCATGAATTTATTTAACATGTAACTAATGTCCGTTTCTCCTTTGTATGTTTCAGGTAAGTCCAGCTCGATTAGTCTCGGGACACAATTTGTACGACATCAAGCTCGGCGACTCGTAAGTCAGAGAAATGCATTGATCAATTAAAATGGCCTACTATAAAGTGCGCGGCGAAGCGTGTATATGAGTGCATACGTCATCTACGCGCGGCTTTACGAAACGATAAATTCGAAACAATAATACGGCTGGTATAGTAGATAAATCGAGCGGGCAAAGTGGGTCGTAGACCAGGTGTCGTGCTAGACAATCGTCGAGGAGTGGTTACTGATTAAGCGTTATTCGGATTGTCTTTTGAACTGTTTTTTCATCTCGCTTGACGCGTCCGTAAAACATCGCATACACCATTTCGTAAATTTATGTTTTGGTTGCGGGTAATTAATTAAGGGTTCGCGTTGAAAGAAAGGTCCTGCGGGCCGGTCTGCCGTACTCTCTTACTCCATCTGAAGAGCTGGGGAGAAGGTGCTTCGCCATTACATGCTATTTAACCGGCACAGGTCCGCATGCACGACGTTCCATTATTTTTACGACTCTGCCAAAGCCCTGCGTCTTCAATGCTATTCGTATTGCTTCCGTCGCGCTGCACACGACTTATGTAATTACGTTATTTGCTAATTGACAGTTTTGAAATAATCTACGGCAAGACAGGCCGTCAGACGCGCGATTGATATTTCAGAGGCGAAATCACAATGATTCCCGTGAATGATGGAGGCACAGCCTGCGCAATGACTGCCGGAAGAGCGAGTCACGCGATTCCATATTCCCCGCGACAATGATCGCGCAAAAAGCGTCGTCATTGCAGCGTAAAATTCGATGTAGACGAACGTGTCATTCGTCATTATCTACAGAGTAGTGCGCAACCCCCGAGACATTCATGACTGTAATTAATCAAGTGAAAGGGGGCTGGGATTCGTCAGTGTCTCTCGATATATTTATGCAACCGGATGCTTTCTTCATGATGCGCTCGCGAGGGGAGCGCGTATAGAAGCGTCGCAAAACCATGAGCCGGAAGGAAGAGTCGCGCGACGCGTCGAGAGAAAAAGAAACCGCGAGGGGTGACGCCTGCGACTGCTGCGCAGACGAATGCGATTCGAATGAGCCCGAGAGTTGGCGAAAGTCACTCGGGGGACGAGCATCACCGAGTTGGAAGTGTGTGCGACTGTGTGCGCGCGCGGGAGGGCATTAGCATCGGGAAGTGCCAGAAGTTAACGCAGCGTGTCATTTCGATGTCTCTTTAAGCGCTTCGGCTAATTCGAATATGAGGCAAACCGCGCGGAAACTTCGCCTGTACTCTCGACTCGATCCCATATTCGTTGATGTACACGAATACCTGCAGAGTTTGTCTGACCGAACGAGCTTTTTTCACTTTGTCGGTCGCAAGCCAGCACCTTACAGTATACCACCGGCAACTTCCCGATGCTCAAGTTGAGCAGTAGCAGGAGCAGTGTGCTAACCCCCTCCGCGGCGAATATTGCGATTATACCTCGGCAATTAGAGCATAAATCAGAAAGTCTTGGCGGCGTCAGCGCGCGGTTCACCTCCCTCCGCACAGCACAGCTCCCAAGGAGGCAATTCCAGAGAGCGAAACTTATCCCCGGCGTACGTTGGGTATAGGTATATAGGCAAGACCGCGAAAGTGCACATCGTGGGGATGAGAGGGAGGCTGGTCGCGTCTGGCTCCGCATATAGGTGAATCGCGGCGGCGGCGGAGTTCCGAAATGGCAGCGAGTGTGCGAGTAGCGAGCGAGTAGTGTGTGCCCCCGCCGGCTGCAATGACGTAGAGAGAGAAGCGTTGGTGGCGCTGGCGCTGGCGTGTATCGATTCCCGGCAAGCCGACGAGAGAGCCAAGGCGAAAGGCGAAGCAACCCTCTCCTCCGGCCGCTCCCGCGGCTGCAGAAACGCCCCCGCTCTCTGTCCCTCTCACTCTCGCTTTCTCGCCTACTCTTCTCCCCTCGCGGTCTTTCTCTCTTCCCTCCCAGCCGCCCTCTCTGCCCACATCGTCAGGCCAACTTTCCAGATATGAATTAACAGAGTTACGGAGCTCTCTCCTGCGCTGCAGCCGCGAGTTATGCGGCTTACCAACTTGAAAATGTTTCGGAGCTGTTACCTACGCGTGCATCCCTCTCTCTCTATCTTCCCATCCGTTGATTGGTCGTTTTCCGCGCGCCACCGAAAGCTTCTGGGGGTGGTTCTTTTGTCGGAGTAGCTTCTCTTCTCATCCCAGAAGGCTCGATGGAAACATGACAATCTGTACTCTACGACTTTTAAAATTCACTGATTATGCAAATGCCGCATTAGCTATTGTTTCGCGCGCTGAGAGTGCATAAAGTTGCACAATGCCGTGCTTGCAACCCCCCTACATACCTTGCTTTTCTCGTGCACATGTTATTATACAGACTGAATTGATATCGCTTCAAGTTCTGCTGCGTGTGTACAGTGCATCGCGTAGTTTGTTATTACGAGCATTAGTTATTCATCCCGGCTATACGTTCTTCAGAACACATTTACTTCGCTGAAACGTCGGTGTATAAAGACGGGGGCAATCAGAGTCAGTAGCGTGCGGTCTATGGAGAATTAGCTCTACGGCGTCGTTTTACGCTTTACACATCTAATCGCGCATCGATTACTGCGCGATTCCACAATTCTCGAAGCAGAAACTCTGTTCAAGTGTTATCGCAGTGTCGCATCACATAGGCATGCACGTCAGTCGTCGTCAAAGATGTTACGCCTCGTGATCTTCGCCTGCGCTCTTCCGCGCGAGAGCTCGTGAGAAACATAGTGAGGGAGAGAGTGGCTGGAAGCCTCGTCGAAGAAGAGCTCCGTTTTCGCTCGCCGTATATAGACTGCAGCAGTATTATATAGCTCTGGTGTGCGAGAGAGAGAGAGAGCGAGTTCAGGGTCGAGGCATACAGGTGGTCCATAACATAACAGTCACTGCGTTTTATCCGGTAGTAAACCGGCGGCGGTGGCGGCGGCGGCGCTCGGCTCTATGATTTAATACCCCATGCCCTTCCCTCTCGCGAGCGTCGGCCCCATTTCCCTCCCCCGCTCGTTTCCTCTCTTACGCCGCGCAGTTGCTCGCCTCCCCTCCCGCGATAGACACACAACGCGACGATGCACCCGGACGCGTGCCTGCACTAACCTACTGAGAGTCGAGCTGACGCGCGCGAATCGTCGTTGTCTTTTGTTTATGGGGCTGTGGCGGGGATTCTTGAAGCTGAACCCCGATCGCGATGGGACAGAGTTTATGACAAGACTATCGGATGGGGAGCAGATTTCCGGTTATCATTATGGCATCGCGCAAATTGGCTCTATTAAATAATAACGATGGCCCCGCCGCTCACTCGCGGTAAATAATTTATTTTTCATCCGCGATCGCTGCCTCAGAGAGATCTTGTTAAAGCGGAATATACAGCGAGGTTGCTTCTCTTGACCTTACGCGGAGCGTAAAGCTGCCGTTTTTTTTATCGCAGATTCGTATCAGCGATTATGTGCCTTAAATATACATGCATCTCTATTGCCGCATTGAGTATGCGGAGAACCGGCGCAGCGCAGTCCTCTCCCTCTCCTCCCCCTCCTCCTCTTGCCGTCGCGTTCGTGAGCGCCATATAATGCAGCTGCAGCTCTCGCTCTCAGTTTGGCGGGTATATTCGCCGGCTAGGAAGCGAGCCTTATCTTATCCAGTCGGCGCAGTCCATTCGAAACGTTAATACAATAAAGACATCCGCGATGCGAATTAATCGGATATCTATCCTGTGGGAGTTCGAAAACGAACCGACAAATGCGCCTGCTGCTTGGATGGAGATGCAGAGCCCGTATTGCTCGTACGCGTGTACGTGTTTCTTTGCTCCCACCACGATCAGATACTTAAAATTGAATTTTTCTGGCCTAATAAGCAATAGCTTGAACGGCATTTCGTGTCAGCGCAGCATTGAGCTGCTGCAACTATAATTTCGACGAGGAAGAAGTTGGTGGAGGCTCAACAGTAATTGCAAGCCGCCCGGCTCAGCTCGTGCGCTTATCACGCGGCGGCCCAAAGGAAGCACGTAAAGCCGCACTAGTCGGACGCCGTCGTCGCTGCGATTATTATTCATCTTATCTCGCTGCGATTTGCATTATATTTAAATTTAAACACTGCGCACCGCTGCAATTCCCCTGGTCGCGCCCCTCCCCTCGACAGTCGGCAGCCCGGACGTGCGCGCGCAGCTACTCCTCCTTGTCTCGTCGGCCGCGGTAAAAAATTTATCGACTCCGACAAGTGAGTAGAAAATTGTTCGTGCAATTGTCATGTGCTACTCGGATGAATGTTATATATCGAAATATTTAAACTGCATATCGAAATATTTAAACGATGAATCGTCGCGTGAGAAAAGCAAGACACAGACGAGTCGGAGGATAAGTACGGACACGCGTAAAGCAGGGCGCCATTGATGAGGCTCTCAGCGGTTAATAGACGGAGTGTTAAGGGGTACGGATTGCTCTCGGGTTGGCGCTGCTGCAGCATCAGCGACACTTTCCCGAAAGCGTAAAAGGGTCACGCTTATATATACTTGAGGAGTTATTTACGAGGCGGCTTTGCTCTCGAGCTTCGGCGCTGTGTGTATACAACATTGAGGCAGGTCGTCGCAAGGAGGTCCTTGGCCTAGTGCTTTTATATTACAGCTACACGTGCAGCCCGGACATGTTTATGACGGGCCCGGCGCTCGAGTCGCGCAGCCAGCCGTATAGCCTGCATGCAGTCGCGAGAAGTGGAGTTGACGTTGATAAAGTCGCCTGCCGACGGATCGGAAAACGAAAGCTGCTTCCCTCTCTCGAACACGCTCTTCCGGAAACGGGGAGCTTTACAACGTTTATTTTTATATCTCGCGGTAAACTGTGCCAGCGTTATACTGCTCCCATACTTGTTTCGTCCTTTACGATCTTTTTATAATGTCGTATTTTTTCTTTACGCGATGCCTGCTGCCGTGGCCTGTTAATGCCGCTAATCATACTCGTCCATCGCGCAAGTTATATGTCGTTCGGCCAGTGAAACGGCCTTAGCTTTTGAAAGAACTCAGACTAGAGTATGGTATCCATGGCTGGGTGCAGTGAAAAAGCTGTGTAGGAGCTGTCGACGAAGAAAGTGGTCGGCTCTGCGGATCTCGCTTTCTCTTTCTCCTCTGCACTCGGCCCGAGTCGTCGATTGAGCCTGGCTTGGAGGGCGTCGGGCGGCGATATAAAGGTGACGTAGGGCGTCGCGACGTCCGTCAAGCCGGTTGGTCGCCGGTGGCGGCGACGGCGCGCAGCCTCCAGTCCTGAAGCGCCGAGATCCAGGGTCAAGGAACCGCGCAGACGCGGCGGCGGCGGCCAGAGCTGCTGCGTCGTCCCTCTGACGCAGACTCCCTGCAACAGCCAAGAGAGAGAGAACGAGAGAGAGAGAGCGAGCGAGAGAACAACCCCTCTGTGTAAATGGCGACCCGTACAAACCAATCGTATTCCCGTTTCCATCCCTCTTTCCTGCTCTGCTCGCGCACTCTTCGCTATACGTCCAGCACCTCTCCTCTGCCGCCGCCGCCGCCGCCGCTGGCTTCTTTCTCCTTTCTTTCCATCCCCCGATGCCGAGGCTTTTTGTCTTTTATTTTTGCAGCGATTCCCTCTCTCTCTCTCTCTTTCGAGCTTTTTGCTGGTTTTGCCCAGCTCTATCGCGGGCTTTGTCGTAATTTTCTCTTTATTAAATTTTTTGAACTCCGTTGCTTTTCATCAAATATCGCATTATTTAAACTCTTATGTCGATTCAAGATTTTTCAAAGCACAGCTCAACCCTGTTATATCGAAAGCTTGTTGACTCATCGACGAGTTTGTCAACGAAATATTAAAGTCGACGAAACACTTGCTTGGATATGCAAAGAGGTGACTATAAAATGTATCGACAAGATGCAACAGTGAACTTCTGTCGGATATAAAAATTGTGTTTGCAACTCTTATCGTCACAGTGTATAGCCTAACGGTTGTATTGCCTATAGCATACAATATCGCGCGCACATATAGGAAACTTGTAAATGGCATGCTAATGCATAGTTTATGCCGGTAATCATGGCACGCCTTTGTACTGGCTTGCAATAAAGGAAATACATTGAAAAACAGAGTCACACACGCGAGTGCGATTTTCTCAGATGACTGACGCTGACGCGCTGCTATACGATACAACGACGAAGCCTTGTCGGTCCTAGTCTCGCACCGTTAGCATAATAATATTATCGGCCAAGACATTTGCGCTAGCTTTTTCCTCGCCCTCGATTCCTCGCGCCTACTGCAAGTTATTTCCATAAGTGCTGTGCCTATATAAATCACCCGTCTCGCGCTGCTCGAGCGCGACGCAGAGACTAGCTGCCACTCTGAGCTCGGGCTTTCCGTCATACCTGACCGCAATGAAATCATTTCAATTGTTCCGCCGCAATGTTTATGTACTCTGCACTTCTTCTTCAGCAATGATAA
Source organism: Cecidostiba fungosa (assembly GCA_900474305.1). Taxonomy (NCBI): domain Eukaryota; kingdom Metazoa; phylum Arthropoda; class Insecta; order Hymenoptera; family Pteromalidae; genus Cecidostiba; species Cecidostiba fungosa. The sequence continues at coordinate 194,094 of UCOJ01000010.1, forward strand.
ACAATGCGCGCGTCATTCGCAAGTTTTTATTGCGTGCAGCGAAATTTTTTTTATACTTGCTGGATTAACCTCGATATAGTTTTGAGGTCTAATGAAATATTCCTGATTTAAAAAAATTTCACTCGATATTTCTATCGTATCATAGAAGCATTTTGAGAATGTAAAGGAGAGATAATGCACCGAGAGCTTGATAAAATCGATAGAGAGTTTCTGCTCGCCCTGTGCCAGTCTGAGGAAATTGAAGTCTCACGAGATGAAGCCTCTGGAGTCGAGGCTTTGAAGGCAAAATTCCGATTTTTCAAAGTGCTTTTAAATTTGGAAAATATTTTTGCTGCTTAGGCTTTGAAACCTGTCAAAACCACATTATGTTCCACACTCAATAAAAGAAGGACGTGACTTAATTTTATTACTTTGTGTGCGACTCTCGCTCGTGAATCGTTTACTACATAAAATTTCGAGCGATATTTTCTACGCCGCAATAATCGTAAGATACGCGTATTATCGATCTTTTTTTGTCAACGCAGCAATAATTTCATCGTTTTTATGATTTCGTCGAACACCTGGTTTAATAACTTACAGACTAATGTAGTTTATTGAAACACACTATTAAGCTGTTACAAAAAAAAGGCAAACAAAAACGAACTAGAAAAACAAAGCGAATCAAGTAGAATTGCAGTATTCAAGATTTCATTGAGAACATAATATCATCGTAAACTTCAATTTTTTCCCCATGAGAGCGAGAGATGATATACTTGAGCGTACGGCTTTTAATTAATTCTGACCATTTAGTGATTCCGTGTAACAGGCGTGTAAAAATCGCATGCGATAACTTACGAGAGCAAAACTTTGAAAAGGCCAGCAGAGTCATAAGGACGCGAGTATAAAGAAAACGCGTCGGTGGTAGTATACGCGACAGACGGCACACATGATCAGACACACGTCGCGCATGCGCCACGCGATTCGCGGAGGTCAGCCAGATGAGTCGATTTATGGTGGCTCGACGACGAGCAGGAGTATAGAGCGAAAGAGCGAGAGGAAAAGAGGCCATTTCGAAGATTGCTGATGTACAATGGCCAGCGTATCTGCGCTGTTGTTTTTGTCGTTCTATATATAGACGATGAAAAAATGCGATTTAAAAAAATGCACTGAAACTTAAATTCAGCAAAAAGAAAAAGAATTTTATAGATCGGTATTGAGCGTCGATATCGAGTCAACACGGCAGTAGTAGCAGCAAAGTCCACAATGCGTAACGAATCCGTGCTTGGTGGTGGTCATGACGACGTTAGTCGCGTGTGTGATTGCAAGTCGGTCGGCGGGCCTTTGAGTGTCGCGTTTTAACAGCCTTCGTTGCATAAATTAATCCAGAAGCCCGATATCGTTTGATTCGCCGCCGCCGCCGCCGCTGTGGCCGAGGCTGTGCATGTGCATGCTTTCCTTCTCTCTCATCTCTGCTTCTCTCGGCTTCTCGTTCTTTTCTTCCCACGTCATTAGACACGCTCACTCCCACCTCCTCTCCTCTTCTGCTTCTATCTTTTTCTCGTCGTATCATGCACTTTAAACGCATTTTATAGGCAGCAGTGAGTGAGAGAGAGAGAGCACGGGAGCCCGGCTCTGATGGTATGGCGCACTTTTCACGGCTCGATAGCTGCTACTAATTCCTTCTGACGAGCTGACGGACGCGCGCCGGGACTCGATAAGAAGCAGCCGCGAGTCGTTTGCTCTCGAGCAAACGGCGCAATTTTTAGCCCTGCGCTGTTCGAGTAACGGTTCTCTATATTTTCGCTCGACGATTCTCATCCGATTTGATTGCTTTCTCGTACACGTATACAAAAGTATATCGCAATTTTGTCCGACTCAAAAAAAGCTGACTTGTGTACACTTTCAGGAGAGCTTCTTTACGCCCCAACAATACACGCGCCCCATAATACAGCATAAAAAAGTCGTGAGTCAACGTTGGCCCTCCATAAAGACAAACTTATCGCAAAGACTCTCTCCCGTCGGCTTCAGTTTTCCCAAAGTCGAGAAAATCTTTTAATTTCGCCCCTGTATTTTGCCCCCGTCCATTCTCGTTTCTCTTGCTTCACCCCTATCTCATGCCTCCCTCCCCAGCTCCATATATCTAGCGCGTGTTCTTTTCCTCCCTCTTCCCTCTGTCGTCTCTTTCTTTTTCTCTTCTTTTTGCAGCCTTCGTCCTACTCGGTCTGCAAGAGGTAGCGCGCGCGGCGCGGCTTCGCTCTCCTTTTCCCATTCCATCGCATCGCGGATCAATACGCGCCGCTTACGGGCAGCGTCAGTAGCAGCAGCAGCAGCAGCAGCACGGCATAGTCGGAGCAACGACGCAGCCCGTAAATGTGATTGTTGTTCGATTTCTTGCGTCTTAATTGCTCTCGCGGCGCTTAACGACGTAATTACCGAATAAAAACCGGCGCCGCGCCGCCACTTTCTTTCTTCTTTCCTCCCTCCTGGTCTCCCTGCTCTCCTCCTCGTTTCACGCTGCTGCAGTCCTCTGCGCCTTCCTCCTCCACCTCTTCTTCCCTTATGCCACGGCGGGAATTTTGCGCCGGCGTGTGCGTGCGCTATTATACACATAGACACACGCATGCGTGCACCTTTTGCTGCACTATATGCTATACCGTCGTGTGTATAAGGTCTGTATGTGTGTTGGTATAGCATATATCCGCAGAGAGAAAGAGAGAGACGGAGGATCGCGTGTTGCGCTCGGGAGGAGGGAAAGGGGAGATGCAGCGAGCGAAGCCGTATGCGTTACGTGTACGTGTACGTGTGAGTGCGCGAGGAGGGAAGGGCCGGTTTTGCTGCACACTGTATAGAGCCGTGAGAGAGTGAGATAGAGAGAGAGAATCGCCGACGTAGTTCGAGCGGAGCTCGCGGCGCGTCGCTACAGTGAGGCGCGAGATATTCCCGTTTTTGCCGACAGTTGGCAGCACTGGCAGGGCGCGATGGCTCGTCGGCACTTTTATGCTATGCTGGACTTTGACGTTACGTAATCGTGGAATAACGAATCGTCGATACATTGCTGTTTATCGTCATATTGCGTAAATAATTCATCGGTGTCTCGTCCTTTGAATTATGATTCGTGTATGAATTGAGTAATTGGATTTTTCTATGGAAATGTACGAAAACAATTCATTTACATTTCGTAATTAAAAGAAACGCGCCGCGTGGAGTCAAAATTATTGATTTAATCAATGTTAAACGAACTATGCGGCGGAATCGGACTTGGTCTGTTATATTATATTTCCCGGGGAGAATTCGTAGATTAAGCCGAAGCTTTAAAGAGTGCGATTCGAAAGCCAGCAATCGAATAACAAAAGCGCAGCAGAGAAAGAAAGAGCCAGCACCGGTTCCAAATCGAATTCAATATCGACGACTATACGATATAGGATTGAATCTGCTGCGGCTCTCGAAGCGCCCTGCTGCATGCACACAAAAATCTAATTAACGAAGCGCGAGCTCGCTTTATACATTTTTATGACCAATTTGTAATCGAATCTCCCGAAACGCGGCTCGCAATCCGAACTTGTCTCCCTCTCTCTTTCCACTGAGCGCTCGTTTTATCTGCGGCAGCAACGCGACTCGCCGATTGGCCGACGCTGCAGCTCGCCCTCCGGGAATATAAACACCGAGTATTTGCATGTTTTCCCGATTTAATTAGTTCCAATGCGATTATTAATTGCCAGCGCGAGAGCATCCCGCGCTCGCTGGATAAAGATGCAGTTTTAAAACAGCGGCAGAAAAGGGACGTTAAAAATTTATTGCCTTTGATGAATTTTGGAAATGCTTCGAATAACGTCGGCACACGCGGACGGATCGATAAAAAACGTTTAAAGCCGCCGGTTCAATGCACGACGCGAAGTGAAGCTGCCGATGCGCCATGAAAAAAGCTGCGTTGTGTGTATATGTTGGCTGTAGCACGCGATGTTTACCGTGTCACGCCGGTCCAGAGTATTTATGGCGATCGGTCAAAAGATGAACGGCCTGCTTGATATATTCCGCATAGCCGTGCGCGTCTCACGAAAAGTTTACAAAATTTCATAATTGTCCCGCAGGGCCGAGAATGCTCGGAATGCGCGCGCTAGGCTTCGAAACCACTGGCTCTCGACCTTTTTTTTCTCGTGTTCGAAGGAATATAATTCAAAGCGCCCGTGGGTCAGTCTACGCGGCCGTCGCCCGTGGGGCCGTCGAGATAGTTTATCATCATTTAGTCCCCCGCCCGACCTGCCGCAACCTTTTAAATCTCCCTCTGGCCGCAGCTCTCTTCGCGCGCGCGCGCTTATAACACATGGTTAGCCCAACACTCTGTCCTGATGGCATAAATGCGCTCGTCAGTCGCCCTCCCCGAAAGAAAATACTTTCGTAACAATTACAGAAATAGTCTATCATTAGCTTCATTAATAATTAATACCTGCTGAGATGCGAGCTCGTAAATAAAAATCTAAATAAGCACGTTGTTTTGCGACTCGTTTTTAGAGTCGAAAATATGATGATCACGATGCGTATAGTACACTTAAAAATGTAAAAAAAATACAATCTTTTTCTGCCTGTCGTCTTAGTACAACGATGTTTCAGAAGATGTCACGCGAGAATAGATCGTCACGGCGTTTAATCCGGGGCTTAAGAGATTTAGGAGATTGAAAAAATTCAAAGGATTAATTTTGAGAAACGTATACTTATAGGTACACTTTGATCCGCGCTGCATCGAGAACTTGGAAATCGTTTTGTGTAACCTTCTTGAATGTCGCAGCGCATGCATATACATTATCGAGCAGTCGCGCATACAAAGACAAGTCCTCTAAACGCTTTTCGAGCCAAATTTCGTAACCTAGAAAGCGAACAATCAATTGCGGCGAGTCGCGAAGTAGGTATAGATAGCGAAAGAGAAGCAGGAAGAGGAGGAACGGTTGAAGGCAAAAGGGCGAATCGAGCGTTCGAACGACGTGCCCGGCGCTCCTGGTTGCCGACTTGCTTGCGCTCGGCTGTGGCTGCTCTCTCGCGCGAGGTCAAAGGTCACGGGCAGACTGCCAGGGAATCGTGAAAGCATCGCTGCGCCGGAGGAAGAATCGGCGTGCACTATATATATACAGCAGCGCGACTCTCGCGAAATTTCTCGGGGACTCGGCATTGTATGACTAATTAAACCATGAACGCTCGTCACGAGAGTCACGACACATTGACGTCACTTTCGTAATTTCTATTCGCATATCGGAGTCTATTTTGTACGGGGCTGATGCATTTCGTGCCGTGTTCGATCCAATCTGACTTGTGTCGTCGCGGCGCACGAACTTTCGCGTGTCTGCAATGAATATCCAGCGCACATATACTTGAGCGTTCTTTCTTTGCATCGCGTTTAAAATACAATATATAACTCTGCAGCCGATCCATTTCGCTCTTGTATATACATCGTTAGATCGACTGATGGATAAACAAACTCTGTGCTCGCCGCGGCGCGAGTTTAACAAACGAAGGCGTGAATTTGAATTTTAATCAAGCTGCCGCAGAGGATAGGTTTCTCGTCCACGGCGGCGATTTCTCCCGCGCGCGGTGTATATACACGTCAGAAATTAACACCGCGCTGCGTAAACAGCCAGGGGTTTCGCGAGTACACGGAGCACGCGACCGTTGAAATTTGTAATTCTATGAGGTGTTTGGTAAGTGTTGATTGTTGAATTTGCCTTTTATGCCGGAAGTTCGGTTTCTCTCTCTCTTTCTCAGCTGTCGCGGAGAACAGCGACTCGTGTAAAATCGCTTGGGCCGATCCTTATCCGTGCGAGGCGGCTTCTTCGTTTCCGTTCAGCAGCAGCAGCAGCAGCCGCAAATGTGCGCGCGTGAAGCCTAATCTAATCTAAGCGGCGCTCCGTAAGGTAGGCTCGCTTTTTAGCGTCTCAATGAATACAAAGGTGTTCTCACACGTGAATGAAGTGGGACTTTGTTTTCCAGGATACTGTGGCCAGGGGGAGAGTGCATGTAAACGTGCCTTTGAATTCCAAATTTTTAGCATTCTCGCCTGGGCGAGAGCGTAAGTGTATTCAGATAAAGCGATCTCGCCAACATATGTACGGTCGTTTTGAAAAATTGTCAAGACCAGCTTACCGTTTATTTGTCATCTCATTGTACACGTTGAGGATTATTGAAAGGGCATCGCATCCAGCCAACAAAGAAGGCAAACACGAAAAAGGCGCGAAACGCATAGTAGTGCTGTGCTAATGAATTTTCACGCGAGTAGTCCATATAGCAGGGAGTATTTGCCTTTGGTAGGCAGTCGTCGTCATTGTGCGCTGACTCGAAGCTATAACGCGCGTCGTAGGCAAAGACCGGTGGCGTGCCCTCGGCTATAATATAACGATACAGCGGTGGCGGCAGCATGTGTAAGACGAGAATATCGCGCATCCCCGCTGCTCATAATTAATTACTATGCCACGCTCAGTGAGTCGTCCGTCTGGCCGACAGGTAGGCAGTTTCATGCTGCTGCTGCTGCTGCTGCTGCTGCTGCTGCTACCACCACCAGTGCGCTCGTACAAACTGCATCACGTGTTCGCATCAAAATCTCGAGCATAATCTAGACGTGCCGTATTACTGATTACGATCGAGCATATTCTCTCTCTCTATTTTGCTCAGTGGCACTGCATCAGCCCTACACACAGTCAGGTTCACGGTTTATCGCTGGCAACGACAGAATGAAACTGCTATAGGTCATATCACGGTCTACGCATTGCTGCTGAGCTGGTATAGATACATATTATATGTGACGTGCGTCAGCCGCCGATGCCCCCGTTATACCGAAACCCTTCGCACTTATATACGCGGAGATTGAAAATTATTTATCGCGAGGCCATCAAGAGCCGCGGATGTGTAAACAAGGACGGCGATCACGTAAATCAAAGCTGGGAAATATGAAAATCCCCGCTTCCCGGAGAGCAGCTCTGCGTAAACAAAGTCGAAAATTCGACGTTAAATCGTGTATTAGGAGCCAGCTCGCACCGGGAGAGAAGATTGATACGAAGTTAAACGCGTATCGGCGAACATAAAAACGCTCTAAACTCTCGTCGGGCGCATAAATTATATACCCAGCGCCGGCCCACGAGAGGAGCGACTTTTATTTAGTGAAAATCTTTGATAAATGTCTCCATTATCATACCGCATCCATCCTCATTTCCTGCGCGGCTCCGTGTATAATTTCGCGAGAGGGCGCCGTGAATTGCGCAATCAAGAAAATCTGCCCGCAGCTCGTGCAGCAAGCAAGGCATCACGTGCATACGTATAGAGTACTGCATACTGTGTATAGAGAGCGGACAGGGGAGAAGGATCGGCCAACAACGGCAACAACAACAACGGAACGGGCGCGCATCATCGCGCTCTCGCCAAAGAGGCAGCAGATTGTTTACAGCAGTACATCATAGCGCGGGACGCGCCGTAAATCAAGCTCGCTCTCTTTTCGCCGCCGCCGCCGCCGCGCCGCAGCCTGCAGTCACACACTCGCCGAGAGTCAAAAAGTGGAACTAAGCTGAAGAGAAAATAATATCCGCAGCAGCGGCAGTGAGACTAGTGAGAGAAAGAGAGATAGTATAGTAGCTCTGATCCGAGGATTATCTCTCTCCGCGTGGAGAGAGCCGCGCAGAGGCCGGAATAAATTACGCGCGCGGGGGCGGGTTGCATTAAAAGGGGGAAGCAGCCTAGAGAAGATAAGTAGAGCGAGTGGGGCCAGAAGGAGAGCAGGTGCAAACTTGGCCTGTCAGGAAGTCGCTTACAGCTCGAGGACAAAAGCCTCCCCTGGGAGTCGTGTGTGTGCCGCCGAGAAAGAGAGATAGATATAGATAGCGAGCGATGGAAGATGAGTGCGCCGGAGGAGGATGAGCACGAGGACGACGACGACGGCGAAGGGTGGAACGAGCCTAACTGTAAAATAACAGGGTAGTATATGTATAGCCTCCTTTCCGAGAGATGAGCCTCGTACGTCACTGCGCGCGCCGAGAGAGAAAGAGGGCTGTATATAGCTCCTGCAAGAGGGTGAGCTATATATTGATTTATTTATACCGGAGCGAGGGAGAGAGAGCCACTCTCTGATGGGGTTATTGGGAAAATAAGCGTTCTGCTGCGTCGCCCACTTTGTCTATCGCGCGGCGGCGGAGGTGGCACACGCGAGCGAGCAGCTGCCTTTTTCCTCCCTCTCGCTGCTCTTTTTGGGATGGGCTTGCCACTATATGCTGAGACGGTGAAAAAGCCCGCCGCGGAAGATGCTGCGGCGCGAGCAAAGTGCTGAGTCTTGGGGAATTTCCCACTTTTGCCAAGAGATGAATCCGCGCGGAAAGAGCCGAGTATATAGTGCGATGAACGATTTCGCTATCGCTGCAGCTTTGAAAATTCATCATTTATACGCTACGAAAATAAATACAGCAGAACCGAAAAGTCGCGTCGACCAAGTATATACTACAACAGAGATGAAAATACACGCTAGACGCTCATCGGCTCTTCCGCGACTCGGCGGAACTAAGTTTGGCGTACACGCGCGGCTGTATAATACGACGAGAGCGAGAGAGAGCGAGAGAAATGAGGAGAGGGTCGAGGCGTAGGAGGAGATATAGGCAGCGTGCGTGGGCTCTGTCTCGCGTGCCGTGCGTCCGTCGAATCACGTTTCAATTTATAACTGTCACGCGGGCATCGCTGCGGGCGTAAAAATAAACTACTGCAGCCCGAGGAGCCCTAGCGGCGCTACGCGCCAGCGATCGTGACGTGCGCCGCCCCGTTGCTCGGCTCTCGTCGACGCCGGTCACTGTATCTTTTGCGCGTATATATAATACTCTGCTGCTGCTGCTGCTGCTGCAGCTTCCCGTCATCCTCAGCATGACTCGCGGAGAATCAACTTAAGCGACGTTACGCTCGGGAGCTGATGCTGCCGCTGCTGCATGTGGCCGGGAAACTGCTGCGTTCGCGTTACCCGATCTTTTTTGGCTCGCCGCGTGCGGTGCGTATAGTGTCACTCTCGGCTCTCGCTCGTCGCGGCTTTCCCGGAAGGCTACTTTGACGCTCTAGTTTCAGATGCGCGCGGCTCTCGCGATTATACCTTAAAACGCGACGCTTCGCGGCACACGTCGTCGCGCGGGGAAATCGAAAGCCGACTTTTAAAATTCCCACGGTAAATCAGAGTTACAGGGTTGATGGGGTGATGCGTATGATTACACCCTGTCTCCGAGCGGCCATAAATCTCTCGCTCTCGCTCCTCCTCCTACCGCGAAAACGGCCGCGTGTTCCCCGCGCGCCATCAGGTATGGAGCTCGTCTTTGCTTGTACATATATGTATGCCCATTTCGTCTTGTATATTGTACGTGTCCCTCTTTCTCTCTGTCGGCTTCGCTGGCAAAGTGTCGCGTATAGCGGACGAGTCCGTTATTGTTGTGTAATACGCGTTAAATTTGCAAAGTGCTAAGCGGAACTGCACGACGCCGCGAGTAGCGCATAATTAATTCAAGCCGAGTGCAAAACTTTCTGTTTGTATCTTGGAAGTACGTAGAGTTGAATTTTAAAACACGCTTCTGCAGCTCTATAGTCCAGCTCGTGCATTATTTACGTGGAAAACTTGTGATGTCTATATCTCTCTCGCGTCGTTGATTATACATATAGTGCGGAGCGTGTCGCCCAACAGTGGAATAACATAATAATAATGCATCAGCGTAGTTCCTTATTCTCGCCATAATAATACACACACGGAGACCAGGTGTGTTCGAGGCAATTATGTTACACGCGCGTATGGAGTCTCTCCGGAATCACAGTAATCGTTTAATAAAACGTAAACTGGGCGATAAACTCGGCGGCAGTGAATTTTGGGGAAAGAAGAAACTACATGGTCGGCCGGAATTGACCAGTCATTCGCCGAGCGCGATTTCGGTCGATACCCCGACATTAAAGCACTCGTCACTGCGGGGCCCGGCAGCCTGGGGTCCCGCTCTCCCTCTCTTTCACTCGCGCGCTTGACTGCTACAAACTATTGCCATTAGTATAATTACGGTGATCCCCGCGGAGAGTTGGAGGTATATCGGGAAGGAGGGAGAGAGTCCGGGCTCCTTCCATTATTTCCGAATTGCTGTGTATAACGCTAAGCGCACGCGAGCGCGCTTGCCTTTTCAGCTTTGGGGGCTACCAAATTGCCGGGCCGAAGGAAGGTGTGGCCGGCCTCCGCTCCTCCTCGCTAATCGCTCTTTGATAAACGCTAAACGAAAGAGATGCCTTATTTTTTTTCATATTATTTCAAAACGACTCCGAACACATGATTAGCCAAACAATCGCTAAACGATAAGCCGCAGTGAAGTCGAGAAACGCTCGGCGAGTAAGATGTGCCGATACTAACGGAGAGAGAGAGAGAGAGAGAGAGAGAGAGAGAGAGAATTAAAAATGAATGAAAAGCCCGAATAATACACGACAGAAGGGGGACTCCAGGCGGCAGTCTATAGAGCAGATCGGAAGTGTAATTTCGCGGCCGATTTTTACGGTCCTCGATAGGGCGCGAAATTCCCGAATTCGTCGAAGGGAAGCAATTTTCTGCTTTTCGAGAATATAATTTTCGCGTCGGAGGGGCATCTCCCGCATTCCCCGAGATAAGACTGCGCCGCGCTCTTCTCTCTCGGCTTCCTCCCTATTGCTGCAGCAGCCTCGCGCGCACGTATATACACCAGAGCCCGTGTGAAATTACTTCGCCGCGCGGCTTACCCCCGCCGCCTGACGCTGCGCCCGTTCTACCGTGTATTCTCATTCAGCCGGGATCTGCCTGGAAATAAAGTAGATACCTCTCCTATTTTCACATCTGGAAAATTGCTGTAGCGTATATACCGGCTCCGTCTTGGCTGCTGCCGACTTCAATTGCTTTTCGGGGGTGGATGCGTGTTTCGGTATACCGTGCGTGTGTTTTTCCTGTTTCCCGTCGTCTTCGCCGAATCCTGTGATTACGTGTGTTTTCGCATTAGGACCATCTCGGCTATTTCTAATCGCTTTGCGTCACGTAATAATTGCTCCAAAGTATATAGTCGTTCAATTATCACCGGCGAGTTGCACAAGAAGTATCTGTTTGGGAAAGATATTATATAAATAGATCTTTGAGAATGTTTCTTGTATAGAATATCGATGCGTAAGTATACACGGCGATAATAATACTCGCGGTTACGAGATAAAGCGCGTTACGTATCGAAAAATTCTAAGCCTATTTTTAGTATTACACGGCACGTAATAAATGCTGAGCACGATTCCTCCACTTGAATCGTAAATATATAATCATTTGATTAGATTCGTCGTTACCCAACCCGCGGCTCAAAACAGCCACAATTCAGAAATACATAATTCGCCAATTGGATTAAGCGATTATTCTCGGAGCGTCATTGCAAAAATCCACAATACAGCAGTAGTATAATAGCGGCTCGTATCTTTCGAATTCTTCCATGTACCTACTCGGATCGGCGCGATCTCGCGAGAGACAGCTACTCTCGCGACGCGTGTGTGTATGTGTGTACTTAGTTATGTGATGTACGAGTGATCGGATAGCGCGTTCCTCGTGCCGTCGTATACAGTAGTATATGGCCTGCACGGCACTTATCCAATTAATGTAATTGCGCGATTTAATTGCCTGGCGAGATCGCACGCGTTGCAATCCGCAAAAAAATGTAATAAGAGAGAGGGAACGTCACGCGATAAAATCACCCAAGTCGCGCTGACAATTAAGAACTTATTTGCTTCACGCTTATTTTCGCTCTCTCGGCCTTTTTCTTCTCGCCCCGCTTCTTGATTCTCTCAGCTGCACTTGCGGCGCAAGGCTCGTCTTCCTCGTGTGCGAGATCTCAGTGGCTTTTTTTCCAAACTGCAGCAGCCGCGCTCCTTTTCGAAGGTCGCTTATTTTATCGAGAAAACGTGTAATTTGATGACCACGCCGCCGCCGCCATGTTTTTCTTGTTGTTCCGCGATGCAAAGCGATCATGAGATTTTTTCGACCGGCCACCGGTGGAGCAATTCCCCGCCGCTGTGGATAATCGCTCGTAATCACGCTTTTGGCTCGCATGAATCCTGCCTCATTGATCGGCACTCTATTATCCGGCGTGGGATTTTCAGCCGCTGCGTCCTATATATTATATATAGATTGGTGCAATCTTGAGGCTAAATCCTGTTAGCTATATCTGTACTGAGAGGAACGGATTAAATTTGCACTGGACATCATCCAGCAGCGCGGAAAAACTAGAGTAGGCGTAAAATAAAAAAAAAATGAACGCATCAAAGTGTCCCTCGTGTAAATAAACATAATTCATCTCTATACTGCTCGCGGGTAACGGCAAATAAAATTCTAGATGCCTCGCGTACTCCAGCCTGCACCTTATACATCTAGTTTGCGCGCCGCGGCATAGGAGAAGTTTTCAGCCGACGCCGCTGATGCTGTAGGCCGGAAAAACATAACGCGTGTCATAACTTCCGTTATAGGTTTTTAAGCGCGGCCCGACTTTCTATATCTCGCTACACACACACGCGCGCGCGCGCACGTACGGGCGGTTCATGGGAATTTGATTTACTGGCTCGCACCTTTACGATCGAGCCGCACACATTCGCGGTTAGTGTGCCTCGGCGACGGCGGCGCCTCTGTGTACGCGCGCATGTGAGTGTGCGTACCATACACACGTGACCGGCCTAACCAAAGGACCTGACTTTATCTTTCTCGCCGGCTCCCCGTTACACACTTCGATACAACATTATTTCTACATTAAACACATAAAAAACCGAGGAAGCCAAGTATACAACTCCTCGATAAATCTTTTTTTATTATTTTCCGTGCGCTGGAGCTGCTTGACTCGCGCGACCTTTTCTCCGCGGCCGAGTGCAGCCGCGGTATTGAGAAGTCGTTGCAGTTTTATTGCGTAAAGGAAATTGTCAGTAGTCCATTTCTTTTTCTCTTCTTCTTTTATCGCAACGAGAAAAAAGGTCAATGCATTCTCCGACGATTTCAATAAAGCGCTACTCGAGAGAGCTGCTGCGCAGCAGACAAGAAGAAGTTGCTTTGTGGTCGAGGGCTCGCTGTATATAGAAGACATTTTTTGTTTTGCAGGTAAATGGTGTCAACGTCCAAGAGACTGGAGCTCGCCGCCAGACGCGCAAAGAGCGGCAAGCGATGCCGCGCGACGCGGCGTCCTCTACTCCTCCGTCTTCCTCGGCAGTCCCGGTAAGTCAATCTTCATTTCTGCAAAAACGCCTTTCCTGGAAAATCATTTATATATAGCTATACACCAGTTTCTTGCCTCAAATTGAATCATTTCGTTATTCTCTCGCGCGGCTCCACGTAACGAGCAATAATCATATCTGTGGCAACAAATAAAAAAAAATAGAAAAATTACACTATCATCGTGAATTGCGCACGATCGCAGCAGCCGAGCGCGATAAGAGTGCAGCTCCCGATGGAAAGCGTTCGCACGATTGCGATCGCGGCGAATCGCGCAGGCGCGAAAGATAATGACGAGGACCGTGTGGTGTGTATCAGCTAGCCGCGTCGCGGCAATCACTCGCGCCTAGCGTGTATTTGCACTCGCTGCCGCCGTTTAGCCGCAGCCGAGGTGTACGCAGAGAGGCGGTGGGTGGAGCGAGACTCGCGGTTTTACGGCATAAACACGCGCGCATATATATCTCCGTGAGCCAACACAGCCGCGTGTGCGAGCATTCGCCGCATTGAATAAATATTGATGCCCGCGAGCGCGCGGAGCAACGACCAATCGCGCCTCGTGATACGTCGCGCTCACCTTTACTACCGTCGTCGCCGTCGACGACGTCATTGATTTTTGTACTTTTCGACGTGGCACACTATTTATTATTATTTTTTTTCACAAAAATTCACCAAAAGCTACCCCGGAGTAATGAACTGCATGGGTACCTAATTGGACATGCGCATGCGCACATTCATGCGTAGTGACTTTTGAAAAGTAAGCGATATATTTAGAACAAGTAACATTTCACAAAGCCAGTTTAAGTGAGGGGCCCCCCGGTAAATCTAGCAGGGGTTTTCTGCAAATCTACTCTAGAATGTTTTTAAAGGGGAGTAACCGTGGGGTTCTATTTTTTTCAGTTTAAGAAAAATCGCGAGCATCATCTTGGTGTCGCATGCGCGAGAGTAGTGTCTTTCTTTTCCTTACTACGCACATATGTAACTACTTGCACATCTGACGCTGGTTTATCGTCTGCAACAGCAGAAGCAGCGGCAAGTAGCTCGCGCTCCTTTCCTCCTCTCTCCGCAGCCCGCTCCCTCTCTTTCCGACGGTGGCGGCGGCGGTGGCAGGGCGCTGCTGCGAAAGGTTAGCGCGACTGCGGTCTCCATGGCAACGAAGCGAGGCGGGAATGCGACGGTAACCATGGCAGCCGGCCGCCGCGCGTCGCTCCGTCCTTGTCTCTCGCTCGCTCGCTCGCGCGCGCGCGCGCAACCTGTCTATCCTCTCTTTCGGCCCCGTTCTCTCCTCCTCATCTGGTGGATCTCTTCCTTCCGCCCAGCTTCGCTCTCTTCCAGACGAGGCTCAGGATCGCCTCCTCGTGCCCGTCGTGCTCTCTGTATAACATATATAGAGTGGTCGTGGGGAATCGCGCTGAGACCACGAGGATCTCGACGACGAGGATGATGCCGCTCGCCGAGGGTCTGCTTTTGACGTCATGCAGGTTGACCTTGAGATTCGAGCCAATCGATAAGCGACTTGCCTTCGGCTGGCATTGAGATGACTGATTGCCCGGACGTTTTTATGTAGTCGCTGACGATAGCGATTCCTTATCGCTCGTTGTATATTATTAGGGATATGCGAATCGTCTTGTTATACGCAGGGCTCCGACGATTTGAAAACAAATTCGAATCTTTTCAACTTATTTAATTGTGCATTTGCGTGATTGATAGCGCCGATTTCGCCTGGAAGTCAGACGGTAAATATAACCGCAGCGCCGCCTCGTGAAACAGTAAAAGCGAATATTATTTATTGACGTCGGTAATTGCATTCCCTATCACGCAACAGAGAGAAAGAGAGGGAGACACATACACACAAGCTAGCTGCTAACCGAGTTATTTTTATGAATTTTTCATGCAGCGCGCCGGCAGAAATTCTCGGCGAGCGAGCGAAGTGGCCTCTCGAGCGCGTCGCGTTCTATTATTTATCTCGGACTGCGCTCGCGCGCTTTCATTTCTGCCGAAAATTACGAAAAGCTAGAAACAATTTGCGGTCCGGCCTCGGACATGCGTCGACCCTCGCCTGCCCCCGGTACTTTTGAATGTTTGATACGGAAAAAGATGAGAGCCGGCCTTGCGCCTGTTGTGTGTTTTCTGCGTCGACTGTGTGCGTGCTCACTCTCTCTCTGATGTGGAGTGTGTGTGTGAGTAGGGTCGCAAAACGAATTACGACGTGACCGCATACAAATTCACGGAAATTTCGACGAAAAGCTGCAGCGGTTGTGTGCTACTCCGCGAGAGGGGCTTGTGTGTCATGTCGCGCGAGTGGCCCGCGGAAAATCCGCTGGGGTTAAAATCGCCTTAAGAGTATTATATATACCGGCCGGCTATGCAGACGAGAGACATGCCACCCCATTCGCTCGCATTAACGTCAAACGTCAAACTGTGAATAAATTTAAATTTTAACTTTGAAACATAACATGTAGATACACAACTATTTTTCTCACTGGGAATGTGCGCGGAAAGTCCTTTCACTCCGAAGTATATGTATATAGACGTTTTCGCGAGTACTATATAGGTATACCGCGTTTTCTCCGCCTTTTGCCCCAACCCCCAGGTCTGTGCAAGCGCTCGTCGACTCGACATTGAGGTCTGCCTTTAATGTAAGGGTTGCTCGGTTTGGGCGTTAGGGGCGAAAGAGTTTACGTGTATACGTGTTTGTATGCGTATATATACTGCTACATAGGTGCGGTAGACGACGAGCGCGGAGCGAGAGAGAGAGAGAGAGAGAGAGCCGGTTTAAAACCCCTCGGGGCTTGAGGTCTGGGCCGGTTAGATTTATCGGATGTTTTGGTTGGCGGCCATTGTTAGTTGTTCCCTTTCGTCTCTCTCGCTCTCTTTCTCCCTTATTCGCCGGCTCTGCGCTTCGTTTTCCATGTCTTTCCCTTTAAAGTGCCAGCTCTTGCTTTGAAAACAGCGCGCCGCAGCTCACTTGCCAAAGAATTATGTGGTGGCAAAATCGAGCAAAAATCCACTCTCGGCTACGGTTTCGGAGCTGTTTCATTCAACCTGACCTCGCGCCAGTAAGTAGATGCAGCCGAGTGTGGTGAGACCACCGGGAAAAATCATCACGCTGATCCCGCGCTCTCGCTACTCTGACCCAAACTCGGCTAACGAAGTTAAGTCCTCTCGTCGTCGTCGTCTACTAGCCAACGGCGGTGGCTGGAATATCCGCGATCGATCAATTGCCAAGTTTTCCATTCGTCGATGCAGATTCGGCCGACGGCGGCGGAAAACGGAAGTTTGGCGCCGAACCACTGCCTCTGCAGCCACCGCAGCACGGCCGCGGCCTCCCGATAGATTTATTAGCATTGTTTGCGAAGGTCTCTTTCCCCGCGAGTAACCGAGATCTCTCTCTCGCTCCCTCCAGCCGCTTTGAGAGATGTTCCCCGTCCTCTTAACCGCAAGTTTCGCGGGCTCAAAGTTATACCTGAGCTCGCGCAAGGCAGAGAGATACTACCGCGGTTTCGGCCCTGTCTCTGCCGATTTCACAGCCCGACGCTGCGGCTGCCTTTTACTTCGATTGCTAGCTCGCGGTTCCAAGATGTTTTCCGAGTTTCCGTAGCTTGTTGATTCGGATCTCGGATATCGACAAGTGATGACTTTTCATGCAGTCTCCGATGATGTAACGGATGCACGTGCGACAGTGTAATCCAAAGTTATAGGTTTATGATGTGCTCGACAGTTCTTATCATTTTTCAGCGTAGAATCTTGTATCATTTTTCCGAGTAGAGTCATTATTTAAAGCGTTTTTTTCAGGAATTAAATTCTGTCACGTAAGTGCAACTAATTGCGACTGACAAAAAGTTCGATTAGCAGTAAGATTCTTTAATACCGTATGTATAAAAGGCCATCATAGGTCTATTGATCGACCCAACTCAACTAATTGCATGAATAATTAATAAGTATTATAATCGCGCGCGTTTACCGAGACTTTTTTCTCTCGCACACAAAGCAACGCGTCATCATCATCATCGTACCGCAGTCAGCCTGAATGCTCGCTCACACCTGTGTGTAATAGCAACGCTCCAAGTGGAATAATTACGCCGATCTGTCCGAGATAACATCGATTCTCACAAGATAATAAGCGGCGAAAAAACACGCAAATACCAGCCGGTGGCAGTGATTCGATATGCGTAAGCCTCTCGCGTCCACCGAAATCCCCGAGGCCACGGGCTCGTTACGAGAGGCATAGCGAAACCGCGCGCTCGAGCTTTTATCGGCATCAGCATGATTGGAGCAAAAAATGCGCGCCGCGTTACGTACGTAGAACATTTCTCGAGCTTACAGGCATATATAACACAGAGTCGCGCTTGCGTTGTTCGATTAGCGGAGAGGAGCGACCCGACCATGACCTCTTCTCTCACTCTCCTCTCCTCTCTTTATCTGTGCCGCAGAGTCTAAGGTAGGCACACTGCACACGCACACGCCGGCTCGTCGTTCTCTCCGTGTGCTCCATCTTGCGGCACTGATTGGACGATCCATCACCGCAGGCCTCTTCTCTTTCTCTCTCTCGCTCGCTCGCACGGCCTCCTCTCCTCCTCGTCCTCGTCTCTGCTTCTTCTCCTTCTGCTGCAGCTTCTTTGACCGCGCGCGCGGCTGCGCTAGCCGGCTCTTTCTCAAGTCCACGCGAGAGGTGGACACGCGTGCTTCTCACGCGGCGCGGCAACAGCTGCCATATCTACCGCTGCGCGGCGATTTTTTCCATGTTTCTCCAAATGCCATTCGCGTCCGCGATTTTATCGGCCTTTGAACCATGCTGCTGCGAGACTTGACTCTGACGCATTGAACATTGTTGCTTTTATTCGCTGGCATGCGTTCGAAAATGAATTTGCATTCGCTGTATATAGGTACAGTCGGCGCGCAGCAAAAAATGCAGTCTTGTAAAGCATGGAAATGTAAGGCATTGTACGCTCGCGAAGAAAATCGACGCGGTATATGAGAGAGTCGATAAACGTGATTCCTCGCAAAATATAAAGCCGGCGGAGAGAAAGAGGAAGCGAATGCGCCGTGAGCGAGAGCAACGGGGAGAAGAGAGGAGAAAGAGAAGCGCGTTGTCGCGCACGGTCCAGGGATATTCATTAGTTCCTTATTCAAAGGCCGGGGGAATAGTTCCGGAGTCGCCGCGCTCGCGCAGAGGCACACAAAGCACAAAGCTCTACTCCGTCGTAGAACAATGAAAGCCGCAGATTTCATGAAGCCCGCGAGATAGGCACAATGCTTTAGCCAATGTACGCACACGTGAGCCGTGGCTTCCCCTCTCCCCTCCATACCTAGCCCCTTCTTCTCTCTCCTTTTTCCATTCTCTCTTTTCCTCTCTCTCTCGCGCGCACACACACACACGCGCACGGCGTAATATTCATACGCGTTGAATATATTAATGCGCCGAGAGATATGTAAAGCGTACACGCGACTAGGAGAGTGAATATGAGTCTCTTTGTCTCACTCGCTCTTTCCCCCTTTCCCGCACTTCTGCTGTAATATTAGTGAAATGTGTCTCCGAGCTGTACCCATGTGCGGCTCTGATATTAAACAGCCAGCAGCCGTCGGTGCATCTGCGTTATTCGAATTCTACTACCTCTCTCTCTCTTCTCGCTCTTTTCTTTTCCATCTCGCGCGCGTTCTATAACCTCTCTCGCATATGTGCTGCTTGTTTTACGCTCGCGCTTCAATTTACAATTTTACCTGAAATTGAAAACGCCGCCGCTGCTGAAAAGTCTGCGAGTCGTATTGTAGAATAACCTATATAATTGTCGCACTACCGGTGCGTAATCCGTCATGCTGTATATATCCTGCATATGTGAGGAGCAGTCGGCAGCTGCGTGTAATGGCGCTGCAGAGATACAATAACGTCGCCTGGAGTAGTTTTCTTCTTCCGTTACTCTTGCCTGCGTAAATTTCAAACGCGAAAATAAAGTCGAAATTAGTACCGTACAGAATAGTGATGCGAGTTCAAATTCCGCTCAATCTTCATTCGGCGGGCGCAGGGGGTGAATTCGCGAACGTAACGCCCAGCGACGCCCGGCGCTCTTCGATTTTTATGGGACTACAGGCGCGCATTGTTCCGTCGCGTTTCATCGTCCGTCCCTCTCTGTATCTCCTCCCTCGCTTACAATCATAGAGAGCAGCCGTGGAAGCGGCGAACGCGCAGGGCTGCTGGCGAACGGAAAAAAGCGAGCGCCTGTGGAATAATTAAAATGTGGTATTTACGAAGGGGTTGTATGTGTGTGTGTATGTCTGCTGTCCTCCCGCCGGGCGCATTTACGAACGATACCGTATTGGGAGAGAAAAAAAACGCGCGGGCGAATACGAGAAAAAGGAACACACGACAAAAAGTGGACGCAGAGGGAGCTGACTCCGGATATACACACGCTACGCGAATGGAGATACGACTGCAGCGATTTTTTAAAATAATAATCACACGAAGCATAGATATATTTTTAAATTTGCCACATTATTTCGGTGTACGGAGTATAATTGAATCGTATTGTAGGCAGCGAGATGAGGCGCTTCTGCATAATCAATTCCATTTTCAATCTCGTTCTCATTTTCTCCCTCATCGAGCAATAAGAGCGCGTAATCAAACGCTACTCGCAGAGCAAATCCGGCCGGCAGGCGCAAAGAATAAAAAAGAAGGAAAATAATTGCATCCGCGAGCAGCGATTAAAGCCGAGGGTGGTATCCTCGGCCACCCCTTCCCGCGTGTATATCAGAAGAAAGGGAAAGGAGAGATCGCGGATGAAGCTCTCTTCTCGTTCTCTCTCTCACTCACGAACCTCCAGCGGATATACCAGCAGCCGAAACACACACGCTCACGCACTCGCAGAGCAGCAAGAGAGAGAGCGAGAGAGAGCGAGCGAGGATACGCCGGGGCAGCAGCAGCATTCTCTTCATTTCCAGGCTGTCACGAGCAGAAGAAGATTCTGGCTGCGTTTGACAGCTGCAGGGTCTGGGTTGTTGGGCGAGAAAGAGCGAGCGAGTAGGTTTCGAAACTCCGTGGAGGGAGGGAGAGAGAGAGAAGCGAGGCGTAGAGGGTGGCATTCGCCACTGCCGCTCCGCGTGACCGCCCTATATATGCTATTTACGGACTGGTGTACACGCGCGCACGCTTTCTCTCTCTCTCTCTCTCTCTCTACCAGTCGAGAAAACTACCCTTCGCCTCGCCACTCGACTCTTCTCCCTTTTTTCGACTAACGCGTTCGAGCCACGCCGCTTGTTTTTTCCGTTTTGTTTCAGCCGCCTCTCGTTTGTTTGTTTTTCTGGGGGTGCGCGACTAGACTTGGTTTTTTTCGAGGCTTTTTTTAAGCGCCGGCTTTGATGTCCAAGCTATATTCGGTCCGAATTTTTTTCCCGCCGGTCGTCGCGCTGTGTTTCAGTTGCGGCGTCGCGGAAATTCCACTTGTTTTCCACGTGCACTCGTATTCATCTGCTGCAGAAGAGTTGTTTTTTTATCAAATCGCGGAGTCGTATATATACTTCACCCGAGAAAAAAGCTATCTCGTTCAACGATAATCCAAAGTAATTTTCAAAATAAGACACCCATTCGATGAGCTGGAGAATAAGAAAGAAATCCTGCCGCGGCTTAATCGCGCATTTATTCGCCGACGTTGCTCGCATGGCCTTCGCGAGTCTCAGCTCTCTCTCTCGTCCGAGAGCTGCGCGCACCTCTCGAAGAATAAGAAAAAGGAGAAAAAGCGGCAGGCAAAGGCAGAGCCGAGCGTTGCATGCATTGTACGTGTCCACACGTATATATATACACGTACACGGGAACATAGTGAGAGAGAGCTGCGTCGTTAAGGATGCATTTAAATATATATATATATGTATGCGCCGGCGCAGGGCGATTACGAGGCATTTTTGCTCGGCGCACGCGATCATTAGAGCAATTATTATTGTGTCGGTGCACAATGAGGGCCCGGCTCTCGGACAACAACGAGAAAGACCGCGGCTTCGAGGGTTGAAGCGCGCTCTCGCCTGACGAAGAGAGAGAGAGAGAAAACGAGCGCCGGCCGGCTCGCTTCGAGAAAGGAAAACACTAGGCCGCGCGCAACAAAAGTGCGCCGCGCGCGGCGCCCGCTTGACATTCGACGTGCACTGTAATTGCGCTCGAGAGCTCAGAGCGCGGCTTTTCATTGTGGCCTCAGAGAGCGGCGGCGACTTTCGAAAAGCTCTAGAGAGAGATCTTTTTGTTTTCGAACCGTGAATCGCATCAGCTGAGTGTGTCGGCGTAGGCGTACTACGTCGGGTTTCGATTATTGTCGCGCATAAATAGATATGTTCGATTCGAGTTTCATTATGCTCCTCGCGATGTCTTGCCGGGATAACTTTGCATGACAATTGAATGCAGTCTTTGTGTCGTCGAGTAATGTTACTGCTCGGATAAAAATTTCGCGTGGATTTTTATCCTCTGGCACTCGATTCAATTCAATTAATAGAGAAAGAGGACTGACAGTCGCCGGAGTCGTGCGCAGCTTGAGAATGAAAAATTCAACCCACCCCTCCATTTACGTAAGATGAAATAGTAATGCCCGCTTGCCCCGTTGCCGCAAGTATATTAGGAACGAAATATTCCGCTAGTGACACGATGATTTCCCTTCTCACGACTCTGAAGCGCGAACAAAATCTGCAGATGGATATAAAATTTAACGAGTGCACGAAAGCACGTTGGCGCTCACGGAAAATCCATAAAGCCCGTCCCCTGCTTACCTACAGTTTTCCTGACGCAGACTTTCGGTTGCGCAAAGCATTTGATATTTGCATTTTCACGAGCAGACAAGAGACTTGCCTTATATATTTGCAGCGCTGTGTACTTACGTTTCGACGCACCCTTTCCGTCATTTATAAGAGCGACGACTCCCACGGCAGAATCGTAGCTCTCGTGTGTCCACTCTACGACCTTGCTGAAAACCTCCTCGTTTCTCATCTTGAGGCCCACGCAGGAGCGAGCCTGCGAGAGAGAAAGAGCGACCTCGCGCGGTTTATAAACGCTCCGATGCCGCGAATCTCTCCTGCGGCTCGTTAAAATTAAAAGTTATGCGAGGACGCTCGGCCGTTTTAATCTTGAGCGCGAGAGTCTGTAATGGAGCCTCGCACGCCACGTTGCCAATTTTTCTGAGATTGCATGTATCCCATCAATCCCGTAATGAGTCTTTTGTGCGAAACGTCTATTAGTTACGGTGTTTAAATGAGAAAACTCTCATAGGCTATCGATTGCCGGCCATTTTTCGAGAAAAGCCGAGATTCATCCCCTGCTCGTTCATTAATTGGCAATCCAAGTGCCAGAGCCGTTATTGGCTCTTATCGGCGCACGCGTGATTTGAATATTCGATCATCGGCCTTAATAGAGACGTCGTCGCGCTGGGCCCTCTCTTGCGCAGGTGAAAGAATCGGAGAGAGGTCCGGCGCGCATCCGAAACAAATTATCGCACGTCGGGGTCCGAGCTCGCTTATCTGGCAGTCGGCTTGTTTCTCGCTCCGCCTATTAGTTCCTGTGTCCCGAGCGGTGGCCTTCTCTCCTCCTCGCGCGCGCGCGCACATCCTTTTTCCAGGCCTGAAAGACCGACGACAGAGAGAGCGGCCGCCGCGTGAAATACTGCGACTTGATTTCAACACCTTCGTGCTCGTTAATTAGCGGCAACACGAGCCGCGCTTTTATGCCCGCCTCTCTCTTTCCCTCTTTTTCTGGGCTGCTTCTGCTGCTGCTGCCGGTTCATGATCGGCACAGTGCGTCGGCAAAAAGTGTGTTCAGGAAATAAAGATTTTTTTAAGAGGTTGGCGGAGCATCGCTTATCTTGACGACCCGCTGGATTATTATATTATATGCGGAGTTTCGCTCGTTACTCTGATTGGCCGGAGTTGTTTAATTATCGTATGAAAGGGGACACGCGCGCATTTTTTAATAACCCACGCGTCTCTTTTCCGAGAATAACTGTTGTATACGGTATACAAGAATTTAATGGGGGCCATCAAAGGCGCGATATGACAAGCGACAAAAGCCAGTTAAACCGCTGTTTCCGTCCAGGTCCGAACAAAGCGAGCAAGCGGAGCAATTTTTCCGCTCGGCTGAAAATCGCGCGTACAGCCGTGCTGTGTGGGTCAATGGGAGACTAATTGTCGAAGCCATCCAAGAGAGCCGTGCGCGGCCAGCGAAGAAAAGAGAAGGCAGAGAAGTGAAGGGGTTGCTTGCGGAGAAGCAGGGGCCGCCACGCGCGCGCGCGAGAGAGAGAATCGAGAGGGTGGTCGACGAGGAGACCGAGCTCTGGTACTCGAGATGCGTATATAGACGAGGGTTAGCTGCGACACGAGAGAGGGAGAGAGAGAAGCACTCGACTCGAGGGCCCACAACAGATTGCCGAGATCGGAGAGAAAACAATGCCGGATCTGCGGAATGCATCGCACGCAATAAGCGACGCCCCGGCTGCTCCCCATATAGGTACTCTCTGATGCTCGGCTCGAGTAGATCTCCCCCGAGATGCAGCTTGCGTGTTTGACGACAAACACAGTCTTAAAAGTCGGCCCTTGAACACATTCCTCACTCACCATTGTGTCGCGTGTTTGTTTGTTGTGCGCAGTGGAGTTAATGGCGCGTGATTTTTCAAGTCGAAAGCATCTCTTTTTAATTTTATCCGAGTATTTAGAACGGCATCAGTCGCTGCAGTCGACTGCATCAATCACGATTATCAATTATTCGGGCCCACTCGCTGAATATTGCTCTCGCGCACACATAGCCGCACGTGTGTACATGCGCGCGCTCAAAGATGCATCGTTAATTGGCGAAGCCGGCTTGAAATATATGTCTTGCCAGCGATCTGCGCTCCTCTACACATCGGCGAGTCGGGTAATATGCGAAGAGCATCGATATTACGTATTTATTACACTGCCGAAGGGTGCACGGCTGCTCTCGTCGTCGTCGTCGTCGTCGGACGCACCGGCCGAGGCGTAAGAGGCTCGGCTTCGGCCCCTGAGACTCCACTGCTTATACACATGCAGCCCGAGTGAGAAAGTGGATACAAGGTGGGAAGGGCTAATCAATTTATCACTGCAGGTGCCCCGGAACATTTACATACTCAATGACGCTACCGTGGGCGTGTATCCTGCGTATATACACGTACGCGCGGAGCAAATTACGACGGCTGTTCGCCTTGCATTGTTGTTGTCGGCACACAGACGAGCCAATTATTTGCTCCTCTATACTCTGCTGCGTGATCCTTCTCCGCATGCTCTCGCCAATGACCTCGTTGACTTTTACTATATACTATTGTTTGTTTTTAAACGAGCGATTTTTTACCTGTATTATATGTATTCGACTTCCTCTAATTACTCGCTATACGCTGCGGCGTCAATTTTTAGCAGCCGCCGCGTGACCCTCGAGAAAACAGGCTCGTTCTGCGCTGCCTGCCTCGTATCTCGCTAAGTGCATCGTAAAACGGGTGCTAATATGGCGCAATCTAAGCGGCCGTGATTTACGAGGTCATCATCTCGTCCACGCGCCGCAGCCGCCGCCGTCACCACTTCGGTGGTCCTGCAGCACGATATCTACTTTTATTCCTATACATAACATAACATAACAGTGCAAGCTGACTTCCGGCCGGTCGAGCACGCGGAAAAACAGATGCTTCGTACCGCGGAGAGAACGATCCTCGGGGACTCGTAAAATTTCTTCGCGAGACCGGGAGAAGGAGAGAAGAAGTTAATCGTTTTTTAGCCTGCTGCCGCGCGCTGATGCCGTATACTACTGCTGGAGTAAGAGAGAGAAGCCGAGAGATTCGAGTGATTTACGGTGTGCTCTGCGTCGCACGCGTTATACGCATATACACTCGCATTATATACGGAGTTGTCGCGTGCAGTCAAAGATTTTCACTGCTGATGGATTTCACACCTGTTTTTTTTTCTCTACACTTCGTGGTTACCGTGACATGCGGACTTTGTTTGTGTATGCACTTATCGGTGTTTTCGTAATGTAGTTTTTACGCCGCTTGTTTAAACAGTCGAGCCAAATCGCAGCGATTCGCCAATAAAGCAGTGAACAAGCCAGCGCAGAGAATGTGCGAACACGCGTGTCGTGAGCGCGGGCTACGATAAAAAACGAAGAGCGCGAAGACGACACACGACGTCGACGACGCGACTACATAAAGTGCATAAGCGGAATTGAAACGTTGAAGGAGAGACGGCTGCGCGACAACGACGACGAGGAGAGAAAATTCGTCGTCTTGGTCGTGGCGACGTGGTTGTCGTCGTCGAGGCGCAGCTGCTACTGCCGGCGCTGTTTTGTCTGCATCAGCGTGAACTTCTCCGCAACGTGGAGCGTATATACCCTTTCTTCAAGTCTCGAGGGACGCGCTTTTCTTTTTCCCCCGCGTGACTTCTCCGTGGGCCTCGAGAGCCGCTCGCTATTTTCGTTGCGTTAAAAATGCATCCATCGAGCTGCGCGTTACGTATGTGTGTGCGCGTGTGTGTCTGTCGCGGTGGTGGCCCTTCGCTGCTGCTGCTGCTGCTGCTGCTGCTGCTGCTGCACGCGTCGTCGACCTTAACCGCTTCATCCCATTCTTTTGTGACGCGCACGTACGTAGACGTGCGAGACTAGTCCCGTTTAATAATAAAAGGCGCGAGGACAATAAATATACGAGGATCTTGCGCTCTACCCGTAGACAAGGGAATGGCCTGGCGACTATTTTAAATCTTCATTCGACGCGCGGGACGTGACTTTTCCGAATTCGAGAGGGGCCTCCAGAGTGGGCTATTTCGGTAAGTGTTTCGTTGCAATGTTGATGCAACAATGACACCGGCGAAAACTTTCTCGACTGTATTAAATAATAATATCTTTAAAAAAATCCCCGCAGCCGCGGAGAATTTAGATTATTCGCTCTCGCCTCGTGCGTTCCCATTTCGCCTGTGTGTGTATATTAAAAAGAGGCAGAAAGAAGCGAGAAAGAGAGAAAAAACAAAGGAGCCGAGAGCGCAGAGAAAAGATGAGCGCGCGCGAGAAAGAAAGAATCAAAGCGAAGAGAGGCATAGCCGGAGGATAGGCGCACACATATATATACGAGATGAAGGCTGGTTTGATGGAATGCTGCCTTCAGAGAGGAGCCCATCGGATCCTTTGCCGCCACTGCTGGCTCTCTTTTTCTCTCCGAGCTCATACGCCGACGCTGCATATACATAAGTATCGACGCGCAAGCACTATATATAGTGTATAGATATAATACGCAGACGGAGAGATCGTGGTGAGCGGGACACGTGTGCGCCATGTAAGACACCCCGGCTACTCTCCGCTCCGTGATGCCTCTTTGTGTCTACACATCTTTTTTTCTCTCCGGCTTGCGCTCGACTCTTTTATAAACTTATGCTTTCGATGCGGATGCCGCCATATTTGGCGGACAGCGGGAGATAGTAATCGTCTTCTCTCGAGAGCGATTAGGCGAGCGTCGTCGTTCTTCTCTCGCGCTCTCTTATTCTATGCAGAGAGGCGAGGGATTATGCAGGCGCGCGAAACGTTTGTCGGCGCGAGTCACCCGTGCTGGATGTTTATTGTATGCGCGGCGCCGTTTACATCCGCATAGGCATTTTTCCGCGCGGCTCTCGCGTCTGAAGTTTCTGCGAATGGCATTTTTTCGACTTGAATTTATTGCCTTTCAAAGGCTATAATAAATTTTGTCGCCTTTCATTTCCACATTCACGACGATGGTCCGACACGGTTTTTGCCCTTAGACTGATGCTGAGATGAGGAATGCAATACAAATATCGCCAACACCCTGAATTTACAGTGCTCGATATGAAATTTCATCTGGTGTCTGCATGATGAGATCGGAAAGCGGAAGCATCCTTCTCTCTCGTCGTTCAGTATACAACCGATGCCATGGAAGACCGCAGGCCGAGCGCCGGTGATGTGTATCATAGCGCGCGTAACCACACGCACAGAGAGAGAGAGAGAGAGAGCGTTGTTCTCCAGGCGTGCGCTGAGCGCTCCAGAGACACGCTGCAGACGGCTGGTTGGTTTTGATCGTGATTGCCGGCGCGCCGAATTTGTCGCCACGTGTTTTATTGTGAAGCAGCCTCGGAAAATCGCGCGAGGGTCGCGCAAGTACTGGTGTATAGTATAAATAGGGGGGCTCGCAATAAAACGAACGCGTTAAGCGTGTCACTCAACGCCACTATACGCGCAGGGAGCCGCAACTTTTCTTTCTTCTTTGGGTGATTCGCCCGCGCTGAATATATTGTTGTTTTTTAGCCGTGGAGCTCTTTTTTCGCGATACGTCGCGAGCGGACAGCGAGTGTGCTAGAAACCGTGAGGCGCTGTCGAAAATTAAAAACTGCGTTTTTTCGTCCTATACAAAAACCAAGAGATCCTCTCGAAGCAGTCGGCTCGAGGTCGCTTGCGTTGCACCGCGCGCGGGATGATTCAACGCTATGCTGACGGGGGATGCGGGCCGCATGACTAATGGCGACTCATTATTCTTCGGCTCGGATTTATCAGCTCTCGGAGCCGCGCAGCGGTGCGATAACGCGCGCTTTTCGTTCCCTTCGCGCGAGCGGGAGATGCGCCACCCAGATAGCGCGCGAGCGCGTTTTCCTGCGTGCGGTTTGCCGGGCTTTTGTGCAGCGCCTACAGCTGATTGCGGCGAAACGACGATGCCGATGGATGACTGGAAATTCAGATTGTTTTAGAAGAGTGCAGCGTGGCAAGTAATTCAGTCAGCGAGAATATACATTATAATAATAACTCTGGGGTCCAGCGAGCGAGACGAGTCGGGGAGTCTTAATGTCGACTCGAGTCGCTCGGTTCGACGCTAACAAGACTACTCTCCCGAAAGAAGGGCCCCGCACTCTCGGTTCGCGCGCGTGAATTATGGGGCCGCATGGACAAACACACGCACGCGAATCGCTGCATGTGACGAAGAAGAAACAGCCGGGGCCGACGCATCTCGTATAGCTCCGAGCACAGCGCGAGCTGTCGCCAGTTTTCTGGCTCATTACTGGCCGTCGGCGCCCATTCCTCTTTCCTCTCCCTCTCTCGACGATTACATATTTTTCGCTTTTCTAAACTTTGCGCGCCGAAATTGTCTCTCTTTTTACCTACAACACTGTATCATCGTACTGCTGGAGAGCCGCTTTGACGAGTCGTAATTACAATCGTATATTTACGAGGCCATTTCGAAGGCTCGCCGAGATGAGGCAGCAGCTTGAAGAAGGGGAGATAATTATAGGAAATGTAGAGAGAGAGAGAGACAGGGAGAGGGTGGAAGAGAGGGATTCACGTTCCGTGACAGGCTTTTCTTGTTTCATCTCCTACTCGGCCGCTTGATAAATCGTGGACATTAAGCCGCGCGTGCGAGCTTATACTATAACGGCTAGTGCACGACGACGACGCGACTGACTCGACTTGCCGCTGCTGCAAGTGTATATATACGTATGACCATTAACCTCGAATCATGCGCGGCGCTCTGGCTGATTCGCTGCTGCTGCTGCTGCTGTGAATTAGGATTATTCTCGGCGGCTGCGCGCACGCGGGAATCCGCGATTTTCTATTTCGCTGCGCAGCTATACTATTGTCTTGATTTACGCGCCTGGTTATTTACGAGCGTGAATTTTTGCCTCGTCCCGATGCCGTCGCCGTCAGCAGCAGCGTGTATTTTGAAAATTCCGTCTCTGTAATTTGCCAAGGCGTATAATTAAGAGCGTAAAAAGTCTCTGTTATGAAGTTGTCGTTTTAACGGCGACATTTTTCATCTACTCTCTCGAACGATCGTCGCTGTGGGAGAGAAAGAGAGAGAGAGACAGAAAGAGCTTCGATATAAATTACACGGCGCATCCGCAGCGCGCGAGATTTATGAGGATGCGATAATCGATAGCATTATGTAGGAGAATTAAAGTAATTTTCACGCTCTCGCGGAGTTGTGATTCCAAGACGCATCCGGCAATCCAAACAGACCCATGCGTCACTCGCCTAACCACGACACAAGCCTCGAAGCCTCTCTAACGAATACCGCGACACGTGCTCGTCACATGTCCTCGCATTTGCTTCCTATCATCTCATCTCGGGCTTTTCATCTTTCTCTCCTCGTGTATTTTTATCCTTCCTTACCCTCCGCCTCTCTCTCTCTCGGCCATCTATTTTTTCGTGCCCCCACTCCCGCTTTCTCCTAAATTTATTCCTTGTTTTTAAATCTGATTCACTCTTTTTTCTCTCCGCTGCCTCTCCGCTCTTCGCTTTTCTTTTTTATTCTCGCGCTGGCAAAATAACAAAGCGTCGCGACGCCCGGCGATTCCATTAACGCTTTTATTTCGACACTTACGACTCGCCGTATAGCTGCGGCGCGCAGGTCGAACGAGCGATTTTACTGGCGGCGTTAACGTCCCGCCGAACGAGCTCTTGAGTTTATACAAATACGTTCCACGAGAGAGAATGACGGCGAATCATCCCGCGGTCGACGCTCGATCCGCTTCAAGTGTGACCCGAAGGCGACATCCACACGACTTATATGACTCTCGCGTGTTGCGATTATTTATTGCCCTCTGATTGAAAGACATCAGCCGCGCTCAGGATATTTCATAACACTCGTCTCGTTGCATTGTTTTCCTTCAACGCTCGCGGCTAATTATCGCGATCTTTCAAGAACTCGAGAACTATATAATGCGTAATGCAAGGCCGTTCGAAGGCAATAACGATCAATCGACCCTTGAAATCGAATTTCCCGCGTGCGTTCAATCGCAGCAATTGAAATACTAATCCAATCGGCGAATAAAGCCCGCACCCCGCCGAGGAATCCTCGAGAGCTCGACTTACGGATTATCCGGGCCGTGCCGAAGATATCGTGCGCGCCTCCGCCGGCACGTAGCGGGAGATTGCGCTAATTAATGCGCCCGATCTTCTAAGAGAGAGAGGATCGGGTCGCGCGGTGATGTGTCGAGCCGGCGAGCGAGTGCCGTTTCTATGATAATTACCGAGAGCAGGGCCGGCGCGTGAGACTCCGTCTTAATTAGCGTCGGCGCAGTGCCGTGCTCGTGCTGTTTTGCTGGGAAATCCTTTTCTCGCGGGTAATCGACGAATTTTATTCAGCTCAACGTTTTTTTTATTCATTTGAAGTGCATCAGCGACACGAGCAATTTGTGCGGCGGCGAAAAATGAAATAGACCAGTAGCGACACGCGCGAATAACGAACGAGAGCCTAGGCAAATAATAGCGCAGAGCTTCCGCGCGGATAAAGCGGCGATTTATCACGCACAGACGAGTGGCGCATCCTTGCGGAACGACGCGTTTTCGCGCATGTGTCGTCGGCGGACACTCGGCTGTGTCGGGATGCGCGGCACACGCGCTCGCGGCCAGAGAAATGGATAGCCCTCTCGCTTTTAAAAAGTGCGCGCCTCGCGAGGTACCGTCCGAATCCATATGCTGATAATGGCCCGAAGAGCCGAGATATACGAGGCTTTTCCATTCCTCGCTGCGAGCCGTATTTTCCCGTGAAATTCAAAAGTAATATTCGCATCGGTGCATGTATTATTAGCGCAAGAAAGCGAGTGCGAGAATCCGTACAAACCCCCGGAGAGATATGCCTTGATGACTAATTGCGATCCGAGAGCGTCGTCATCCGCGTCATGCAATTCGTCTTTCTTATCATCGGGCCAGCAGCTCGAGCTGCATCAAGCACGCACACGAGTGCGGCGTCGATCGTCTATACACATCCATACGAATGCAGCCGAGTGTAATTGATATACAAGTACCCGCTGGTGTATGCGCTGCAGCTATGATCTCCGCTGGTTCTTGGGGGCCAGCAGTAGTCGCCTACTCCTCCGTTTCTCTCTTTCTCGGCTGGTTCTTCGCGTGTGCTGCAGGCGCTCGGCAGTGGCGATCGATCTGTATTCATAGGTCGTACGGCATAAAATACACTCGGCATGTCCATGAATCAGATAACTGTCAGTGCCGCTCCAAAGAGCGATGTCTCAATCGTCGGGGGTTTTAAGCTCTTTCTCCTTCTCTCCTTGTGCTACTCGCTACTTATGGTCAGCTATGCAGTCGACGAGCTTCTTCTCTCTCTCGCTCGCTCGCTCGCGCTTAATACTCGCGCGATTATATATACCTCGTCAGCGTATATTGCAAATGACTTTGCTCTTTGTCGTCGCTTTTTCTTCTCCTGCGCCTCATCCGGAATAAATTGTTAGCGCTACCGCTTCTTCGCTCATCCGCGAGTGCAGTATAGTTTGACTGAGCGAGGCAAAAATTTCGAGTTCATCTCCTCGACGTTTGGATATAATATATTTTCTTGCTTTTGCCGTGCTTTTCAGCGGATTCCCGCATGAATTATGCAGTGCCGCTCGGGCCTATCTTGATGTGGCGCTCGCAAAAAGTCGAGATTATGCTATTTTACGTGTGCAGTGCATCTAATTCTAGCCTTGACAAAACAGGTTGTCATTTATTTTATTTATTGTCGCAAGTTGTATAGATATACTAATGCCTTCGCAGCTCGTCTCCGTCGAGATTATATCCGAATCGAAATTTTTCAGCGGATACTTACCGACGAATCATTAGCGGTCACTAACCCTATAAGCACTACACCAGACACTCGAGAAACTCGTTCTTTCGACACGCACAACACACACACAGACAGAGGAGTTGAATTTTCATCGGTCTCGCGCAAAGATGTTATTCAAATCACAAAGCAGCTTCTGTAAATACACGAATCTATTTATATAGACGAGTCGACTGCTCTCGTGCTTCGTCCGTCCGATGATCGCGCGCTGCTGCTGCTGCTGCTGCTGCTAACGGTCCGATCGTCGATGCATTCCTGAAAATCTTCTCCACTCTTTCTCCCGTCATAACAATGGTGAAAGCTCGGGCCCCGCGCAGCAGATAAAGGAAGATGGAGCGGCTACATGTCGTATATAGAGGCAGTGCTATACGTATACGAGCCGCTCCGGGGTATAGGATTCCCTCCGTTAATCCGCATAACTTTCATGGCTCGGAGTTTCGTCGTCCCTTCGGATATTCTCTCGCTGCTCCTTGTCCGCCGGAATTAGATATTTCTGACTCCTTCGTGGCCGCAACGTGCGTCATCGGGATTAGGATAATTCACCGTCTGCTCTTCTCTCTCGCACTTGGTATACAACTTTCTTAGCTCCCTTGCGCTGCTCTTGTCGCTCGTCTCGTTATTCCCGATGAGATTTATTAGCGTAAAATTTACTGTTTTATTAACGCGAGCGACGTAAGCCGAGATTAATCGAGCTTTTAACGTGTGCTGGGTATAAATTGCGTGTACTGAATATTTTACTAGCCGCTAATTCGCGGCTCGTAAAGCATTCATTGCTTCGCTACTCAGTAGCCAATAACTCCGACGAGTCTATTTATACAAAGAAATCGATGGCGATGGATATAATCAGAGCGCAGTGTTGCGCGAAATTCCTCATCAAACTATCCATCATAACGCGCTCGCAGCGGCGCGTCGGCGGTCCAATATTACTCCCCCGTTATATATAATAACTTCAAAGCCTCGTCTCGTTCGAGCTCGTTACCTGTATCAACAAAGCCATTAAAAGCTATTTTTCAATGGCACCGACTACTACACACCTTTTGATGTTCTAGAACAAGTGCAACAAGCCAATCGATATTTATCGTTGGACACGCCGCGCGGCCGCGGCCAAATATACGCCGTGTAGCGCGTATAAACGACTCGCTGCCGATATTTATTATCCATCGAGTACTGCCTCTCTCACTCTGCCGAGCTAATAACTAAAGTGTAACTAGCCACCCACGCTCCGTCATCCGCCGCGGTAAAGGTTAACGCAAGCTGCAGCACGCCGTCGTGTGCAGTACTAAATCATTCGCGTCGCGCGGCTCATTTGTAAGACAAACTTTGCGCTCTCTGCAACTCGCTCACTCGCTCGCCTTGCTTTCATATAATACGTCTGTATGCGCGCGGCTCTCGCCGGTACCATCTACGATCGCATCTCTTGTTCTCTCGCTCGTTGTGTTCCTCTTGTTTTTTTTTTAAGGACGTCGCTGCTTACAACGACTTTTTCTCTATTTTGGAGTTGCGTGCGTGTCTGCAAGCAGGGTAAACATTGTCGTCGGCGCAGGCGCAACAGAAATTTCAAACTGCGCGCGAATTATAAATCTGCGAGTACGAGTCACACGCGCACGGGGACGTTATAAATCAGTCTTCTTTTCTCTTTTCAAGCGTCATCCAGCTTTTCCGTCTCTATTTTCTGTCTCGTTCGCGCCGCAAGCATTTAGTATGGCGCACAACGACTGTAAAAGCCAACTTCGCGGCCCATCTCTCGCACTACAATCTTCGATTAATCTTCCGCCTAAGTGACGCTCGCGCTCCTTTGACTCGGCTCGAGAGTTCTCTCTCTCTCTCTCTGTCTCTGCTGCTCTATGCGCCTGAGAAAGTCTCATCTCTTGCTCTGCGGCTGCGAGCTGTGTCATTATATTTTCCGTGACGAGGAAAAAAATTCTTGGCTCCGATTCCGAAAACTTTTTCTTCTTTGTTCGAAAGGATCGAAAATATACGGACTCGTCAGCTTTCAGCGAATAGTCTGTGCTTCTTCAGTTTTATTTTTGGTAACATTCGACACAACCGGTTGACCTCTGGAATTTTTCGCGTACAGCATATCGCCGAAGAAAACTCACTGCGTACAGTATCGCACACAGCCGTCTGGGCGCGGCTGAGCGAGAGTGTTTTGGTGCAATGACCCTCTCTCGATTTGGAGTATGCGAAAACATTAGCTCTGTCTCTATACGCGCAGCGCGTATTCGTATCGCCGGTGCATTTGCGCCCCGGCGCGCCGCTGCGGCACTTTAAGTGCCACTCGCACTTAATTCCGACGGGCGCGCTTAGCTGCTGCGCTGTGCCTCGTCTGCAGCCAGAGGAATGCGGACGGCCTCTTTCTTCCGGATCCCCGCGAGCTCTGGATTCTCTTCTCTATTTTCCTCCTGCGGCTAGAGGTGCTCATAAAAATTGCCGCCTCTGTTTTTCCGCTGGCAAGTGCGTTGTTAGGATGAGAGCAGCGCTGAAAAATAAATAAATCCACAGGAGTATTTTTCAAAGAAATTTTTTGCGTGCCGAACGTATCCTATTGAATTCGGAAAAAATTCACTCGCGGAATTTCTCACTCGCAATGAAACCAAAAAAAGGACGAGCATATCGGACTCCAGCTACTGCCATCGCATGCAGCCTTGCCAGCGCCCCGGAAAACCCTTGCATTTCACCTCTCGTAACAGCTGCAGCTGGAAATCTTCGGAATATCGCAAGCTTAGCTGCAGAAAAGGTCTCGGAGTCTGGCACCTCGACGCGAAGAAGTAAGGAGAGAAGACGAGAGCGACGGCGGCGGAGCTCGATCTTTGGGCGGCGATCTTTCGCGCGGCGCGCTGCAGCCATTCCCGAGAAAATAGCCGAGAAAGTAGCGCGGCTGCGGGAATATATCCCGCCTTTTCTAACCCCGAAGAAAGAGCTCGTGCATATTTTCGCCCGAGGGGTTTGCGAAGGAGGGCAAAGAACGAGCCGGGCCAGGGTATTAAGGCGAGCTCCGCAGAAAACCGGGCGCGTCGCGCACCCGCGGCAATATCCATAAAGAGTCTGCAGCGCATATATATACTTGCTTTCGGCCGTCGATTTTTTTTTCGTCTCTCCTTTTTGCCTGAATTTCGTGGAGGTGTGAAATATGCGTCGTCGCTCTCTCTCTCTCTCTCTCTCTCTCTCTCTCTTTCTCGGACGGAATTCAATGCCGTTGCAAAATAACAAGGCTTTATTGCGCGCGGGAACGAAAATTTCGCGTATAGTCGTGTAGTAGAATCGCCGGTGGATTTTTAAGCCATGCAGGATTGGCTGAGCACCTGCGTACGAGCGAAGTCGAATTCAATGCGCCAGCGCTCGATTCGATATTTAAATTCGCTCCGGGCAATAGTATGACTGAATCGGCGCAGCGTTTCGTTTCGTTACTTATTTTCTCTCGGTCCTTTTGCCCGGCCTCCGGATCCCCGAGTATTACATCTCTCTGGCTCTGCTGCGTATCGAGGGTTTATTCTTCGAAGACTTTTGTGCAGCCGCGGCTTAAATTGAATTGCTCGATTGCCGAGTTATTTTATATGCAAAGTGGAATAATGCAGAGCCGCGAATTCAATTATTATTTTAATTAAATGTTGCCCTTTACACGGCTTTGAGTATTTTTCAACGTCGCTCGATTAAAATTTTAAGGGAGCGTAATTATGAGCTCTCGTTGTTTTTTCGATTGTTTATAATAAATATTAAGAGGGGTAACCACCAGCGGCAGCGAGAACGTGTGGCCGTGAAACGCGATATCCAAAGAGGCGTAGATATTTCTACTTTTCTTGTTCCCCTCGGCTGCTTCTTCTTCTTCTTCGTCTTCTTTTCTCGTATTTTTCTTGACTCTCTCGTCTTTTTACTTGTCGTTTTTACCCCTTGCTCGTTCGCATGGCGCACTGTAGCGTGGCAGCGAATAAATGTCTCGGTATCCGGTGTATACGTATAGCTGCTCCCCCAACTATCTCGGGGTCTTTTTGCTTCTTTTCGCATTTTATAAGTACTTTTTTCCATTCCATTTCCGTAGCTAATCTGCTGCTTTCCGATTTTTTGCCCCGGACTTCTTCTGTGCATGTGCACTGTACACTGAAGTTTGATTTCGTTTATATAAATAATTTACTGATTTTTTCCCCTACCTTTTATTCGACGAGGACGCATTATCGCAAAAGCCGAACGACGTTATCCGTCAGGATCGCAGCGATTCGACGAGCTAACAATGAAAAATGACACATCCAGCTGAGGCGGGCTTCAGCGCCGATGCACTTTCCCCCGTGTGCTTATTTAAAACTCTCAGCTCGAGCGTCGGCGCGGTGTAATCCGAAAGTCGGAGCGAAGCGAGGCAATAAATTCAGTCGATGATTTTTTAACTACGGAAATAAATCCTCTCGAGGCAAACAAAGAATTAACTGACGAAGATATTACACTCAATCTCTCGACGGGCGATTCGTCAAGTATCCGGTATAAATCTCGGCGTCGGCCGATTCAGCATGAGCGAGCTCGAGCTCGAGAGAGCTGAGCCCGTTAACACCGGGGTGGCTTCCTGCATCATCTCTCCGGCTCTCTCTCTCTATTTCTCTTTCTCGCTCTGCAGTGTCTCGCGGATGTACCGAAGCAGAGTAGTGCTGTACAGAGCGGCTTCGACGAGATGGGAATTAGGAGGTTTATTTTCGTCGACCATATGCGAGGTTATTTCGACAGCAGCAGCGGCGGCGGTAGCAGCAGCAGCAGCACATACGAGTGAAAGAGAGAGAGGGTAAGAGTTTCGAAGTCAGGACCGTAAATAGAGCCTAGAAGCAGCAGCGCTATCTCTTTCTCTCTCTCTCCAGAGGAAGATGTCTCGTGCTGCGCGTGCTGGCGAGACGAAACAACCCACGCGCTCTTTTCGGCTCCGGGCGTTTCTCTCCTTTCTTTTTGTCGCTTTTCCAATCTCCGAGAGCGGCCTCTGCAGTCGCCGCCGCCGCCGCGCGAATTTACGATATTTACTCTTCGTTCCTCGGCTACTGACGAGAGGCATAAGAGACGAGCCGTGCAGCTCGAGATGACACACCGCATTGCGGTATCGTAAAAGTTGCGAGGCCAATTGTAAATTCTACTCCGACGAGTATTACGCGCGTCTCTAAATTTAGGCGGCGTCAGAGAAAAGACTGTGCGCCACACACATGTAGGTATTTTCTCCTAGTGGGAAAGCGCAGAAGGAGCGAGAGAGAAATATGCGAAAGAATGGAAGAGAGAGAAAGAGAGAGAGAGAGAGCAGGAAGAGAAAAACGCTTCGGCCGCGCTCGAGCGCAACGTATAGAGGGACGCATAAACGTGTAATTGGCTGCACTTAAATCTCTATAACGCAGCAGTAAAAATGCACGAGCCGCTGCGTAAATCAACACGAGGACGATATGGCGCTCTCGCGCGACCACCCCGCCAACTCTCTTTTCACCCTCTTATTCGCTTTTTATTTCTCCTGACTATCGCGAGCATTTTGTAATCACGATACACCTTCTATTTTGCGCTGTTTTCTTTGTCGAATGCATCGTGCACGTCATTAATTCATCGTCCGAATTCCAATCAAGCTCGGTCAGTTATGGGCTTTAATTATTCATCAACTCCCATTCCAAACGTTTCGATATTTTTTTTCCCGACTCGTTGCAGAATAAAATAAAGGAGTTCGAGGGCAACTGCAAAACGGCAGAAGCACCACATCTCGGACGGAGTCTCATCTGATAGAGAGCGGGATTATAAATGACCGAATCTTATCGTACGGTCCGCTTCCCAAGGTTCTATCGTGCCGGAGAAATCGCCAAGAGAGAGAGAGAGAAGGAGCGAGTTCCTTTGTCTCTCTCTACTCCCTCGGCCTCTCAGCCCCCTGCCCCCTCCTCTCTTTACAACATGTTTTCTTCGCTGTTCCTCACATTCACTCTCCCGATTCTGCTCCCTCCCTCTTCTCTCCAGAGATTCACGATGACAACACCCTTCCTTCACATGCCAAGCGGTCTCGCATTCGAGATTAACTTTGAACTCGACGACGACGCACGAGAAAAATACTACGGCCGAGATAGCGCCCGAAAATATTCCGATTATTCCTCGATTCTTTTTTTTCTTTTATTCAATCTCTCTCTCACGCGCGCGCTGTCGTCTGGAATTTCTTTTATTAAAAGAACAACTTTTTCGCGGAAAATAAACAGATCGTAAAAAGATTTCTCGGCTCTTCGTTTACTCTCGAAATATTTTCTCTGCAATGCGAACGCAAATTCTCGGAATTCTCGAATAACGCTTATATATTGAAATATGCAGTTAAACAAATGTTTAGCCTCGCTAAACCAATAGCCATCAGCGCTGCATAGCGTATTCTAGTTCCTGCAGCGGTGAATTCAAATCGCTCAAGCGTAAGCTTCGCTTCGTTCCCGTCCTCTCTCCGTAATTCTTCGTTTTTATCGAATAAAGGAAGCGAGAGAGAGAGAGACGGAGATGTACTTTGGAGCTGGCTCCTAGAGCAAGACCGTTAGAGGAGAGTGCGCTTTGCGCATCTTGGACATTAGACAAAAAACTGCCGAAGACGGGAGCGCTCGCCTCGTGTGCTTTATCCTCGGCGACGCTAGACGAGCTCCTCGGTAATGGCGCTCAGAGACGAAGAACGAATGGATAGAGCAGTCGGCCGTAATATACGCTCGACGGCAAAATGGTCACAAAGACCTGGTGCGGGCGAGAGACGGAGACAGAGAAATAGTATAGAGCTCGCTCTTTCTCTCGCTCTCGCCGATTGCGGTTAATTTGCTGGGCGAATCGGGTTAATGTAGCGAACGAAGGACTGCTCTCGCCGCAGTACTGCGACGCGCCGATGCCCAATCTTGATGACTTTTACGTTATTACGTCGATTCGCATCGTCACGCTGATAGAACAGCGGCCCCTCGGCTTTTTTGCTGCAACAGTCGCGCTTTAATCGCTCTTCTTGCTCGATTGTTGCGATTTAACTTATTCCAGTACAGATTACACGACGACAATGCGAGCTGTAATTAGTTTTTGAATTTAAAAAAGGTTGCGTCGTCCTCTGCAGACTACGCGTGCAAGAACGATATTCGGCTACTCACGGAGGTGCGCAAGTCGCCTTAATATCTCTCATTACCGGCGTCATAAGCTCGGTGAGTTCGCCATATAATACTCTCCGGCCGGCGGACCTTCTACTCCGAGTCTCCCACGAGCGAGGCAATTAAAAAGCTAAGGTTGATAAACGACGGAGAGTTATTAATACAAAGCCCTACAGTCGCGTTTAAAAATTAGGCGAAAAGAATAATGAAATCGATACACGCTCTAGTGTACATTTGGAGCGCAAGTGACGATGCATATAATATCCAGCCGCATCGACTAACGTCAAACTTTACTCTTATTGTTTCAGGCGACGCGAGTAACGCGAGTATCGGCAGCGGCGAAGGGACGGGCGAGGAAGACGACGACTCGTCGGGTAAGAAGAACCAAAAGAAGAGGGGCATCTTTCCCAAGGTCGCGACCAACATCCTCAGGGCGTGGCTCTTTCAACACCTCACGGTAAGTAAGCTCTTCTGCTTCCTCTTTTATTAATAATCTCTCGATTCTCCAAAACAACATCCCCCCTATGTTGTACTGATGAACTTTTTCTATAGTCTCGACGCTTCCTGTCCTCCCGCGGCACATGCGCGACGATTTTCAAGTTCGCGCGTGCGTTATACACACGGAGACAGAAGGAGAAAAAGAGCTAGCGCGACCGAGAGGGACGCACTTCGTGGAATAGTGGTTTTTATACACGGCGAAGACGACGAGGCTATACTCGCGACGCGCAAAATAAAACGAAATGAATAAGAGCGAAATGATGTACAAAAAGAAAAGGGGGCATCAGCCGGGGGAGCGACGCGAGAGAGTCGACGACGACGCGCCGATGGCTTGTTCGAAATCAGCGTTCCGCGAAGCGTCGCGTTCTCGTCGAAAGCTGCTGCACGTTCGCTTCGGCCGTGTGAAATTCCAGCGTTGAGTTGGCAAAAAAGCGCGATGGCAGCGCGTGAAATTGTTGCTTCTTGTTTGAAATCGCGCGTCTCTCTCCCTCTCTCTTCGCGCGGGCTTTAATTAAACGGCCTCTACTCTCTCACTTTTCTTCAAATTAAGAGGATTTCTTTCGAGTTCTTCGAGTACCGAGAAGCAGGCATCGGGCGATTTGATAATTGGCGTATAATTGGTCTCGAATACTTTCGACTTTGAGGAGAAATTACGTGACTCGCCGTAACGGTTGAAAAATTATTGACAAAGATCGAGTGCACATCAGTAGTCGCCGGCTGCTGACGTCCCGTCGTATAATCTCCTAATCTTCTAATGCCGAGATAAGGAATAAAGCGCCCCCTGCATGCTCCTCGCTCGCACCCCCCAGCGATGTTCACCACGCCAGAGTATAGTAATCCGAGCCGCAAAAAGCACAACGCGATTTAGCACGCGCGCGCAGTATTATTATAACTTGCCCTGTGTCTGCTATCAGGGCTGCGCTGGCGCAAAATTTCATCACAATGGCCCACATGTCAGCAGTCTACTCCGAAGTGAAACAAAGAGAAGTTACACAGTCAGAGAAGTTAGTTTCGATGTAAAGATAAACGTGGATTTCAATTAATCTAGCGCGTATTATAATATAATGCATGCGCAAAACGATGGCTGCACGTCGCGCGGAGTACGGAGAACCCTCTGGTATATGTAGAGCTAGATACAGAGAGGGAGCGAGACATCGTGGATTTCGGCTATACGATCAGGTTACCTTGGTGAGATAGAGAGGCGGAGGGAGAGGGAGAGGGATATGCAGCGTAGGGGTCGCGCGCGCGCGCGAACGCGGGTAATCATATTGCAGCGTCGGTTAATGCCATTACTGCCCAATCGGGGGTGGCGCTGAGGGCTTCGAGAGACTCTGCCTCCCTCAATCTCCCGCTCAGACCGGCCTGCTCGGGCGCAAGCCGCCGCTCCGGCTGTATTGGATATGACGTCGGCAACATAGTTGGGTTCTTGGCTTTAATGCATGTGCAGCGCGCGAGCGCGTTCACGGCTCTGGGTTAACTATCGGGGATCGATCGACGGCGGCGGCGGCGGCGGCGCAAAGAGCGAGAGAGACGGAGCCTGTCCGCCGGTAATCGAATCGGGCTTACGTACTGCGACTGGGGGGACCGTATGAACAGAAAGAGAGACTCCGACAATGGTGTTAGCTCATCGTCATCGTAATAATAATAATAATTCCGAAATTTGAGAATACGGGGACACTATTGCGTCGTATTGTAGCTACTGCTGTGTGGATTAAATCGATGTGTCTTGATAAATATTTTATGCAGTGTACACACGATCGTGGCTCCCCCGAATCTCTAGTATACTGTATACTGAAATGACCAGGGAAGCGCGGGGTGAGAACTTCCGGATGAGGCGAGACGAGGGACCGGGTGTCGGGTATCGCGTCTCTGTGCAATGAGGAGAGTTATTTGTTTTTGAATGGAGAAAATCGCGATCTTTGATAAAAATTATAGTTTTGTCCAACAGCATCAGAGTGCGTCGCGTATCAGTATGAGGCTGCAAATAACGAGAAAATAAAGGGAAAGCTACATGACAGCACTGTGGCCCAGCCTCGGCGGACAGCTAGATATATGAATTAAATTAACTTGATGTAGCTGGAAAGCCCGGCTTCCTCTTTCTTTTCCCTCCCGCTCGCCATTCTATAGGATATAGCGCCGGTGCATATTTGCACTGACCGCGCGCTCACGTATACGTCTGGCTTCTAGCCGGTTTGATTTAATTTCGTTCCTGTTACTCGGATTGCGCGCGGCCAGCGAGATACGCGCATTATACTCTACTGCGCACACGCAGAAATTGCCACGAATTTTTCGCCCCCGTTCGTGTCTCGTTGATGCGCACCAATAAAAAGGGACGACTGCGCGAGCGATAAATTGATGAAACGGCGGCGCTCGCTCGTTCGCGACAACCGCGATGATGAATGATTTTCGAAAATTAAAATTTTTCCCGCCAAGAGCAGCCCGCCACGCCGAGTTATATATGGCTTTGTTTTTCATTGTTAAATTTGATTGTCTCTCGGCCACGATTCGCACTTTAGATCGGCTTTTCAAATTTCGAACGATCATTGTTCGCGCCTAAAATTAGCTCTTGCACAATAATGGAATCCCGTACAACGTATTTTCCAAGTGCCTTGAACAAAGAGCTCGCAGAGTGCACTGAAAGTTTCGCGCACTTTTCGACGGCAGGCGCGAAGCGCTTTCAAATTTAGAAGAAAGAAGCGTTCATTCTGGAGCGAGGTCAGGCGTTGCGTCAGGCTTGTCATTTTGAGAGCTCGCAGCAACGCGCAGTAGCCAGGCTGCTATATAGTGTACAGAAGCAGTAGTCCGTCGGCCGAGCGAACCTCCGCGACGACTCGTCCCGCGGAGTTTAATTAGACAGAAGAGCGCGCTGTGTATAGCTATATACGTCACGGACTTGTATCTCCTACTTCCACCTCTTTCTCTTTCTCTCGCTCTCCAAGTTCATATTTTCCACCTATGTGCCTTAATTTCAACGGCCTGTCACTCTTCTGTCCCCCGTTTAGTGTAACTCGAGAGACGCTGAAAAGTTTCGCAGGTCGACGAGTTTAATGGAAAAGTTTAATTATAATCAGGGACGATTCTTATTCTCTTCCAGAAATGCAAATAAGCTTCATTTATTCTTGACTCGTTCGTGTGGACGAAATTCCGCTAGGAAGTATTTTGTCTATTTTTCTTCGAAAACCCCACTTTTGTCTATAAACATTATACGGAGCAGTCGAGCTTCTCTGCAAGATATACTCCCGGAGCAGCGCGATTCTTTAGCCGCTAAGTGAAAGATTCAATTTCTGGGCGTCCGCGTGCTTTTACAACGCGCAGTGCGCGGAAACGTAACGATCGCAATGATTTATTCGGCGCGCGCGAATTTCGGCGATTCTTGAAATTGCCTGCGATCGTCTCCACAATCGCGACCACATATCGCTGGATTCGCTGCTTGCCAGCGGGGGAGCTCGAAGATTTCTCCAAGGAAATTTATAATCCATTTTAATTTACTCGCCGCGCAGCTATAGGGATCGAAAGATATATCCGTTTTGGCTTGCAGTTTCCTTTCGACTATACTCGCTCTCTGCAGCGAAAGACCAGCCCCTATAGCTCTTCCGCTTTTCTTAAATCAATGGAAATGCTCTAAGGAATTACGTTCAGCGCATCGCGACGGCGCTATACCCCGCGTGTATGGCCTGCTTCGATTATGTACGAGCTTGACATTTCGAAAATTGGAATCCCTATACTGTATCGCCGGAATAAGCTAGCGATAATTTAAAATCCATGCCGCGTATAGTTATTTACGTCGCGGCGGAATGGAAAATGTAATACGAGATATTGCAGTACATACGAATTCGCAGAGATGAAATTGATTATAACGTAGCGGTTTCTTTGTCTTTGTTTCAGGTGAGTTTTTCATGCCATCTGTATTTGCTTAAGTGAACGTGAGTATGAAAATTCGATTCCTGTACTATTATATAACGCGAAAATCCATGATGAAAAATAGTATAATGCCGCATCACCTATAACCGCAACTACACAGAGAGAGCGAAAGAGATCGAGTAGACGAGTTTATAGACGTAAAGGGCAATGGTTGTAGGCGAAACTCTCCGAGTCGTGCCGGATATCTTAAACAATTTGCATAGGCAATCATAGCGGCAGTTTTTTCGGCTATAAAGGGGCTGCTGCTGCTACTGCCGTCTTTCCTCCTACTTCGGCTTGCGCTTGCTCGTCTCTCGACTGCCGCACGCCGAGCGTTTTATGCCGCCATAACCGTAGCCCGGCATGGCCTACTTAGATCTCGTATCGCGAGGCGCTGCCGGTGCGGCCCGGAAACCTGACATCTATTGTCCCCGCGAGTGCTCCGAACTCGCGCGAAATACGAACTTGCGCACGGACGGGGACAATACTTGCGCGGCTCTCGCGCGACACGCCCGTTGTCACCCTATCGGCACTAAAGGACGTTGAGGAGACGTTTGCATACATCGACCGGCAGTTTTCCGCCCGAACAAATCCTCGAGGGCTTCGAGCAAAGTCAATGCTGGCTTTCTTTCCGCGCTCTTGTTTACGCGGACTGCTTCTCTCTCTCTTCTTCGGATTTTTCTCGCGCTTCGCCTATTCTCCCGGAATCTGCGACGGTATTCCAAACGTCCGCGCCCATGCGCGAGGGAGTTATTTTTCTCTCTCTCGCTGCTGCTGCGCTGCCTATATACACGGGGGTTGCAGCGACGAATGAAATTTCCCGCGCCCTCTTTCTCTCGCGCTGCGCGGAATGTATTTGACTCACGTTCCTACGTCTTGATAAAATTTTATGTTTCCGTGATAAAATTTGCACTTTTTCGCTCTGCTTGGATTCACTCGTCGCCGGCATCTGCGTTTTATTGTGAAAAAATTGCTCTATATATTCGCGATAGAATATAATCTTCGATAATAATGCGACAAAAAGCTAGGGACAATGCAGTTGTTGAAAATAAAATCGACGACGCGTCGCGTATAAATCAGCCTCGAATAAGACAAGCTGCGGAGGCCTAAAAATCGGCGTCCAAGGCCCGCCGCCGTCAGGCCGACACACGCACGCGCGCGGCTCCGTAGAAGGGTATACGCGCACGCGTTTTTTCGCGCTGTTCCCTCGCGGCCATTGAGGCCGGCGCACAACAATGGTTGCGCGCATCAACATAATTACAGTCTCGCGCTC
The DNA here is from genome assembly GCA_900474305.1 of Cecidostiba fungosa. Classification (NCBI taxonomy): domain Eukaryota; kingdom Metazoa; phylum Arthropoda; class Insecta; order Hymenoptera; family Pteromalidae; genus Cecidostiba; species Cecidostiba fungosa. The sequence continues at coordinate 238,602 of UCOJ01000010.1, forward strand.
TATCCGAATGAGTCAGAGGGGAGGGTGCAGCGCGGCCAAGAGGAACGTGCGTGCGTGACGACGGCCCAGCGCAGAGACGCGCTTGTATTATATTCAAATGCAAGGCGGCGCCAGCGCAGGAGAGAGCGGGCGAGAGTGAGAGAGAAACTGAGGAGCTGCGGCCTCCTCGCCGGCAGCCCGGGGGCTGAACGAACCTTCCGCACGTCGCTGCCGCTGCTTCTGCTGCAGAGAGTTGAACGGCCAGACGAAAACTGCAGCGAGACACGTGACGACGGTGACGCGTTAAATAACAATTATTATTCGACAGGTCCATCCTATAGCGAGTCTATTTATTCGGAAATTATGAAGCACAGAAGTCGAGCAATCTCGCTGGAACTTCATTTCCCTTTTATCGAAATAATCATATAATCCGCATAGCTCGGAGCCAGCGCGCGACTCCGGCTCTCGGGATATAAAAGAGGGAAAGAAAGAGCAGCTGCAGCTATACTAGCTCGCGCCCAGTGTCCCGTGAGTCGCTCGCAGATAATTGCAAAAAACTGTACTTCCTGAAAACGATCCTGGTACCACCATCCGACGACTCCTTTCTTTTCCAGCGACGACGACAGTGCGCTAGCTCGCGCGGAGCCCGCCGCCGCGGATTAGAGCGTTTTCCTCCCGCGACAGCTTAAGCCTCCATTTTTGTGAAATTTATCGCCTTTAATCCCTCAAGCTCTCCTGCCAACGAGCTTTTTATCTTTCTTTTTCTCTTTCCGTATATATACCTCCCCCCAACCCTGACCCTCCGCTCTTAGCTCGCAGCTCGCCTATACTATTTGGCTGCTGCTGCTGCTTCTTCTCTATCGGTTTGTCACTGAAAACGTCGATATTTAAAGGGCGCTCGCAGCTGTCCCTCCGATGCCGCTTTGCGTAAATGAATTAAATATTCGTATTATCTCGAGCGTGCATTCGCGGAAAGCGTGCGAGTGCACGTTCCGAAAACAGACGCCGAGTGTGTATAACTGCCAGGATAAAAGGGTGCACGCGAGAGGGGCGACTGGCTGGTAGTATTAATTCGGCGACGCCTCTTTATAAGCCTTTACGGACCCACTTGTCGCTCGCGGTATAATCCTGGTCCCTTTTGGCTTAACGACAGACCTTCTCTCAATGCAGACGTTGCTCTCTTTCAATCTTTCTCTATGCGCATTGCCTCTGTTGAGTTACGAAAACTTTACGGTATAGTAGCTGTAATGATCGAAGAATAACTCAGACGCGGTGGATCAGACTTGGATGCACACCTCTCTATTCTCAAACGATTCAAGTGAAAATTATTCACGCATCGCTGATGATGCAGAGAAATGCTCATTCCAGGAATCGGAATGACTAAGTGCGCTGTCACATTATTCCCACAGGAAGCCGTGGGCAGACTCATTTCTCTTCGAGCTGTCAGGAACCCGTTTATGCGTCCGTAATTCTCAGTGCTCGCTTGCGCGCAGTCGCAAGGCGCTACTTCGCGCGAGAAGCAGCGGAGAAAGAATGGCAGGGCGCGAAAGGGGCAGCAACGCTACTGCCTGGCAATATCCTTTAAATTAATCCAATTATGCATGCCGAATACGTATGCGCGCGGCGGGACTACATTAGCACCCTGCTCTCGGACCTCGTAGCAGCAGCAACGTTGTAATGGACGCGAAACACACTTGCAGCCACGACCAGTCCATCCATATGCAAAGGCTCGTGCGCCAGCTCCGAGGATTAGTTGCCGCGATTTCGTGGGTCTCGATCGTTTGGAAAATGCCCTGGCGCTTATAAAGCCGTTGCGTCGACGCTAAAGCCTTCGTCCTGACTTTACTAACTTATCCTGGCAGTCGTTGCACGTCAGAATACTAAGAGGCTGGTCATTCTTGTCCTGTAAACACTCTTGAAACGTTTCAAGTTGTTGCGCAAAGTGTTGAAACATTGCATATCATTACACGAGACTGTATAGCAAACAATGCTGCACCAGATGCACTTGGCGATGACCTTACGTATAATCAATTATCCGTGAACGCGTATATGCACACTTGTATTTCTTGGCATCGATCCGACTGTCCACACAGATAACAGCACCAAGGCTCCATTAAGGAAAGTGTAAAACGACATTCAACACGCTTATTCGCGGTTCGATAGCATCGTTAATCCCTCGACTTTTTTGTTTGCTTATGCACGTACTCGACATACGCAACACTCGCACTACGATGCATACCTGCTCCCAATGTTGTACACTTGACGCAAGACTGTCGCACCAGTATACGATAGCTTAGCTCTTTTCTGTCTCCCTCGCTGTCGCTCGATAATGCCAAGTCCGCGCGCAGCCTCGAACCCCAGTTGGCATTGGGGGGTGACTCGCGGATTATATTATTCACAATACATTAAGCACTTTCACGCAGCGGCCCTGGGAAACAGACTCTCCTCTGGGGTGGACTTCTGCTGGCCTCCTGCATGCCAGATAACCCATGCGCCCATCGAGTCATCGGCTACTGCCCTTGCTGATGGGATTCGGAGAGAAAGAGAGATCGGGGGCAGCTCCCGGGCTTTCTAGCGTAATCGATAGCACGCTACTGGCGCAAATGGCTCGCGCGATGGCTTTTATGAAGTTTTAATGACTCGTGCACGTTCAGGAGAGACGGAAGCATTCGATAAATTTCAAAGGGAGAATATCAGTAATATCCGTTGCTGTTTTCGCTAAATTTTCTGCTCAGAGCTATTGCATTCACGGAATATAACCGCGCGAGATGCTATCGCCCGACTGTAAATCGCGTTCGCGAAGAAGCCTATTTGATTTGCGAACAGATTGAGGAAATGCACGTTTGTGCTGCGCGTGGGCATTTGCACGTTACACACTCTCGCCGGGCTGACTGGACATCGATCGATACATTGCGAGCAAATGCATTTCGCAAACCCTTGCTACTCCCTCAGCTTTCTCTCTCCCTTCGTGCCAAATGCCCTCCATCAGCGAGGCGCTGCGCGCGTTAGCATATACACACTTCCCACTTCCTTCGCTATACAGAACCTATATACTATACACCGCTGCATATGGCAACTCTCGCCCAAGCAATGGCTTGTTTAGTAGTAGTTCATAATGAAATTTTCATTAGTCAGTCGTGTTTGTTGTTTCAAATATTGGAAAATGTCTTATTTTCCTGAAGTGACCATATGTTGGGAGTATATCTATTACGTCGTTGATAATAAGAAATTCGAGGGGAAAACTGAAGGGTTTGAATAATGAAAGCGGTCAAGCTTATCGCCACAGTATCCGCTGTTGAAAATTCCATGTGATCTACGCGTCCGAGAGAATATAATATAAAATTCACGCAACAGACGCGTCGCCACCTAAGCCCAAGGAAGGCTGCAGCAGCAGCAGCAGCAGATTCGAGCCGGCCACATGTGTGTAGAGTCTGCAGCATTCGTAGCTTCTCGCCCAGGATTACTTGACCACCGAATCTCCGGTGCACGTTTAATGGTCCCATGGGGGGTAGCATCCCTCGTAAATACTGATACCAGTCTTATAGAAAGCTCGCTTGCTCTCCGGGACTCTTATGTGGGATAGCCGACACGTCGATGGCCGCACGAACACTAATTCGCCGCCTCTCGCCGATGTCAGCGCGGAGCATTAATACGGCAATACTGCGCTTCTCCTCGGTATACATATAGTTGCTTGCTTGCGACTCGCTCAATACTTTATGCCGCGAATGGCTGAATATTTCAAATCGTGCGCCATCCCCCCGGTCATGGTTTTTTTAAAAACGCTTATTTATATTTCACGTCCGCGCGAGTGATGCCTTGCCCCGGTATCTCTCGTAGCTTCTCTGTACGCGTGCACTTTTAATGCATTGGATCTATAATTCGGAGGTCATATATATGACAGCGTCAGTCTCTTGTACTCGTACGTTAACCTTATCTGCGAAAATGCAAATCCGAGCGCGGTACGTACTACACTTATTTCTATAATAAAAAGCCAATGTAAACTTGTCTCCGCAGCAGGAGTAGGCTCGTCGGCATTTTCATTCGCCCCATAGAAATCGAAAACACGATTATCTAATAATTTGAAAAACACGATCCGAATAAACAGGCGACTGCCCCGCGCACCGCTTTATCCTGCATAATAAAATCCAGAGTTCATTCGCGTTGCAGGGAAAATCAGCTCTGTCTCGATTAAACCGTGCGCGAGCGATCGAACTCGGGCATTGCAAAACGCCGCTCGCGTTATATACAAACGCAGACGGCTGCAGCAGGGGCGAGAGGAGGGGGGCAGCTGAATTTTCATAGAACTTATCCGGCTGACATAAATCGCGCTCGGCCGCGAAACGAGCGCGAAAGAGAGCCGGCGAAAGAGAGGGAGGAGGCTATACGCGTGCCCGTCCGATTGGTCCGTGCCGATTGTTTTTAAGCGGCCGATCGAATTTATGGAACGGCCTCCGCGCAGTGCACGGGGATCGCGCCGTTAATTATTTCGCTCGATAAAAATACCCGCAACGGATTTCGCGTTCTCTCGCCGCGGCGAAATATGAACGCCACTCGGCCGCGCGCGCGCGCGTGCCTCGGCCGTTTTAATTCTGAATTAACGCGCCGGGGATGTGTTTGTGTGTGGGCACGTGGAAGAGGCTCGGGGGTGTGGAAGTAGCCGCTGCGTGCACGCATGTCATGATCTCTGCTTTATGATTAATGTATAATTAATTATAATTATCAACGCACACTCGCTCGTTAATTGATCGTATCGGACAGCCAAGTCTGAATTCTATGAATTATAAAACGCTTGTCTGGCGGCTCTGGCGCGATATCAGTATTAGTGATCGTCGGTGATGGTACGTATGAACGTTTGCTGCTCTACTCGCGTATTACTCGCTTTGTTTGAACTGCGCGAGTATTTTTGAGCATTATCATTATTATCACGATTCTAAGAGTCGAGTTTTGTAATTAGTACTTTGAATTCAGCATTATCAGCTATTCATTCTAATTAATCGGTAGTCGCGGGTTTTTATTTTTGCGAGCTGCACGCGTCATTGAGATCGATCGAGATTCCGCTCGAGAAATAAATAGCGCGTACGTTTTACTTCTCCCGGCGATTATTTATGCACCGGAGGTGGAATTTCAATCCCGATGGCGTAGAAAAGAGAGCATCTCAGCTGCGAAAGCTGCCGCGGCGGATCATCGACTCGCGACGTCCGTGTCGAATGGCCGCGAGACGAGTTGATACACAGAAGGCCCCGTTAAGTAGCGCAAAAATCGAGCCCGACGCGTTCGCGGCATTCGCGACGGCTGCTTGCGCGAGAAGAAACGTTGGATCAAAGGCGTGCAGAAGCGATTAGGTGACTGGCTACGCGCGGGACCGGCGAGACAAAGAACTCCGGAATGCTGCTTATTTTCGACCATCGGGATCCTAACGATGTTAATGGATTCGGGATGCAATTTTCTTTTCAAAGTCTATCAGCGCCCTTTGGATGCCCTCGAATCAACTTTTTCCCCTTAATCACGCGATGTTTTTCTCGGCTCACGAGCTACTCTTGGCGATAAATAAATAACGCGGCGCAATATCTCGCTCGGCTAATTTTCTCGAGCGATCGAAACCTCGACGAATCCTCGGCAAACATTTTCTCTCTCTCGCTCTTTCTCTCTGACTGCTCACAGCGCATTGCCTTTTCCGCGTCTCGCTCTCGCGCTAACTATACACATCTCACTGGGACGACTCGACCATCCTTTAATTCAGCCTGACAGGTGAACCTCCTCCCCCGCCTCCAGGCTGCTTGCTAGCTATCCCTCGGGGTAAGATAGATCCGTTCTCGGGATTTCCTACGGGATCCGCCGGATCTTATATCACGAGCGGCCATCTCTATATAAGGAATCCCATCTCTCCCCTCCCCTGCTGCTGCTATCCTACAGCTTCTGCCTCGGCTCGCGACTTCCGATGCGCTGATCAAACCTTATGGTCCTCGGGAACGTTTACTGGAATGACGTACTTCGGCCCGATCGACTGCTTACTCCAATTTCCCCGGCGCAATTTCATTCCCAGCGAGTCGCTGCTACCTTGCTGCACCAATACGTCGAGATTTATACTCGAATGCATCATTTCCGGTGTGCGTGTATAGCATGAGAGAATTAAACGAGAATAAAAAATAACGTCGTACGCAGATGTCGACAGTTAATTGTATACGTCAGAGTCAGTTGTATAATGCAGTAACGTGTTCGGCTGCGAAAGTGAATCGGACGAGTAAGAAGACAAATGAACAATGCACTCGCGCGCGGCTGAGTGTATTATACGAACGTATTAAAGTGCATTATCTGGCGCCAGTCCCGATTTCGCGCGGCGCTGCTCGTCGCGCGGGTGCATTCTGGATTTGTCTTGACAGTTAAAGTCGTGGACGAGCGCGAGATGTGCGCATTAATTATGTAAGCGCCTTCTCCATTCATTAAGAGCTTTTGCGGCGAGAGAGCATCTCGAGCTTTATGGAATTTATCATTCGCTGCAAGCTGCGAATAAATTAAGAGGCCGCGCGAGGTCAATGGCCATCGCGTACGTATATATACGCTGACGTTTCATATAATGGAATACACGCGAAGCCGATCCGCCGAGTTTTTAAATTATCGCTGATGTCAATCGAGACTTTACCGTATCGTTCTTGAATTTCCTTTGACCAACCATTGACACATATACAGCAAGTTTCGACGCCGCGCATTACGACAAGCGCAGCGTGTCGGCTTACAGAGTAGTTTTGAGCCCCCCTAATGCTTACACGCTCTCGCCTGGCAGTATTAAGCTTCGGCAGAACAACAACTAGCTATCCTCTCCCGGGGCCATCTCGGCTCGCGCTACTCCGTCTCCATAGTTATACACTATATACTCGCAGAGGGCGAGAGCGAGTTTTTGCGGGCGCATAGTGATAGGCCGCATTCCGCGAGCGGCTGATGGTGGGGGGAGAGGAGCAGGTGAGAATGAGCTCGCCCCAGCTGTACGTATACGCGCGGGAGAAAACATCCGTGGAGCGCGTTGGGCTAATCAACGCCTTCTGTAGGAGCAGCGTATGCGAGCAGAACTCGTGGCGCCCCATCGAAATTCCGATCTGCGCGAAAAATCCCGACCGCCCGACGAGCCGCCGCGGCGTTTTCTTGCTGCGAGATTCTTCTCGATTGCCTTGGAACATATAACGACGACGAAAGAATGATTTATGGAGAGGCCGTTATATTTGGGGGATCGCCGGCGTGCTTCTTGTGCCTATAGTATTATATACATTCTCGAGATTCGAGCTCGGCTCTGCATCAGTCGAATCAACATTCCGCAGGCATGTTTGCATTAATAAAATTTCGCCGGAGTAGAATTTCTTCTCATTATCAAAGTTTACGAACGCTGATGTGTAGTTCGCGAGTGAGCTGCTTTTACTGCAGCAGTATAGCTGCCGCCAACAAGTTATAATGCGATGTATACGGTAAAGAACGCATTAAGCGCGCTGAATTAAGGATCCGAAAGTGCAGGTCTCGGTATAAATCCTCTCGCGAATCAAATAGAATCAGCGCAACGAGATCGGCTCGCGTATCTAAACGACCAGTTTTACCGTGCGCGAAGGAAGAAGAAAGAGCGGCGGCAGCGTAGAAAAAAAAGCCAGCACAAAGCATCGAGAAAAAGCAGTAGCTAAAACGGCCATGCATCTCCGGACGAGCTTATGTAAGAGCGCGCAAGCGCGTGCGTAGATAACGCATAAAACGCCCTGGACGCGAATTAAAGTCTCTTTCTCCGGTAGTTTCGCACTGATGCTGTATACACGAAGGCGATGCGCTCGCACAGCTGGTAAAGGTAATTGCGCCACGTGACTCTCGACGACTGCGCGTATATCTAGCCTGTGTGTTCTATACGTATATAGTCTGCTCTTTCGCTCTCTCTCTCTCTCTCTCTTCTCTGTCCCTGCCGTGCGCTTTTCTCCGGCGAGCTGCGCCCGGCGGTTCCCACCCCCGCCGCCGTCCTCCCGTGGAAACGAGCAACGAGCAATTTCATTACTGCTTAACGCCTGTCATAAATCTCCGCGGGCGCCCTCTTGCCCCTCTGCCTCAGCTGCGTATACTCTCTTTCGCCGTCTCTCTTTCTCTCGACCTTTTCCGCGGCTGCTGCTGCTGCCGCTGCAGCGTCCAACCCCTCTTCTACATTCTAGAACTTCTTTTACTCAGTTGTTTGATGTTTTTACCTTTCTCTCTCTCCATTGTTTGTTTCATTTCGTTCCAAAGCTTACTTATTCTCAGTCCAGCGTCATTGATGCACGTCTAATCCCACTCGTACTGTTACTACTTGAATCACTCGTGTACACGGGATCAATTACGCGACAGGTTAGAAGTACTTTGGCCCTCGACAAACACCGCATTTTTCCGCAATCACAAACAAGGGTTTCGAGGAACAAAACAGCTACAGTCAAAGACCGTGGCAGCAGTTATAGGGGACAAGAAATCCAGCGTCTCAAAGCCCTCTTGCGAACAGCAGCTACCCTCCGGATATCGAAGACTAGCTGCTGGACCAGCAGCGAGTAAGAAAACGCGAGGGAGTATAGTCGGGATATATAAGGGAATGGGGACTGGTCGCGGCGCAGAAAAAATTCGCCGAGCCAAACGAAATATCAGTACGTATCCGCATCCGACCGCAAGCTTCCATTTCCGGTCGCATGACCACGAGCAAGACGACGGGGGGCTCGCTATATTTCCGGAACATTTATCCCGGTTTATCCCGACGACGCAGAGCGACTTGCTCGCAAGAAACGCCAAGTGAGCTACAACGTTCCAGGATCTATGGGAACTAAGGAAAAAAAGGTGAATGTAATATCAAGAGATGAATAACGATGGATTTGTTGTCTATTGTTATATTGCACTTTTCATTCCGACGGCGGCGGAGCACTTTGAAATAGTTTATTTCGAGGTTTTAACTTTCTGCCAATTTTCCGCGAATCACTGCGAACTTGCGCCAAAATCGCGAAATCCAAGGAAATCGAAAGAAGCTATCTCTCTCTGTATAGAGCGCGCATCGTAAAAGCGTATAGAGTGCAGTTCGGCAAGCGGCCAATCAAATCGGATCGTCCCGAGAGAAGTCCTTCTCGTGCGCGCGGATGGGGATGACGTCGATCACAGGCTGATAGCCTTCGCTCTATCTCTTTCGCTCGATATTTTTTTGCCCCCCTCATAATTATTCAAGATGGTGCCTTTAATGGAGCTCGCAGATCGCCGCGCATAAATGAAATTATAATCGCTAAGTCTCCATTCTGGAACTCGTCAAAGAAAATTACCCTCTGCGCCTAGCGCGAGCAAAAAACGAGATCGAAGGAATGACGCGAGCGTGCGTCCAGAAAAAGTCCATTATTCGCTATATATTTTTAATAAACAGCTCCAATCAATCGAAATGGAGTTTTGCATAAATTTGCAGCTCATTAATATGCAAATGATAGTCTATGATAGCTCTCGGCGACTATTGATCGTTATGCAACGATTCGAGAGCGATCTTTTTTCTATCGGAGTCTTAATTTATGCGCAGCCAAGACGGATATCGCTGCATCAATCTTATGCGGTGACTTGGAAGTGTATCTATATAAAGAACGATTCCAAATTTAAATCAGATTTAAAAAAAATATACAAATTCAGAAACTTAAATTTCTTCACGAGAATGCAAAATACGTATAAAGATACGCCGAGGCTCGCCGACGGTCGGGCGACGCGTGCTAATCTGTCCCAGCAGCCTCGGCGTCTGGCGCGGGTCCGTGGAAAAAGCGAGAATGGGAGAAATGCTATATCCGCGCGATTTTAAAGCGCTTAACGAGAAGCACAGCAGCAGCAGCAAGCCCTTTCTGTCTTTTTCTTTTCATAAGTCTCGCCTCTGCCCGCCTTCCCCTTTTTGCGTATATGCCGCCGGTAGAATTGTACAAAAACGACGACGCTTCTTTTTTTGACGTCTACTGTCCGCGCGCTAAAGCTCTAATTAAAACTCGTTAAGGGAAAGCTAAAAAACGCGAGCGCGCGCGCCATATCTCAACAAACACTCGCCGCCCTTTTTTCCTCTCGAATTATCCAGCTAAAATTAAATGAAAATTAAAGAAACTTGGTCCTCGGTTCGCGTCTGCAGACTTGCAGGGGCAATTTATGCATCTCGGCGGCTTCTTAACTTGTCTCCTGAAATCGTCGACCATTAGATACGAATCCGCTGCACCTCGATCAGATCGATCCGAGAGATAGTATAGAAATCTTGGAGAAGAATCGACCACCGCACTTGTCTTTCTCAAGGTGCGACAATTACGGGACGTCTGAAAGATTTATCAGAAAAAGAGCGCGTCGCTAAGAGGAACAAAAGGCTCGAGAAGAGGGGGGAGATGGAGTAAGTGAACTCTCGCGAAGGCAAAGTTTCGAAGAGTCTCCTGGACGCTCGTGAATAAATTAGAATTCGAGTATCCGCGTGATGTATAATGTAATGGATACCCCGAGGCTCTCTCTCTCTCGTGCAGCGAAGAAAAGGAGCCGGAGAGAGAAAGAGAGAAGAAGCCAGCGGCAACTGCGAGACCGGGCTTGATTAATTATTTCGCTTTAAACCCGAAACTAACAACCGTCGCGCTGGACCGGACGACGCTTCTCGGAACAGAAGGACTCTTTCGATATTTGACGCTCCGACAGAGTCCCCGATAGAGCGCGTTCGTCTTTTCATCTATTCATCCGTCTCTCGACTCTTCTCGCGCCTCGCTCTGTCTCTCTCTCTCTCTCTCTTTTTCTTTTTTCAGCCTTCTACGCGCGTCTGATTTCTATCTTATCTTCTCGTCTCGCCGGTGGAAGTCGAGTGTCAATGGGAGGACGTTAAATCAATCTGCTGACAATACCTTAAACGTCGTGATTAGCTTGTTGTAATGGCACTGGGCCCACTTTTATTTATCGCCAAGCCTCTTAATGATGTTTGCTCTCTCAGCCGTGGGAGAGAACATGTGATTTTCTCGCCGACTTGTCGTTATTTTTCAGAGTAACGATACTCACCATGCGAAAGCCGGAACTATTCGAAAGTTCGTTCACACCTGTAGTCATCATCAGCTATCAAGATTGTTTGCGCTGATGGTACGAGCTGCTCTGCCGAAACAATTTTCCACATTCTGTGACGCGCGTCAAATTTATCACGCGTCTCCGTTTTCGCTTCTTTCTCATCGAGCCGGGACGAGATGGCGGCGGCGCTCGATGGACGCGTTGACGGGATTACGGATCCTCTCTTTACCACAGGCCCGTGTCTCCGAGTGCCGATAAAAATCGGAGATTTCTGTCGTACACGCAAACAAGAGTCTGCTCTCCCACCCTTTCTCTCATTCGCTCTCTCGGAAATTTTGTCTCTCGATGCAAAGCCGCTCGCGCGCTGCGTCTCTGATGGCGGATTTTTCTCTCTTTTTTTCCCCGAAAGAAAGAGAGGCGGCTCCTCTCTTCCTCGGGCTTTCTCAAGGGATCGTGTGCACCGGCTTCTCTATATACCGCGGGCCTTCCGATATTTATGGCAACTCGATCGAGTTTAGGATATCCCTGCGCGCGAGCTCTGACGCTGCCGTGTCGCCCGTATGGCCCTCTGCAGTCGTTTTCTCCCTCTATCTCTCTCACTCTTTCTTTGCTCTTTCGCTCTTCTTCCTATTTTTTACTCGTGTGTGTGTGCGTATGTGTGAATGCGACGCTTCTTCTATACTGCTACTTTTTTTGGTTTCTCGGTCTCCTTTTAATTCGACTTTTTTCGGTCCGGATTTCATTTGTGCTGCTCAGGGTCTCTCCCGCTCGCTTTCTTGGCTTTTGAAAAGAATTCCGCTCGATAAGAAAGGGACGTGTCCTGCTCTCTGTGATTGAATAAAAAACTTTTGACTTTCGAGAAATCGCGCTAGAGCTGCTGATTTAGCGTGAATGATATAGACCTTTAGAAAAATCGTTTTCAACAACGGCGATAACTCGTTCGTTCTGAGAATTCTCTAACTCGCAGTAGAATGTCCAATGCAATTTCATGTGAAAAGAAAGCAAATATAAACGTGATAGTTACTGAACTATAATTTGAAAATTGCGCAACTGTGCGTTTCCAAAGCTTTTTAGCGCTTATACTATTTGAGAATCGGACACATCTCATATATCTCACTGCTGCTATAGGTACGTTGTGAACCCGAAAGGATTTCTCGCTCGCACGCAACACACACGGCGTGCGTCTGGGTATAATACATATAAAGCCCGTTTCGATTCCGGCCGCATCGATTCTCACACGGATAGAGGTGTAATGCCAATTCTCCTGAGAGGCATATGGCGAACACCCGTTGAAAGAATAAGACGCGTGGAAGCGTGACGCCTTTCCTCCCTGCGGGCTCGCTCTCTTCCTCCGCTCGCGCTCGGCGAGCCAAGCTTCCGAGGAATTTATTCGTCTCGGAAGTGCGACTGCGCCGCGAGGAAATAAATCGTGCGAGTCTTAGCTCGCTAGAGGTAGAGCGGAGCCGAGAAAGAGAAAGACGAAGAGATAGATCGCGTCGATATACGTGTCCCGGTCGAAGTAGCGCCATGTGGTCAGCGGACGAAATATGAAAACGCGGCTGTCGTCGTTTATTCGGAATTGGGAATTTCAATGGACATTCTCCGCGGTTAATACACGTTCACCTCTCTCTCTGCCTTAACTTTGAGAATCGTAGCTGCTGCGGAGTTTAGGCGGTTTTCTTTTTTAACATGGGTGCAGTCGCAGGGCAGTAGCGCGGTTTATATAATATATACTACGGCGATGGCTGCGTATAATCGCCGAATTAGAATTTCATGCTTTTCCGCGGGGCAGTGATGCATTGTTTGTCGAAAGGCGTGCTGGAAATATTGCGAAATTATACGATGCTTATACGCTGAAAACGGAATTGTTTTGCTTTGCTTTAGTTTGCTCGATCTCGAGAGCATTAGCTATAATGCCAAACGGAATTTCGGAGGAGGCCGATGCGAGAGCTTTGACAACAAGAATATTAAGTGGATTATAGTTATACTGCGGTATGCATACGGAGAAGATAAAAGTCTGATAAAATACATATTTTGTGGCCGGTCGAATTGCTTTTTCTGCGCTCGAAATGAGATAAAGAAGCGGCGCGACGCGCATTCGAATTCGGCCGCGCAACCGAGAGCACAGGGAATCTAAAAGATGAGCCGAAATAAAAGGGCTAAGGAAGACGCAGGAAAGAGAAAGGGTAAGGGATGACGCGAGCTCGCCGAGAGAGAAAGAGAGAAAGAAAGAGCCAGGAGAATGAGATAGAAAACGAGCCGCGAGCGCGCGGAGATCATCTGCCGCTATAACAGGCTGCCAGCTGGCAAAAAAGTCAAACGCGAGAAAAGAGAGAGAGAGAGGCTCTCTCGCTCCTCTTCCCCGACTATGGCGATGCTATGTTGATGGTGTGTCGCTGCTTATTTTCAACCCGGTGCAGCCTGCATACCTGCAGTTAGATCCGAGAGAGGGATCTCTTCCTCTCATACTGCAGCTATCTCTCTGCCTCGTGTTCTGAAACGCTCTTGGCTCCGATCCGAAATCATATAATACCTTCCTTCGCGCATTCACGAGTCTTAACTCTTCTCATCCCTGTGTACTCCCTCTCGTCGTTTTCTTACCTTTGTCCGGGTTTAGCATCCGTTGCTGCGCACTGGAACGACACAACTCGATCGTAGAAATAACGCGTGTAGTTAACAAAATTCACCATTAAAAATCTAAAAGGAGTCGTAAGTCACATAACAAGTCGTGCAAAAAGGCCGAGCGCGCAATTTCATGCCTCGAAATTCTAACTCCCGTCCGTAGCCCGCGTATAATCTTATCGTGCTCCGAGCTCTCTACTCTTCTTCGTCTTCCTCCTCCTCCTCGAGGCTCTTCTATATAGCCGCTCCCGCTCGCAAGAAGAAAAAGTAGCGAAAGCAATAGCAAAACGCGCCCGAGAAGGACGAACTTTCGTGTACAGCCAACGAAAGCCCCAGCTACCCGCCGGCCTCTAGCCTCTCGTCCCTGTGCTCTCGTGTATACGTGCAGTATATATACATACCGGAGAGCGGCAAGAGAGAGAGAAGGGGTGTCGCGATAACGTCACGCTCTGACAGAGTGCCGCTGCTATCGCACCGCCACACGCCGGCAGAGAAACAAAATGGAACCGACCCGACGCGCGACCCCCTGCTCGGCAGCCACCCCGACGCGGCCGTACACACCACCACCACCTCCTCCTCCTCCTGCTCCTGCTTTGCTGCTTGGCCCTCCGTCTGTGCGACGCGTATGTGTGCGAGGGCCATACCGTGACTTTCAGCACTGCGTTCAGTCGCGATGACTGCTGATCGCGGATATCGGTTATTCGGCTCCGAGCATTCTCTCCTGGCCGTTTTCGTTGCCGCAAGCTCTGCTCTGTGCATTTGTCATGCAAGCCCGTTGAAACTTCGGGAAAAATAAAACGCTTATCAAGAGTCGTACAATCGCCAGGTAAACTGCACAAGCGAATGCGCATATAATAGCCATCGCGGTGGAATAAAACACGCCGCCCGACTGCCGCGGCGCCGAATCATCAGTTGCATTTTTTTCGCAACGGTCCGAAAAGTACGCATCTGTATTCTGTATAGCCGCGTCCGACAAGCACATACATACGTTATATCCGAGCTTAAAAACGTGCGAAATGCGCGGAAAATGTGCCACGCGCACCTCCCTCGCTCCCTCTCCGCGCAATAAAAGCTCTGCCCGGCCAGTGTGCAATATTTTCAATTCATGAAAAAAAAGTACGCGCGAATAAAAGCGCGGACTTGCACACAAAAAAGCGCGCGTACAACGTTTATTTAAAACAAAACCAAACAAACGCGAATAAAAAAAAGCTCGGCTGCACTGCACCGAGAGTCTCCTTTTTTGTTTCGTAGTATATATACGCGCGGCGTGCGATAACGCGAACGGCGTGTATATTGGACATGACGCGCGAGGCGTTACGACGTAACGGCGTGTTTCGGGCTTCCAACGCTCCCCTGCCTCCGCATCACACGCACCGAAATGACCGACGAGCGTGTGCGTGCGTCGATGTTTGGCAAAGTCAACGAGGTGTGGAGAGAGAGAGAGAGAGAGAGAGAGAGTCGGTGCGACGAGGGGGAGTACCTATGCGCGCAGGTCGATATGATCGTCGGCGATGCATACGCGCTGCAGCCTAGCGCACGTCCTGCTCAAATGTGCACTTGCTGCACACACAAGGTCACACGGCTGCGCGCACACGCGGATGTCCGAACGGGATGCGCGGCTCGCGGCTCCCAGTCGTTCGCCAAACGCCCAAATTTCCCGGTTCTCTGAACTCCCGTCGCTCTATACGTATACACTTCGTCGAATCGCTTTTTCCATGTGGATTTTCACCGCGGATGACAGTCGTGATTTTATGGATATTTTCTTTTTGTCTGCTTTTAAATTCAAAATAGTCGAAGAAGAAAAAAAAACAGAGTATAAATATTGCAACGCGATCTTATCGCCTCGTCGTCGGGATTAATCACGTGAAAAGCTGCTGCGTGCAGGTTTTGGCCTGCATCTAGGTGCGTGTGCGCAAATACCGTATATATACGCGGACGGCGCGTGAAACACGCAGTATATACCGTCGCGATAAGATAAAAACGCAATTGCCAACGCTCGGGCGGCTCACGCACTCGTCCTCCTCGTAATCAGATTTTCCCCGCGTGCACACGACACACACACACATACACAAGACGCCATTACTCGCCCCGCGGGCGCATTCTCCTCTTGATTTTCCGCGCGCACGCCACTCTCATTTTTCAATATTATCGACGAGTTCGGGGGGAACGACGCGCTTGGATCAACTTTATAGTGCGTGCATGTTTGAGTGTAACAAAAATGCTGCGAGCGCCTGATTCATTTGAATAGAAAGCAGCTATCGATTTTCTCCGCGTCTCGTATAGCTGTCACTTCTGCAGAATACTGTGAGCTGAGCAAGTTAGAAATAAAAGGTCGCGCGGTATGTCTTTTATACAGTGTTATTAAATGATGTGTATCCTTTGGCGTTTTTGACGTCCCGATGCGGGGTATTTTTACACGCGTAATAGACACATAAAACTGCATACACTTTTTATAACTGCATCGTACACGTGCATGCACTCGTAAAATAAATCTTATACTTTTTATCACTGCGAGTATGCATTTATACGCCGTCCTCCGCAAATAAATGCAAAAAAAGACAAAGTGCGCGCGTCATTAATCCTCGGCCAAATCCGCGCGCGCGCGCCACACACTCCTCATCGCGCGCGGGGAGAAGACTGCAAAAAATAAAGCAGAAGAAGAAACCCGATGTTTTACCGCATATCTTTCATAAGCCACACGGAAATAGCGACGCTGAGGGCAGTCGTCGCGCGCTGTTTATACACACGGATCTCCGAAAACTTTATATTTCGATTCCCGCAGATACATCATCAGGCGTTGCGAAATCGCGACCGCTCGCAGGATCGTTTCGCGTTTTGTAGTTCCGTGAATTTCAATGTCTCGGTCCTCCTTTTTGCCCCGCGCGTACAGCTCGCTCGTAAAAGTACAACTTTGTCCCGTCGTTAAAAAAGTTAGTTTCGCGGCCGTTAAATACAAAGAAGTCGTGCGAAAAAGACGAGGCGCGGGCGGAGACGAGGTAATCGCGTAGAGAGAGAGAGAGAGAAAGAAAGAAAGAGAGCGTGCAAGGGCAAAATAAGACAGACAAGGCGTGTGTGTGTGCGTGTATAATGTACACACACATAAACACAGATGTATACAGAGGCGCGGCAGACCCCGTTCGAACGCTCGTAAATACGGGCCCGCGGGATTTGAGGGACTAAAATGATTTATAGAAAGCCAAGCTTGTGCCTTCTTTTTCGAACTGCTGCTGCTGCTGCTGCCGTTGCTTCGGGGTCCCCTTTTGCTCCATTCTTTCCTTTCCCCGCACATTCCTTCGTTTTCGTCTCTTTTGTGCCCGCAACTCTTTTCTCTATCTCGTCTCTAATACTGTGTATTACTTTTTTGCTGCGCTCGAGAGACTGCTTCCTTCTTCTTCTTCTTCTACTTCTTCCTCCTCTTCAGAAGAGTCCGTTTAGTCGCGGAGTTATTAGGGTCTCGGCCGCGGGATCCGTGCAAAATACTTTTTTTTCTAGGATTTCCTGCTATACGAGCTCGAGCCACGAAGAAAGGCTTTACGAAATATTTATACTGTCCCTCGCCAGTTTCAAAACTATGTTGCATAAATTCGGCCTGGACATAAATCTTTTTTTAAAGCCCGACCGATACTTGCTTATTCATATATACCTCCTAATTAGTCAACGTGATTTTTGCCAACTGTAACGAATCGACTGATATTTCTTTTAGCTCCTACGTGCCTTAATATCTTCGCATATATACCGATTTTGTATTTTTTGAAATCTTTCTTAATCTGTCTTATGCTCCGTGAGAAAGTTTATCTAACTAGAGTCATTCGACGTTTTTAGCGCTTGCATAAGCATGGGTGCGCTTTAAGTTTTGAGGTTATATTCAAAGAGTATATATTTTTCTTCATTTCCTTTCATATTATAAATAATGATGAACGTGGAAATTTTGACAGAGTGCATCACTTTTCCAGTATCACGTTTTAAAGAAGGATAATTAGACTTTATAAAATGTGTAGGTAAAAGCGTTAGTTGCATTGTCCACAGTTCCGAGTCCTGCATCTTGTAGTCTACAGCCGCCGTGGAGATCGACGTTCGATATAATTAGGACAGTTAACCTTTTTCATCTTGCCTTCATCTCCTAACCATGTGCACCCGCGAAGATTCTCTTCCTCCTTCTTCGAGCAGGAGGAATCGCGGATCCATGTAATTGCCGACTCTCTATTTCTTTTTCTCTCGCAGCCGCGGAGCAATTATGAAGCGCGAGGTAAACACAGTGTGTGCATGGCTTCTCGAGCCTCTCCTTTTTGAGAGGTTATATTACCTACCGAGACTTGTAATTAAATATTACCATTCTGGCAGTCAATTGCATAGTCCTTTATAGTAGTCTTGGAAATAGTTGATGGCTCGACTCAATAACTTTGATCAATATTGACGGCTGGAAAATTTTCTTTGTTTTTCTGTCCTGGAAAAAAGCGCATTGTAATTTGAATTCAAAGCTGCATAGAAATCGCTTACACTGGCGGGTCCACGAAGGAAAAGGGTACATAACGCTATAGTACGGCCATGTTTGCGAGGTGGCCAATGGCGGGTTGAGCACCTGCCGCCTCTCCGAGTCGCTGCGCAGATCGCGTGCTAGCAGTCGTCGACAATGTGTGCGACCGTGCCTGTGTGTATGAGAGCTCCCCCGCGCGTGGGCGTGTGTTTCCATCGCAGAGCCACGATGATGGCAATATCAAGGCGAAAGTTACCGTCTCAGAGTGATTATAAAAGTATCGTCGCAGCTATCCACATCTTTGGCCGCACTTGAGAAGCGAAGCCAGTCGCAATAACACGATGCGAAACGCTTGTTTGCGTTGTCATTTCGAGCTCAAAAATTAGTACTCGTCTGTTCATCTGGCTCGCGTGGTTACCCCTGCGGAATGAAAACGTGGCCTCGATAAATCTTTGAAGTAAAAAAAATGGAGAAGGTGGAGAGAAGCAACGGAAAAAGCTACTGCTGCTACATTCTGAACGAAATGAAAGACAGAACGTAGAAGCATAGCGGCGGCGGCGGCGGCAGAAGAAGAAGAAGAAGAAGAAGACGAAGACGAAGAAAGTAAAAAGGACTCGCTGCTGGAGCAACGTGGGTACCAGTTAAAATCTTCATTGCGGTCGGCCATTCTTCTCCGGCGCGCGGCTCTCAGCATCGGCGTTCCTCTCGATGGTTAGCCTCCTCTCTTCGTTACCACCTAAGGGCAGCGATGCGTGCACGTGAAGGTCGAGCATCTCTCTTTCTCTCTGCTCGCACACATGTGCTCAAGTGCGTTCCTCCGAGGAGTGAGAGAGTATACGCGAGTGAAAGAACGGCTGGGCAATGCTGCAGCGTCGGCGTGAGTCTGCGCGCAGAAATGCGCTCAAGTCTCGGGCATAAGCATATAAGTGCGCCAAGCGAGTACTTAAGTACATGTGGACGATAATAGCGAGGCCGCGCGCGCCTCTTCTTCCTCGCGAATTTCCCACGTTGGCGAAATTGCCCCCCTAGACTTGCTCCATTCGAATCGGCGATTTATGGAGGGAAAAATTGCTTTGCGTGCTTTCGTTCTTCTAGTAGCTTTCCACTTCTTTTATTATTAATAAACATAGCTCATGTTTACAATAAATACTTATCATTTGTTTCATTTTTGTTGCAGGTAAGTCGACTGGATGGCTCTTTGATATCTCGTAACTGTGAGTATAAAGACAAAATGGTTTAGAGTATTTCGTCGACTTTTTCTACGTGAAAATAACGTATTATGTATGTATAATTGTAAGAGCTGGAGTTCAGCTACAGGCGTATGATTCCGAGTCATGAGACTTGTCGCACTACAATCTCGGATACAATTTTTACGACATCGCAAACGCTATTTGCATTCTATATCGCCGAGAAAAATTGAACGTATATCAAAGCGCGGCTTTCTTCAGAGGGCACCGCGCGGCGCGACGAGCTTTACGGCGCAATTACACGCCGCACAATCAAACGTTCATAAACTATTTATTGAGATCTTCACGCTCGTCACTGCTTCGCGGTACAACGACTTTATTCAATGCCTTCGGATAATGAAAATTCTTGACTCTCTGATGGCTTGGTTGCATTTTGCTCCTCATCCTCCGGCGTATGTATATATCCTCCGCTGCATTGGGTGGCTTCTCTTTCTGCGCTGGCGCGCGTTTCCGTCCGCCATAATAATTCCAGCGAGCCGAAGAGAGCGGGAGAGAGAAAACGAGAGATGGATTTTTGTTTGGTCTCGTTTCATTGCCGTGGATGGCCTATGGGCAGCCGGCATGCTCTGTTATTAGCGTCTGCTGCTCGACGTTATTGCCGGGGCTATATGCGGATCTCTTTCTTGCCATCTCGTTCTCTCTTTTGCGCGCGCGAGTGGCTCTCGTCGTCTCTCGCGGCTGTGCAGTGCTGCAACGCGCGAAGGGAAGAAGAGACGGCCACAAGAAGAGAAATTGGCCGAATGAGAGAGACGGCCGACGCGAGACGAGTCCCTCTATCTCTCTTCGTGCAGCAAAAGGAACGCGCGCCATCCTCGCAGCTCTCTTCTTCCTTTTCCTCCACGGCGAGCGATCTTTTATCAAGAAGTTTCTAAAGAATTTTTCGCCGACGTATTTTCCTTTTGGATTTTTCGATGCAGGGGGACGACTGATGTATATTATGCCGACTCCTCAGTTTTTAACTTTTCGCTTTTAATCGCCGGAGCTGGACTTCATCGACGAGTTTTTGCTCGCGACAATATAAACTTTTATGCGCGCGCGCTTATAGACATACCTATAGAAAAAAGAATGAAAACATTGAAAACATCGAGTCGGTAAGCTGCACACTTCACAGACTTCCCGACAGCATGCTTCATTTAAATTCCATGCTAACGATCGCGCGCACGGCTTTATCGGCTAAAAAAAAGCAAAATGCGCGCTGCAGACACGCGCGTCTATCGTGTAGACACGGATAATTTAGTCGCCGGACATTTACGAGCCAGCCCGACGAATTCACGTTGGCAAAACGTAAAAAAAGCACGACAGCAACGGGGCTTCTCTCTGCATGGTGTGTGCGAGCATTTCCCAATATCGTCGTCAGCGACTGCAGCGACAGCAAGGAACGCGATACGCGCGCTCGCGGCCCGCTCTCAAGAGTGACAGATCGGCTTTTGTTTTACGGCGCCGTTAAATCGCGATTTAGGTTTTAATTAAAGCCTTATAAACCGTACAGGCTGCTGCTGGAGGAGGAGGGGGGCGGAGGGCTGTGCTCGCGAGAGATACTGCCTCGAGCGCGACGATAAAACACAACCGTGTGCTGGGCGCATATTCGGCCTTCGCCGCCTCGTGCATCGATGGAGAGCGAAATGGCGTCGACTGACCATCAGGCGAAGCCAGAAAGAGGAAGAGAGAGAGACATATGTAAAAAAAGGAGGACCGCCGTGGCATAAAAAGGATCGAGGCTGGGTAAACAAGGCCCAGGGAGCTCGTAAAAGACACACGGCGTGGGCCGACGGGAGAGTTACGGCCCTCGCGAGGGGGAGGAGAGATCGACGGACTGAGGAGAGGAGCATCTCGGTGATTGATGCCGTCGAATTGAGCGATCATTCGTCGTCGATATGTCGCATCGCGCCTTCGAGTCTCGTCTCTTTTCAATCGTTACACCAATTATCTGACTATACTGCAAACAAGTCGAATAAGATAAGGTTAGACAGCGATTCTCCGCGAGTGGCTCCGGCGGAAATGATTTTAATTAACCGGAGAAGCTAGAAGGCGAAGAAGTTAGTTTAATCTTGCTGGGCAATAAAGTATATAAATGTAATCCCGAGAAAGAACCACAAGCTTCTCTCTCAGCACGCTCTCGGCTCCGAAACTTTTAATTACAATCGTGCACGAGCGGCATTAGAAAAATGCAAACCTCTTCCGCCGGCGGACTCTGCAAGTCACCTTTGTGTACACACGCACACCATAACAGCAAACCGCAATCCGCAGCCAAGATTTCGTCCATCGCCACTTGGTCCAAAAGTCATGAGTATACGTCCTGCAGTAGTCTCCCTCTCTATTAGAGAGGCGAGTATTAGGGCTAGCGCGGCATATGACGTGTGCGGATAATTGCGGCAGTCGTGCGCTCGCTCGGCAGCAGCAGCAGCAGCAGCAGCCGCGATGACTGTGCCGCACGACTGGTTGCCACGCTCTTGGGGTTGCGGTGCAGCGCGCGTACACTGCAAGCCCAGCCAAAGGGTGTCACCGCCGCCTACCACTAATCAAATTCAAATGCATATACCTACGTAACACTCGCCGAGGAAGAGGGAGGAAAGCGAGGGCAGCAGCAGCAGCAGCGCTGCGGCCGAGCCGTCGCTGATGAAATTATGGCCGAGCCTCGATCTATCTCGCTCTTGGTTTGGCCGTAGCCGCCTGCAGTCGCGCGATGACGCTCCGGAGAGACGTGCTATGCCTATACGGACAACTACGTGACTGCGTGCTTTCACTTGTCGCGCATTTCTGCCCTTATGACTTAATCGTCTTATGTACTGTCGAGACTGACAATTGTTGCTCGACCATCTGAATGCTGATTATCCCGCCGGCCGGCGGTCCAAGGCCGACTCGCGATGATGATGATGATGATGATTGCCGGTTTGCGCTTGTTTGAATTATCAGCTGCAATCATCGGCGTCGCGATTCGACTCGCGGAGAACAATAACTTTTCCAGTGATAATTTCCACCGGTCGCGATTAAATCTTGTTCGAGAAACGGCGAAATTCAATGCAATTTCAGTGGTCAGCTTGCCCCTTTTCCGTACAAGGCATCGATCGATCAGCAGATCCTGGCACACGATATATATAATAACAAAGAGTCCGCGCGAAGCACACACTCGCTTCTTCCGACACCATCGTCTCGTCCTGCAGCAGTCTCGGATAGTTCGTAGATTTCAGGTCTAGGGCGACGCTTCTCCGGCCGCGAAAGTCGATTGGATCGGGAGATTCGAGGCTCGTTCCGCCACGATGCAGTGATGCACATAATGGGCGGGATGTGCACTTGCCGCAGGAGCCAATTATTCGATACGCCGTCCGCTCGCTACGTGCCGCCAGTATCTCGGCTGCGCATCTGCTGTATACGTGTGTGTACACTATACATATACACGCGCCAAGGGGCTGGAAGAGCGCCGCCAGAGAGGAGGAGAGACGACGACGAGGGAGAACCCTTTCCTCGTTTCGTCTCCTCCGTGTAGTTTGCTTCGAGATCCTCCGCTGCTCTCTCTCTCTCTCTCTCGTTGTCTCGCTGTACATATTTCCTACTGCAGCTTGATACGGTTCCTCCTCTTCTGTGCCTTTCCTAAAAAATTGGCGAAACGCGAAAAATGCCCGAAGACATAGAGAGACTGTGAGCTGGGGTTCCGCAGAATTTATCTCGTCGTATTTCATGCGAGTAGGGTCGAATTTAATTTCGATATAAGGTATATAATAGTGGCGAAATCGCCGATATCTGCGCAAATGACCAACAAAGGATAATAAAATAGATTGCTTCTGGCTCGACGTGCTCTGCTGCTGCTGTTGCTGTTTATCAATAACAAAAAGTTATTTATCCGCAGCAGAATCGAAATGGAATTTAGGATGAATTTCCCGCCGGCAATAAAATTACTGAATCATTCGCTCGCGCGAATCCAGCGCGTATCAGTCTAAAATAATCCAAATTTAGGAACACGGAAATTATTGGATCAGACTGCGCGCGGGGCATCCAGCACGTAAAATTTGCATTTATTTCGAATGAGTTCGCGGCAACGGCGCGAACCAGCGGCCGTATTAATTCCGAATGCGCAAAATAATACAGTATAAATGATTTTAAGAATTTATTTGCGGCCGATCCGCTCGGTTGAATAAATTCATTTCCCGCTTCGATACATTCTGCACGATACATGGTTTTAATTTTACGTTATTACCGCGCCCGGGCTCTCGCGATGTTTTCGTGCAGCGCAGCGCTGGCTCCGCAAAACGAGCCTGAATGCATTTATAAATTTACAAAAATACAACGCTTCGACTGCACAGCTCTTGCATTATTACTTGGAAATTGCGAAAACATTGATTTTCCCCGACAATATTTCCATTATTATTATTATCATGTTACATCCAAACAAAGGCCTCTGCGAAGTTTCGCAAATGCGAACGTCGAATTTATGTACGCGTGTACAATGTTTATATAAATCGGTTCTTAAAATTCATTATTGAATAACGATTTATTTTTGCTTCGTATTACACGCGATTCGTTGAACGAAAATTGACAGTGAACATCGATTTTCACAAAACGAAACAAGTATAAGAAAATAAAGTTGAGAGTCGTCGCGTGCAGGACAGCTGAGCCGAGAAGGGGGTTGGTCGCGACCATTTCTCTGCGACTTGTTTCTCAAAAATGCATGGTCCGTAATCGTCCCGATGCGTCCTGCAGGATCTGCCCCCGCCTCCCTCGGGAGGCTGCGGAACTCTCGCGCCGATCGTTTCTTAAGAGCCGGTTATGCAATTTTTATGCGCCCGCTGCTCCCGCAATTCCCGATTCGGCTCTCCCTGCGCCCTTTCTCTCGTCTTCGATGTTCCGAAAAAAATTCGACTGCTTCTACTGATGTAAGTAGGATTTTGTTTCGCTCCCATTTTTCTCGCAACTTCGCAGCGATTATTCAACCGTGTCTCACTGTAACTCGAAAAACGCCCTCCGGTTATAATAATTTATCTCTCGAATGATCGTGCTCTATTCGATAAGAAGCGTTGTATGAAAAAATAAGGTAATATACGAAGCGGACGAGATAAATTTTCATAAGTCCTCGAAAAATTGCGTATGCATGAGTTTTAGATGCATTAGATATGTATATGAAAAGGCGCGCTCGCGCACATATGACAGCGCGTAAACATCATTATGCATAATTGCATGTACATAGACGAGGCATTTGTATATTTTAATTCCCAAGATTACGATCGTTCGCATTTCCAAGAGATACGAATAAGGTATATATACACACAGAGAGACACAGTACAGGCCAGCACGCATTACCATGCGCTATAATATGTACACTACTCGTACGTACAGCAGAAGCAGCAGCAGCAGCAGCAGCAGCAGCAGTCCCTGATTATATGTACATTTCGTGTATATGTCCCGGAAACGAACGCGTGCTCCGTCGCGTATAATGCATGCGTACACGCGCACGCGCGCGTCGGCCAATCCATACACCTACGTGTGGCTTATATATGTATGTATATACAGGCACACGGGACGACGAGGAATCAAAAGGTCCTTATATATACCCGAGGGTAATGCAAGCACATATGCGTGCGAGCTTCTGCAGCGGCAGTAGGAATGGGCGCGACGTGCGTGAAAATGCGCTCGTATCTATTCGCGGCATTTCCAATCATTGTAAAACCCCAACAGAAATATAAAACCATAAACCGATCGGGCGAACGATATGAATTCATATATAATGCAGCAGCGGCGGCGGCAGTTGAGCGGAGCGCTACCGGCTGCTGCTCCTGCCGCTGCCGAGAGAGAAAGAGTCGCGCCGCCTCCTCGCTCACACACGCGGTATATATTATTATTATTATGCGCGTATATATATATGCGTGGCTGCGTATAGAGATGCGTTATCTGAAAATGGTTTTACAAGGGCGACATCCCTTGGTGTAACATAAACTTAGCATAGCGGAACATCGGCACACGCGAAACAGAGAGAGAGAGAAAGAGAGAAGCAGCAGCGCGGCTGCGAGATGAGACGCTCGAGATAGAGAGAAGGATACGGGATAGCGAGGACAAAAGGGAAAAGGGGCTGGGCTACTGCGCTGGGAATAATGCAAAATCCTGAAATAACCTTTTCCTCGTATTTCTCTCTTGTCTCTCTGCTTTCTCTTTCTCTCTATCTCTCGCCCCTTTTCGCCTTCGGTGTACTGTGCGGGTCTGCGCGTCTGGTGAGTCTAGGCGTTTTCTACTTGCGCTCTCTCGCTTCGGGGAGCTCCGGCTGTAATCCATGGAGCGGACAATCGGTCCTCGAGGACGCGTAAAACTTGCGCGAATCGCTCTGTGCGGACGGAGAAATCGCTTATATACCGTATTTCGATTACGGATGCACCGAAAATTGCCCTGGAAATTTACTGGCGCTGTGCTGTGCTTGTGCGCTCGGCTTCTCGCCGCCGTGTTTTATGATTTTTCATTATAATGCAAATCTTTTCGCCGCCGCCTCCGCCGCCGCGAGTCGAGAGAGATCGTTCGTCTTCGATATGACTTTTGCTCAGAGTCTCTATTTTCGGAGAAGGCTCGTACGTTGTGTGCGTTATGAAAACTCGAACGAGTTTACGGAAAGCGAGCGAAAACGTCCTCGCAGGCCAGTCTGAATTATCGCCCGTATGTGCGTATTATATCCAGGAGACGAAAGCAGTAGAGAACGAGAGTAGAATGATCTCCGCGTGTCGCGTCGCAGTCATCCGCTTCCTTCGTTTTGCTTCCTGCGAATGAATAAGCCGGGGTCACACCCTCCGGCTGCGCGAGACACCCTTTGCAAAAGCGAGTAGTATACTATACACACAGAGCCGGCGGCGGAGTCGTTGTCTGTTTCTCTCTCTCTCTTTTTTACTCTCGTGGGCGTCTCTGCGAGCTGCGCAGCACCGGAAAGCCCGACGAAGTCTCCGGAATACTGGATGTCTGCGTGCGCGCCCGCGCTTTCTCGCGCTCGCTTGATTTACCGGCGCGCGCGGGACCGAGCGAAAAGGAGGAAAAAAAGCGAGCGCCCGCCCGCCCGCGGCCTCTTGTTTGCCGTTTTTGCGCAAAAATAAATAGTGTACACGAGTGTAGCTACACGAGACTCTTGTCATAAAGATATATGCTGTTTCCCTTGTAAGCTTAAGCGTCGCGCGATGTCGTAAGAAGATGAGAGATGTCGCGCACATAGTGCAGTGGAAAAGTGAGGTCGAAGATTGAAATCAAGCGTTGATGAATTTAGCCACTTAACAATTTTTTTATAAATCATAATATATTGAATGCGCGACTGACGATTTTCATTTTTCTGTGTTACAGGTAAGTCAGTCGACCCCGAGCTGATATATCAAGGCTGATTCTGCGAAAGATTTGTGAGTAGCCGTAAAAAGTCGAGGACGAGCCAGGCGCCGGTATCATAATAAAACTCGCGGATCGATTTTTTCGTGTTTAAAGTGGTGTGAAAGGACCCTTCGCACGACGGCAAGAGAAAAAGTACAGTCATAAAACTCGCAGAGGAATCTCAATCTGATTTCGCGAGAGCGAGCCTTATAGACTTGCAATCCAAAAGGCATTTCTGCGGTGTGTCCTGCAGGAGGACGAGAGCAGCAGGTCTCCCTCCCGCACGGCCGCAGAGGCGCTCGTATTATGGAATAAAATGGAGGGAAAAACGGGACGCGAAGCAGGCGGAAAAGAGTAGGCCTGGGAGGCCCATAACCCCATCAGGGCTGATGGTCCCGCGGGTCGCATTAAACGCGCGCGCACCCGCAGCATCTCCGCGCGAAAGAGGCCTTTTTTATGCCGGCTCCCATCCTCATCTTCCTTCTCGTTTGCTTTGCAGTTGCGGTCTCGGGATATGCTCCGAAAAAGCCTCTTCTTTTGCCTTATTCTGTCGAGAATCGACATCTCTCTCTCGCGAGCGCGCGCGGGGGAGAGCTATGTGGCAGGGGATTGAAAAAGGGGCCGAGAGCTATAGTTACCCGCTTGGGAACTGGCGGCATGGGTTGCCCCAGTGCATAAAATGAAATTATCTTGTCGTGACAGCATGCGCGAACGTTCGTTATTAACTCGTTTGCGCGATTTCGGCGGACTCCGCACACACCACTTATATATACACAATTTTTCCCGCGCATTTTATTACCGGGTAATGCGGGGATCGCATGGTTCGCGAGTGCGTTGTTTATGTTATTCGGAAATGATTTCGCTGCGTTACTTAAAATTGACCGGATGGAGCCCCCTGTATAAAAAACAATTTGCATTATATCTCTTTCTCGATACGAGCTCGAGCATTGCGCAAAGCCACGAATTATTGAGCCGCGGATCAATTAAATTAGTAACGAACCAAATTGCAATGCGAGAATTGTCAGATTTACACGCTTTCAAGGCACTTGGAGTAAAATACGGTGTAAACTCGACAAAAAGCCCGCGCATGTCTGCCATAATACCGCGTAAATTTCGCGATTCTTTGTCCCCAGCACAGAATGACGCAGGATCGTAAAGAATACAGCCGTGCAGCCTCTGATTAAAGCTAAAAATCCAGTGCGAGCATCGAGGAGAAAGTTAATTCGCGATAAAGTATCGCGCGTAATTCAGTAAATTCCTGCAACACGCGGACTCACTCGCTCAACTCTCGGGGTCTTAATTTTGCCCGAGCGTCGGATTCCCGCAACCGCGCGCGCGGCTTTTTATCTCGAAATCCCATCGCTGGAAAATGATACCGACTCCGAGAGACGTATACGAAGGGAATTAAAATAATTTCATAAAGTGTAAAGTTTAAATGGCTCGTGTTATTGGCTCGTAAGGCCTTTAGAGTCGGTTTTATCGGCTCGGCGCGCTGCAGCGCGGCGACGACGTTACTTTTTCACCTTCTTTATGTGTACGCACGCGAAAGAGAAAAGAAAGGGGAGGAGGACAGGCAGAAGTCCAAAGCGAGTATAATCTCGAGGAACGAGCCACGGCAATCCCGGAAGTATACGGGAGGAGGGAGGGAGAGAGATAACTTCGACCGCCAGATAAAGACGCCAGAAGAGTACCTGACCTCCACTTTTCTCTTATAATATCCACCATCTGCCTGCTTTTTATACCGGCGGCGGCGGATCTCTTTTCTCTCTTTTCCGTTTCATGTATATTTCTTCGTTAAGTCTCTCGCGTTATATATAGAGTCCGGTTATTGCGCGTTGGATAAGCCGTGGAAATAAAACAAAAAAAGACGCAATTTTCCCTTTTAGCGATCACGCTCAAAGTATTTTTTGGTGCATTTTCCCAAGCCTTCCTCTATCTGCGCGGCTCGTGCAGCTTTTTTTCTCTCCTCTCCCGGCGTTTTTATTCGTCTCCTTCGGCTTCTCGGGCGAACGCCGCCGCCGCCGCCGAACCTCGCCGATAATGGAGGCTGCTAATAAATTCACCCGTTAATATAAAATAATCGTTAAATGCACTTAGGACACACTTACGGAGCCGCTTGGCACCGCGGCGCGCCATCATTTTTTATTGGAACCACTTCTCCCCGTCTCGATATTTTCTCCCGCTCTCCTGCTCTCTGTCTCTTTCTCCGCACTTCGCTTCGTTGCGTGAACTTGGCGTCAGGAGGATTTAGCTCGCCTTCGAACGACGTTCTGAATCGCTAATATAAAAGTTGTAAAATTTTAAGGAAACCTCTTTATTGATGCTCGAGCAGTATTTGTTGACAATTTTGTCGACACTTTTGATGCTTCAAGTCGTCGCCTTATCGCCGCAAACGATTATTGGCCTGTAACAAACAACGTTTAAGTCGTCGCACCTGATTTTTCGACGACCTACAATTAGTTTTTTATTACGTTTAAAAGCGTTTACCTCGATAAAGACAAAATCGTAGCATTTTTGATCCGATCTAAATATCGCGGACAACTCAATTAGCGCCGAGATTTGAAATTCCTATACCGGCCAAGCCGCGTATAGTAAGTATCCGGAGTGTGTCCCTCGAGCGTGCAAGAGCGATAACCCTCGTTTACCGAGAAAACAGAACAGAATCGCGCGCGTCGCCGGCATGATTAGCGGCCGTGTAAACTGAAATGTTAAAACATGACACGAGGGCGGCCGCGAGAGTGACTCGAGTAGTCGCAATGTATCAAGTCGCGTTACACGCGCGAAATGTAAAGCCCCGTCGTTTCCGCTTTTCGCTTTTATTTACCTTATAGCGGCGTCTTTTTGCGCGAGGACGAGCTTTTCGCGGAGAAGAGGAGTTATACTATGGCCGCCTCCTCGTCGTTTTCGCGTGCGAGCGCGCTTTCCCCGGGCCGCCTCGTAAATTTATGGCAATTACGGGGGATTTTTGTCGGAAGAGATTTTAATTACCCGCTGGGCGGAAAGAGGGACTGGCGGCTGTCATTTTCGCGGCCGGGAATCGCCCCCTCCGGCGCTCCTTTCCGTGCGCAGCGCTCGTACTACACTGCTTCTCGACTCGTGCGGCTCCTCTCCGTCTTCGCTCTCGCTAATTTCGCGATGCGCGCTATACGGCCGCCGCGCCTCGAAATACTTTGGCCTTTTTGGAATTTCTCGAGCCGGCAGCCGAGAGGCTGGAATTTTAATATAATCCATTAAATTACCTTTGACTCTTTCTGCCTGGATCTCGATCGCAGCGTCGTCTTATTGTAATCCGCACCCGTAAAACATATACGGCAACAACGGTGACACTGCGAGTCGCGAATACGCATTTCTAAAGATATCCTTGATCCGCCCTGTCATCTGTAATCTCAGTCAGAGCCATTGAAACCTTAGCCTGAATGGGGAAGAACAATATCGCAACTATTCCAACTCTCTCGGCTCTCCGCGGCAAACAAACGTGCGGCAGCGCAGACATAAATCAATCGCGTCGTCGCGCGTTGTTATACGTATATACACACATGAACGAGAGAGGAGAGAGAGAGAGACCAAATCCGCATCGGGATCCGATTTTCCTCTGCGCGAGAGTTCCGAATGCGCGCGCTAGAGAGTGAGAGAGCGAATGTAAGCGCTCGGTCGGACTTATCGCGCGTACGAGCTTTCGACGCTCTCTCGCCATTCACACAGGCGCGCTGCTGCGGTTCTCGTTCTCCGGTGCAGTGTGTACGCTGCTCTCTCTACTCACAATGTTATCCGCGCCCGCTCGCCGCGAATCCGGCTTTCAACGCCCTTCCTCCCGACGCCGACTCGTCATGCTCCTGCGGATAACGTCGAACGCCTACATGTGTGCTTATCTTCGCGAACCGACTGGACGACTGCATGTCGGATCTGAAGTTTATCTGGGGACATGTAGACCGACTGGCTGCCTGCCTGCCTGCCTGCCTGCCTGCTCCGAGAAAGAGCTGTTTAGCCTCTGTACACGCCTCTAACGAAGCGTATTCCGACGGTCAGTAGCCCGGAGCTGTCTCTCTCTCTCACTTGAACAAGAAAGAAATGCTAATTCGAGCAAGCGCGCACTCGAGGCGCTTTATACCGCGTATATTCGATTCATCCTCGGCCTTTATTCGTCGCTCTGCAGCAAGTCCATTAACCAATGTAAAGGAAATATCATGCGCGGTATATCGCTTAATGAATCGATTATATACCATACGCCGAGTTACATTAACATTCATATACGCGCGTTAATCTTGCCCTCGGATCTCCGCGGGCTCTTTTTCTCGGATCCATAATGGCCGCGGCCGCCTCGCTCTTACGAAGGACATAGAAGCTAGCTCTCTCTTTCTCAAGTCTTGCTTTCGGAGAAACAATTTTCCGAGGAGGCTAATGCTGGATAATACCGCTGAGGACCTGTCGATATACAGGCCGAGAGAGCTGTTGTTGCTACTCATAATACATGCGCATATACAGAGCGAGAGTTGTGCTGAGCACTGCAGGGGAGTGGGACGAACTGAAAGCGGCCTTCGTTTGCGCTGGAATATATATGTTTCCTTGCCACGGGGGCTGAGTGTGTGTGCTCGATCTTCCTCTCTCTCTCTCTCATACACTCGCTTTCTCGCTCGGGAGAGGCTCCGCGCGCGCATAATAATTTAGAGCAACTTTGTTCGCTCGTCGTTCAATAACGCCGCGAGCTGCTGCCGGCGTGCGCGCAAGCAAGCAAGCAATTTCCTGGGCGCGAAAAAGCCGCGCTGCTGCAACCAACTTCGCTGCACTGAACAAGAAGAAAAGTCCATTCGCCCTGGCTGCTGCTGCTGCGCGCGAACGAACGGATAGAGAAGCGAGAGCAGAGCTTCTTTATTCCCCAAGTCGTAAACTTATAGATTACAGCCAATTATCCGGCTGACTTGGAAATCTTCTTTAAGCATGAAGCATATCGAATGTGTCGCGTCGGCCCGAGAGATGAGTTATCGGTCGCTGACTCTGCGTATGAATAGCCTGCAGCTCGCTGACTCTGCTCCTCCTTTTTGCAGTCGGGCGTCGAAAAAAAAATTAAGCCTCCGATCGATTTGGCGCGAATTTCACACTGTGACGCGAATATTCGCATACTCTCTGTTATTGGCCCGACGTATGCATTTCTTTCATCGCTGCACGCTCTTGGGACTTGTTATATACTCGCCGCGCTAAACATCACCTTGGAAGCACTACGCCTCAACAAAAAATTATGCCTCTGTAAATTTTGCAGCGTTTACACTTTTTCAAAGCTCTCGCGCGCTGCTCGGCGATACAAGAACGCGAAACAACGCTCGCGCGCAAAAAGAGCTGCAGCGCGCGTCATATTTCGACGCTGCGAATCAGCGTAGTAGTTTTATACGTCTTGGGAGGATATCCTCGCGCGCGGACACGCCTAACGAAGCCGACGTCCACTTAGGATCGCGCCGGCTCTCAGGATATATCCCCCGTAACGAGCGGCCTCTCCGGCTCTGCTTTTTTCTCTCTTTCGGCCGGCCTCTTCCTCGGAGCTATAATGCACGTGCATAAGCCCGATATATATTATCGCGCCGGTCGTCGGGGTGACCCAATATTTTAATAAAGCGCGACCACCACCGCTAGCAGGCGTAACTAACCGGGTATATGCATATATAGTCGACAACGACGACGGCTGGAAAAGAGAGAGGGGGGATGCGGCACCGCCATAGCTTGATGTACGGGCAATCAGCCGCATTAATGCACCGCGTGTTGCACGAGCCGCCGCCGTTGCCCCTATATAAACCGTATTTATAACACTTCGTCCCCGGGTTATATATGACGGGGACCAGGCTGGACTCCTCGCGAACATTGTGTGAGCAGGATAGGGCCGCCGCGATAATTCGTCAAAATGCTTCGGAAAGGGTATATAATTTTTCTTTCGCGTGTATCTTAACGCATACGAGGTGAGAGAAGCGTAAATATGGTCGGCTTGATTTTTTTCAAATATTTGCGATATCGTCCTATATATCCGCTGCGCGTAAAATGCTCTTCTATATTGCTGCAGCAAAAGTAGGGAGAAAATTCACAAAATTTATAAACGTAATTACGTGCGAGCCTCATTACCGAGCCCTCGGCAAAATTCCAAAATTCTCTCCCCCTTGTGCCACGCACCACAGAGATCGCGTGATCGAGAACCGCTGGCGGCCGTCGAAAGCGGCCGATCATCGGCGGAATCAAAAATCCCGAATAAAAAAGAGCAATAACGCGCGCGACCGCAGCGAAAAGAGCCGGAGGGTAGTCGGCGATGGCTTGGCGGCCAACAGCCGCCGCGGAGCGGGTTAAAACTCTGGCTCCCGCGAGGGATCGGCCGCGATTATGGCGAGATTATGCCTATGTATACGCGGCCGTGGGTGGAGAGCAGCAGCAGCAGCAGCAGCAGCAACCTATCGTTACAGATAGCGCTAATCAGAGCGAATCGCGGCTCGGCCGTGTATCGCGCACCTCGCCAGTACATCACCGGGCGCGCTCTCATAACGCGTCGGCGGTGACGGTGGTTTGCGGCCCTGGTGGCGATGAGTCTGCTGCTGCTGCTGCGGCGGTCGCGCGATACCGCTCGCACCGGCCATTATTATTCATATATTCCGTATCACGTCTGTTCGCGTAGCTCCGCTGCAGCAGAGTAGGGGGAGGCGGCCCCAATCCGCGACACAACACACCCCACGTGCCTGCGTATATACGCGTGGTTCTGTAACCACTGCTGCAAGCTCCGGTCGAGCCTGCACCAGCGACGGCTATTGTAAATATCTCTGCGGTCGGCGCACTGACCGAGCCGTTGCACACCCGGTGATCTTTGTACGGTGCTGCAGCGCACCGACTAATTTTTTAGCTCGCTGACCTCGCGCGCGCTCTATCTTGACTGATGATACTCGAGTTTCGAGTAACAACGTTTTCTTTTGTTTGGTCGATCGTGTGTATAGGTATACCAAGGACATTGCTCGCTCCGATATACCTGCGCTGCGGCTCGTCGAGTCGGTAAAAGCCAATTTTAAAAAGAATACAATCTAGCAAAGTGATCCCCGCGCAGCAAGTGCAAGTCCAAATCGAGCGGCTGCCGGACCGAGGCAGAGAGAGAGAGAGAGAGAGAGTAGAGCAGAGTAGAGCCAGACGGTAATGGAACGAGCGAAATGCATTTGTCGTCCGGGTGCTGGAGAGAGCCGTCGAGGTATAGTGCGGCTATCGGTAATTGCCGCGCGGAGAGACTAGTCGCGAAGCCAGTCTCTCTCCCTCTCGCTCTCCACGGCCGGCTTGTTCTCCGCAGGCTCCGCCTAATTACGGATCGTCCGTGCTGGATGACTTCGAAATGCTGTCGAAATTACGCTTCGCCGAGCTTGCGCATGTATTATCTCTGCCGGACCTCTCGCGAGTGTACACTGCGAGAGAAGCGTGCCTTTCTGCGATTACGAGTGTCTATAACACAACCTTTGATTTTGATCATCTATTAATCGCGTAATTAAAAACGAAAAATTGAATATAAAAATACTGTCCATCGCAACAATGAAAAAAGCTACTCGCAATTAAACCATAAATAAAATATAATCCAATAGCTCGTGCATTCGGATTTTCGAAAAAAAGCTCGTACATCGCGCTCGGCAGCCGAAACTACGCGCGAATTCAAAAATGCATAAGTCACTCGCTCGTCCTAATGCATTTACAAACAGCCGCGCCAACGCGGGCGGCGCGCAGTGTACGTACGCGCTCTCGCGTATACGTTCATCGACAAACACGCGCACGTCATTCCGTCCGTCGAGCATCTGTAAACGAATATGCAGATTTTCGTTAAAATCCTCGCTAGCTCGCGCTCTCGAGCCTATATAGGGTACACAGAGAGCGAGAGCGGCGGTGCAATTTATAGCGCTGCTCTCGGTACACAGAGCGCGAAACTCGCGAGCGAGAGAGAGTAGCTTGCTCTATATAGAAGGGGTAGCATGTGAAATTCATATTCCGCGCGGCGCGTGACGTCAGCGTGGGCGCCGCAGCCATAAAACAGCGAACGGATTATCGGACGCGGGGCTTCGCATAAAAATATCCGCCTGTCAATCTGCTTCTGCTGCTGCTGCTGCTGCAGCGACGCCTCGGCACAGTAGTGGCGATGCCCGCTGTTGATATTACCTTCTTTTTTTTTCTCGTTGCACTTTTTTTATTTATTTATTTTTTTCGTCCGTCCAGCAGGGCATTAGTTTTTTGCTCGTACACTCTCGAGTGTAAAATGATCGTCGAGAGAGCCTGGGGACGATCTTGATAAGTGCTCGGGGATTTCTGGAATTCTTCGACGGGCATATATCGAGGGGTTCCTCATTTTCTTATTCCATTTGTCAAGGACTCTGCTGCGGTTTATCTCATTGCAATCGGGAGGCTTAATTTTGCAATATCTCAGTCCTCCAAAGTGGACATGTGTATGTTCCATCGTTGCTGTGATATTTGCTTTCGTATCAGCGTCTGAAAAACTGTTGTTACTATATAGTACAGCCTTTCTCTCAGGATTCTCCGCAAAAAATCAATTTTATCTTCTGTATAAAGTTTTCACTCCGAGGCCGGATTGTTTTATCGAGAGCATCAGTCTCGCGGGGCGGCCGCAGCGATTTTCTCACGTTTTTCGAGCGTCTAATTATGACTTCTCCCGTCGTCGGCTCCGTATAGCAGCGCTAAATGAAGCCGATAAAGAAGGCGAGAGGCGACTCTCGCGGAGCGAAGAATGAGAAGAAGCCGCATACCGGTAGTCAATAACTTTTGTTCCGCGCCTTTGGCCGCAGCTTGGCACGGCGGCGGCCTATTAGTATCTGGGTGAAACGCAGTGCGACGAGGACTCGCGATCCGGCACGATGATAATTAACCCATTCCATTCGTCTGCGTGAACCTCGTGTCGCACTACGCTCCCACTCGTATAGTATATAAACTCGCGAGCGTGTGCACACGCGTTAACGTTGGCGAACAAGTGTGTGCACGCGCGAATAGAATGAGGAAACATAAATACCGAAGCCCAAGTGTGCGCGCTCCTTAAAATTTTAATTGTCTCTCTGCTCTCCCTCTACTCTTGTTCGGATAATCTAATAACACCAGTCTTTGATTACTTCTTCGGATGCGTTTGGTTAAATAAATTGGAAATGCGCACGAATTGGTTTTCCTCTATTTTAAATGAGCTTTTCACGTGTGAGTGACACATCTGCGAAACTAAATATTATTCATTTGCCAACCTATCAAATATGTCATACTGCAATCGCTGTCGATTAAGTCATCGTTAACTTTTCAAAGGCTCATACAGAATTCCTCGTTTATACTAAATATAAGCGTAGACGGTTTTGAGTCCGGATCATAATTTTATAGAAAATAATAAATGGACTGTGAAAGTGTTAAAACTACGCAATTTTCAAGGGAGTAATCGCAAAAAGCTTGTAGGACGCACCATCCACCCAGATTGAGGGACAGAATAAACAACACTCTCGAGTTGGCACTATAGAGCGCGCTAATGACGGGATATTAAATAACGATAACGATCCGGTCGAAGCTACGTAGTCTTTTTTGCCGCTATCGAGTAGCCGCAAAGCGAGTCCTCTTATATGTATCCACACAAACAGACACAGAGGCGGGATATAACCGCTGAATTTCACTGACTTAATTGATCGAGACAACGGACTCGGCAAAAGCCTCTGTATATATACATGTGCAGTGTGCACGAGGGAGAGCTGGATCACCGCCATAATCGGGACTTCCTTTCGCGGTATGAGAATTCCACTTCTTGCGCACGCACACATCGGCACGACTTGCTCGCGGCATCTCCCTCTTGTTGCTGCGCTGCCGCCGACAATGCACTTGCAGCTCGCTCGAGCGGCGCCTATAAACACTCGCGCACACGTGAGCTGACCGGAGGGAGAATCACGAAAAACAACAACGATTCCGACCGTGCCGCTCGACTTGTAATTTATATTGTTTAGTGTACACAGCGGATATTTTCGCGGCCGCCTCTGCAGCGCTACTCGCGGATCTTTGCCTTTCGTTTTTGTTAATTCAGTGTGCTGAGAAAATCTCTCGCTGATGCACATTATGCAATTATGATCTCGAGGAACGCGTGGTCTTGTTGTCCGCGTTTGACGAGGGAGAATATTTGTGTATGATTTCGCAGTTGCTAAAAAAATGGATATATTACATAACCAAAGCCTAGTCGACGCATGATCCGTATGGCCGAGTGCAAATATGCGTTCGGATAAATCGAAAGCGATAAACTGAAAAAGTTTGCGCGAAAAATCCGATTCGAAAGTTCGCAGGCAAAAAGCAAAAATAAAAAAATCAGCAAACCTTTCACTGGCAATAAAAATAAAATAATTGCACTTTATCGAGAGAGCGGTTCGCTCCGCGTATATTAATCACGCTTTTATTATTTTCCGGAACGCGGGAAAGCCCAACGCGCCAGATACAGCGAATTAAGTTCATTAGTCAAAAAATATTTATTGGCACGTAAACGGCGCATAAATCGGAAAAGTGCATTCGTAATCTCTCAGCGCGCGCTGCTGCTGAGCGGCGGCGGCGGCGGCGTTGGCTCTGTGCACCGCGCGAAATTGCTACGATAAAAGCGTGTATCCCCCGACCACTCGGGTCACGCCGGGGGCCTCCGATATGCCGTACATATATAAAACGCGCGTGTGCGCGTGTGCGCGTATCGCGGCATCGGAAACATCGATAGGCGGCGCATTATTACAGCGATGAAAATCACGGGGCGTCGGGCAGCATTTCCCCGGGCTTTTAAAATCCGATGACGCGTCATTTTTGCGGATGCGCGAAATCGATTTAACGCGGCATTATCTGCCGAGGCAGCAGTAGCAGCAGCAGCAGCGGCAGCGTTTAACCGATAGCGACGTGCGGATGAGCAGGTACTTTTTACATGTACATGCGAACGTGCTCAGCGAGCATTTGTGCAAAATCTATGGTCGGGAGAATACGCGAAAGCCTTTTTTCATTTTATTCCGTTACATATTTGTATATGTAATGACTGCGCTTTAATTTAATCGGCTAAAAATGGGATGAATTTTGAGAGAGAGGGCAAATAACAAGAGAGCGTTGTGCATGAAGGGTTGAGCGTATAGTAGGCGATCCAGCATATCGGTAATGCCTGGGCAAACATTTCAGTAATGCCTCACAAATGGTCTGCGAAGCGGTGGTCGTTCGGCTTAGGGCGCCACGAGTACTAGGCCGTAGGCACTGACAGTCACCTGTCCGCCTGTCTAGCAGTTATATTCTGGCGCTAACCCGGAGATCGCGCGCGCGCGCGCGTGCGGATGAACAGGTGCGCTTCTGGCGCAGTTTATGCTCGCTGGTCTGACAGATCAATTGTTCGGAGCAGAGGCCCACCGGGGATCGTGCCGCAGGAACGCGTTGGATAACGATCGATTATTGCCTCTATGTTTCTTCGACTCTGAAATGCTAATTTTTCTGAGTCCTGGGAGATTCAAAACACTGAACGCAGATGTTTTGGGAACGGTTAGATACAGGAGGGTATAAGAGAACGTGCGAACGCGATTTCTAGTAAGCGGTATATCGGTGACGAACTATTATAGTTACACTGGCAGAAGCAGCAGCTGCAGTGTTGCGTTCTATAGGCGTCGCGTCAATCACTCAAACTCTTTCGTGTATACAAACGCTCACGCCGGATATCGGCATCCCGCGACTAAGCTGATTGACGTGCTCATTACGAATATTGTATTTTATTATCGCTATCCGCTGATACTCGTTCCCCTCAGAGTTATATATGTATTGCCGGCGGCGACTTCGATGCGCGCTGCCGCTGGTTTTTTCCGCGTCCCCCCCTCCCTTATTTCTTCATTTCACTCATCCGCGTGATGCTCATTGTTCGTACGTATCAGGAATCGAAGCTTTCGCGAGAATTATTATGATCGCGACCTCTCATTATCTGTGCGGAGGATGTTTTTACGCGCGCGGTCATAATAAATAAGTCGATCGGCTGATTTTGAAAAATTGCCAGTAGCTGCGCCGTTATCAACGGAAACAGGAAATAGACTCTCGGAGATAAGATTGTATTAGCTCGAAAGTTGCGCGGAGAGGACGTACGTCGCCTCTCGTGTGTATATCTACTTGTCTAAACACAGACATAATATTGAGATAGCAGGAATCTTAATGGATCGTTCCAGTAATTTCTCGTCTAATAAATCAAGTCTACACTCTGGCCGATCGATAATTAATAGCTCTCATACGAAGTATTAATTTCGTGGCTGCGGCTATTGATTCGGTCTAAAATATTCAGAGTCGGAGATTTATGAGCGAGAGCGCATAATTTTGTTTATTATTTATTCGCGAATAAAATGTCTCGTGCGCATAATACGAGTAGCGATGAATAATCATCAGAAAAGTAGTAGTGACAGACAGCTTCGTGTATCTTTCACTTTCTCCTGGGCAATAATTTAGTGGAAAAATTCGAGCATCTCGTTAAAAAGCCAAAATACGGATTTTCCTTCGAAGGACCGTTCTTCGTCTTATCCTTTCTTACACTGCTGCAGGCCAAGAAGCAGCGGGAGAAAAAAGAGCCTCGAAAGAACGAACGAAGGAACTTGGAAAAAAAACGAAGAAGCCGAACGAGGAAGGAAAGTTTGCCGGCTCTCAGCATAGCTGCTCTCGACCAGGCTCGCTTGCGCTTACGTCCAATAACGTGCCGGATCCAAATTGCTCGTCGCGAATGGGCACGCCTCGCTCTCGGGATATCCCCCTTGTAACTCGCGCATATAGAGCCCATTTCGGGCCGGCGGCGGCAGCGGCTTATGCCCGCGCCACCTAAAGCCTCTACTGTCTCTCTCTGCCCCCAGGGCCGCTACTCGCGCACCGAGAGAAAAGCGCCGCCGAGCGGGTTACAAGACGAAATAAATACAATATTATGCAAACGGCCGGGAGAGAGAGAGAGAGAGTGGTCTGATCGCGCAAAGCCACGGGAATCTCGGGAATCCCGAATAAATTGACACTAAACGGGTTTTCGTATATAGGGGACCGCTGCAGTCTCCCGGGCACGCATGATTGCAGAGAAAAGAGGGGCAAAATTGGCTGGCTGCGTGGGTGAGTGCGAGGGAAGAGCGCGACACGCCGTATAGTAGCCAATATCCGACTAACAGCCATCCCGTTTGTACATACATATAAAGCGTGTCTTTTCCGAAATCCGATCATCCCCGAATTTTCAGACACTCGCGATTATCAAAAATAAGTTTTCGGCCGCATCTGTACTCGACACTCCCACGCTTTCCGTCACAAGCCTACAGTCTCGTCTCTTTCTCTCTCGGGCCCGAATAATGCAGCACGAACGAGATAGAGAAATAAAGAGCGAGAGAGTCCCGCGGCGAGAGTTGGAGGAGCGAGCAGCGATCGGCGCAGAAAATTATACGCTTTAAATGGATAATTAAATAGCAACAGGAACTGACTGAAAGACTGACTGGGGATGATTGCCGGGTTCCGGCGCGTGAGAGCACGTGAGCGGCGGCCCGCTGATGGTAGAAGAGGGGCCATCATCAGCCAGGCAGCCGCGGCGGCGAATCGACGCTCCGCTCAGTGCTCGAGGCTGCATCAGCATCGAGAAAGAGAGCCGGCGCGCGTGCACGAGCCGCCGCGCCGGGGAGGTGGAAGCGGAGGAGGTTTGCCCATCCGCCCCGTATCTAAATGCACGAACGTTATAATTATCCCCGCTGTGCATGTGCCGAGTGGCTGCTGCGTTGTTATTGTGTCTTGCCGTTTCCCGCAGCCCCGAATTTCAGCGGATCTTCTCGCTGAGATGTTATATAGCCCGCGCCGAGACGATCACGGAAAATCGTGACGATGTCGATGATTGCTCTGCATGCGCGCGCGGCCATTTTTAATGACCCAGCTGGGGATGATGTTTTATCGCCTGCTGGCTTCAATTTTCGAAAGTGGATACGTCGCCTTGTTGTACTTTGTTTTTAAAATTTACTCGCGTCGGCTCTTGCCTCTGATATAGAAGACCGGAGACGAATTCGTGCGGGTAAAAACGGGAAAAAAACGTCCCCGTTTCACGCGATATTGCAAAGGAACGGTCAGCTTCGGCGGGAGGTGCGGCCTCGAGAACTAATCAAAGCCTGCGCGTCCAGCGCACGAACGAGCGAACGAGCGTTTTATCTTGTCGTCGTCGTCGTCGTCGTCGTCGTCGTCCTTCTCCAATTTCTATTTCGTACACAGTACAGTGGCGCGTAACCTTTAGTCGTTTCATTAGTGCGGCGCGCAATCAGTCGCGTGCTGCTGCTGCTTGTGCGCGGAGGGAGGGAGGGAAGGGGTCGTTCTCTTTCTGGCCCCGATAAGCCCGAGGTAGTGATCTAATCAATGAAATTGGCAGACAAAGGCAGATCCAAGCGGAGGATAGAGGGCACGCGAAACAGATGGAAAGAGATAGGAGAGAGAGCCGTGCGAGCAGACAAAGCGAGCCAGCACGTAAGTGCACGACTCTGCGCGCGCGAGGTCAGCGCTCGTGCGAGTCCGACAGGGACAGAGCCAGCAGCAGCAGCAGCAGCAGCGAGTCCGAGGTGTAGATTGAACCTTGGCATTATTGGATGAGGGGAGAGACGGTATAGAGGATGAGGAGTGGATTGGTCTCTCCAGGACGTTGTCCTCGGCCGTGTCCGGAAACAATGAGGGAGGTGTGGCTCCCACTCGACTGCTCCCGTCGCCAGGACACGAGAAATGTGACGAGGAGATGTCCTCGTGTGTAACGCTACTGCAGCGTTGGCCTCGTTCTATATACTCTCTCACCCCAGCTGACACCGTGCGGGCGCAAGCGACGACGACGACGACGACGACGACGAGGCGCAGTTCGGCTATTCACGAGCCCGGCCGTAGGCGCTCGCGTGATAATGACAGGCCTTCGCGCCGAGACGTGATCGAGGTGGTGCTGCTATATATACGCCGGCTCGTGTCACCGAAGGACCGGCCACGCCCGCTCGCAGCGCCCTTAGAATTGCCGATATTCTCCGATAGTCCTTGGGTATTATCAGCCCCCCAGTCGATTTTCGACGTCCAAGCTGTAGATGCCGGGCCGCACTGCTGGGGCGCTGTAATGAGGCTTGTGATTTCGCCGCCCCGAAGATTCGGAATCGCGCACACGCTTATCCTGCAGCGATTAATTTCTGACGTAATATTAAGATCATTCAGACTTGTTATTTTGAATTAAATCATCGGAAACGTCCGGTTTGGTTATTGATCAGATACGCCTGCAGCTCTTCTCCCATTGAAAAATGTCCGTTATACACGTCGCTTTAATGCACCGCATATAACCGAACAGTCCGTCATTCTTCGTGCCGCTGCTATCTCCTTGGGAATAAAGCAATCTCTCTTGTTTATCCAAAGTACATTGCGCCCGAAAGATCTGCATCTCCAGTCGAGTGCATCAGGAGGGTGAGAGAGAGGTATATATGGACTCCGATGAGGAACCGGAGCCGTTTGGCTGGCCCGTGACGATGACGAGGCGAAATACGCGAGATGATGCGTAATCTCACTCCCGACGTATAGTCCGAGGTTCCTCGGACGACTCAGCATACCTCTCCGTGAACTATCGGCTTATCGCGGGCTATCTCTCGTGTATCGAAAGAGCTCTCT
Source organism: Cecidostiba fungosa (assembly GCA_900474305.1). NCBI lineage: Eukaryota > Metazoa > Arthropoda > Insecta > Hymenoptera > Pteromalidae > Cecidostiba > Cecidostiba fungosa. Next base: position 280,884 of record UCOJ01000010.1, read on the forward strand.
CGCGAGGCGCTCACACATATACATATATAATCCGCGCCGGGCGCGCATGCCTTCAGGCATTCCATTGTGCTTTTCCGCGTAATTACACGGGCCCGCGCGCGTCTTTTTTTTAATCCTCTCTTTCTTCGGCACACACCGGGCCAACCGTGAGAAATGAGCGCGCGCGCGAGAGAGAGAGTTTAGCTATTGATTTCTCTCTTGCGTAAAGTACAGCTGCGATGAGATAGAATTTATTACACGTTCACACACAGCGCAAGTGCCACACACCGTTATTGTCTTATCGTGGAAGGCTCAATATGCCGAAAAATTTTTACGATGTAAATGGGTTCTAGCCGAGCGAGCTTCGCGGCCGTTAATATTTTCCCGCCGGTGACGCTGCTCCTTTCTTTAAAGATCAAGTGCTGCCATCAGCTGAAAGAAGGAGTTTTCAACAGTAGCGGCCATTATCGTCCCGACGACGACGACGGCGACGACGCGGAGCGTCTGGCAATAACGGCACATTAGAGGATTTTAACGCTGAAATTGAATAACCCCCGAGGCGGAGAGGTAACGAGTTTATGCCCTCTTCGCGAAAATACCTGCACCTAATATCCCGCAGTCGAATAACGCTGGCTACGGGTCGGGCAAAGGGGGCGAGCGAGCGAGCAGACGAAATGAAGACACTGAGTCTGAGTGACGCGTCGACGTCTCTTGTTATAATATCTCTTTCTTTTATAGCTCCCGCGAGCTGTGTAAAAAAATTAAGGCAGAGCTATAAAACTCTCGGGAAAATATATTCAGCCAAGTGTATTATACTCTTTCGGATATGCTAACACCGTTTGCAAAGTTTCTATTCAAACTACTACTATTCCTACTATAAAGTATCGTAAACGAAGGCTATTAGCAGTAGTAGCAGCAGGCTCAGTTTCATCCGTCGAAGCATCAAAAATAAATCGAACCAGGCACGTAGCGACAGCAGCAAAACTGTCCGCGTTAGCGTTAACTCGTTCTCCCCAACGTCCAAAGCGTCACGCAGCAGCAGCAGCAGTGGCTTGGCGCTCCTCCACCTCCGAGAATCCCGGTGATGACGAGGCGCGATCTCCGCTCGATCCCACGCCTCGCTCGTTAGCCAGAGTCAGCAGTCAGGTCGTCATCGACGTGTCATTCGGGAGGAGCGCGTGCAGTCGGAGAAAGACAGAGCGAGAGAGAGAGAGAGCGAGCGATAGTCGCCTTCGAAAATGGCAGGATCACGTCTGGGGAGACACCGGCACCACCACGCCCCCGTCAAAGTACACGCACAGAGAGGCGGTCCCGCGGCTCGACCTGACGCAGCAGCAGCAGCAGCACACGCGACGCAAATTGTCGCCCGAGGTCGATGTAATGACATAGCGTTCGCTTCTCTCAATGTCGAATCCCATTTGAATGGAAATGCTTATTTCCGTGAGATTGACGCGGAGGCGGGAACACTGCCTAATGGAGTCTTTTTCAAGATTTCGCTGAGAGCTGCGCTTATGAACGATCGTCTCTTTTCAATACCGATTGTTTACTCGGTGCGCTTGGTTATTATTATACCTATGGAACTTTTCCCTAAGCGGTTGGGTGTGTTACGTTGTGAAAACCATTACGGCGGATTGGCAGGAAAGCGATGCTCCGTCGTCCCCTACTCGTCTCATCCCCCTATCTTCGAGTTCGGCGAAGAAAGGCAAAAGGCCCAAATGGTTTTCATATTGTCTTTTTAGTGTTCATTTTCATTTTATCGCTTGTTTGGTCGAGAACGAGAGCGAGTAGAGAGATCTCGATCCCGACCCTTCGAATGGGTTAATTCAGTTACGGCGAAGGCAACCCTCGCGAGCCGAGGCCCTCTCTTTCTCTAACCGAGTCATCTGCTGGGAACGACGTCGATCCATAAAGAACGAATAAAGTTTGGTGGAAATTGAATCTTATTCTTCCTAACGCAAGCCGAACCGAATGTGAAACTTCGTTAGCTTCCTCCCTGGGTAATCGTTTCCCGGAAAACATTGAATCAGGCTGCTTTATTTATCCTCACCTACTTAGCGAAACAACATTTCTTTTATACTTTCAAGTTTTGAATTCCCGTGTTCAGACTCGAACGAAAGAAGGAGAAAGTACTTCGCATTATTAGTATCACCGAGTCGCAGCGCTCTTCTCTAATCGCAATCCCCGAGCACTACACTGATGCGCGCAACAAAGAGCGAAGCAACTCGTGCGTTAAAAGCACCGTATACGCGATGATTTTGCGCACTTTCAGTACATCGGCGTGGTCTGTCGGAAGCGTCGTTGGAATCGCTCTGGAGAGCAGGAGAGAGAGAGAGGACAGTCGTCGCGCGAGTCGAGTCTCACCCTCCGCGGAAAACCATCAGCGAGAAAGTCGGGGGCGGCCGGGCGCGCGAGAGTAGACCAGAACAGGCCACCGCCGCTGGCAGCACTTAAGACTATTGTTTTCAATGTAATTGGATAGCTCGTGCTCTCCGTGCCGCTCTCGCCCCTTCGTCTTGCACGCGCAGAGCCTCGGATGCAGTAGAAGGGTGGCTTGCTCGAGTCCCCAGGAAGCTTCGACAATTATCTTGATTGTTTTATGCATATACCAACGGTCGGCGCTCTATACCGGAGAAGCGCCGAGGAGCTTTGAGAGAAGCGAGCAAGAGAGAATGATAGACGATATTCTCCGCGTTCTGTAATTCACTGCGTTCCTCCTGTACAGCTGCTGAGCCGGAGTGAGAGAGTGAGAGAGTGAGAGGGACAACCAACTCTGCTATCTTCGCTAATTCGGCCGTGTTGCGTCTGTGTTGTTTCGCGCACCTGCTGCTGCTGCTGCTGCTTCTGATTTACACCCGCTTCCTCTTCTGCTTCGTTTTTTACCTTTCCTTTTCGTCTATCGTCGTTGGTTCACTATTTTTTAAGGAATAATATTTTTAAAAACCGGTTCTGCGCGAGCGTCGCTCATTACGTCAGAGCGTATTACAGACAAGGCCGAGCGGATCCTTCTCTCGTTATATTAACAAAAGGTGTATCGCTGTCGCCGTTGTCGTCGGTTTAATTAGGATAAGAATCTCTTGTCCGCTTGTCCTGTATATATACGCAGTATGTATAGGTATATACCACGCATAAAAGCCCAATGACGCCGACTCGCTCGGTAAGCTTTTTCCCTCCTCTCCGCGCCTCTCTCCCCTTCGTGGCTCGCCTCCAAGAAACATGATATACCGATCGAGGGGAGGAGAGAGGCGCGAGCGCGAGAGTCGCGGTTTCCGAAAATACCACACGAGCCTACTCTCTCAACTTACACACATCATACACACGCATACACATACTGCACTGCGCGCTGCACAAAAAGTTTTCGCGGCAACGTGTACGTAATACCCGCGATCGCCACGTGCTAATTATGTAAAAATATGACGCGGTTCAAGCATACGCCGCGGCGGCAAGGCTTTTATGTATGAGCCGAGAGTAGGTGTATAGGTAGCTAGTAGTAGCAGCCACTGCAGTGTGTTCGCCAGCGAGGCTCGTTTTTTTTGTACTTTTTATTTACGCTCGGTGGTGCCGCCGCGTTGCCATTGTGCGTGCAGAATTCTTTCTCCCGCAACTACCGCGCATTTTTCAAAAGCTACGCGTATTTTTTCGCTGGCGCTTTTGTTGCAGTTTTTTTTTCGTTTTTAATAATAAACAGAAGGCCTGTGTGTTATTTTGTCGCCGGCAGACGTTTTCTCTCGTTTCGTTATGTGCACGGCGTGGTTTGAGTAAGCCGAAGGAATTTTCGCTCTGAAATTCCGATGTGGCCTTTGTTGTGCTTAAAAGACTGAATCACACGGTGTATCGAATCAGTTTCCAATATAATGCCGAAGAATTGTTCTACGAAAAGCCAAAACCTGAATTACTTGTCGTCCGAGTAGGATCGCCGTATCATATCCCGTGTTTACTTTATCGCGGTCGTTTCTCGCAAGAGACAGGATGAAAAATCTGACCCCGAAAGAAGTCCATAGCGGAGGGACCGTTCAAGCAAACTATATAACAGAGCCCACAGCCAAGGACTCATGCAGCAGCACATCTGCGCAGATGCGAACGCCGATAAAACGCGGCGTCGCGCACCCGCCGAACACACATCCACCTATCTCCTGCCTCCTCCTCCTCCTCCTCTTCTTTTTTTTCCCCGTTCCGGCGTATACCCTCTCCCTTTTTTTTGCACTCGAGCAATAAATAATATTTCGCAGGTGCGCTCGGGCTACGCGTAATGCTCTCTTCGCGAAAGAGGAGAACTAGCTACGGCACGCGGTGCATAGTGCGCTGCCGGTGCTATATACTGCAGCAGCAGCGGCGGCGGCGGCGCATATCGAATTTTTCGCGCGGCTCTCTCGTTATTTTGCGCGCACACGCGCGGGAGAGAGCTGAGAGAGGAAGAGTTTTACCGTTATTATTTTCAATTACAGTTGCGCCAATTTATGACGTCGTGTTTTAATTGTCGTATTCTCTGCTTTTTTCCAGCATCCGTACCCATCGGAAGACCAGAAGAAACAGTTGGCGCAGGACACGGGGTTAACGATTCTTCAAGTCAACAACTGGTGAGTTTCCCTTGCCCGCACGTTATTACTTTTTTCCCCCGTGAAAAATTGCCCCATAACACAGTGCGGCGAGAAGAAATAAAGCGAAAGACTATATATGTATGCGCGTTGTGGGAGCAGAGTATTAAAAAAAGTACATCATGCAAGGTGCCACCCAAGTATAAATATAGCGGCGGTAAAAGTGAGCAGTATAAATAAGAAGTTGGTCGACTGGGTGGGCGTACGAGCTCAGACGGCTCGAGAGACGATACCGTTGCAGATATAGATGTATATACGTGTAGGCTCGACAGCGTGTAAACGTAACCATTGCGTTTTACGCGCCTAATCTCGGCGAGGATAAGTGCCTCTTGGATTCTGGCTCTCGGGACCGCGCGCGCACGCTCGCCGCGGTAGCCGTTACGTCTGCGGTTTTACGATTTTCGTATCTGGGCCGACGACTTTGTCGACAGCCGCTCCCTAGTTTCTCCCGGTCGATTGCTTTACGAACCGAAAAACGCGTGTTATCGTTACTTTGTCGCTGTAAATCCGAGGAACACGCCACTGCTGCGCAGCGAGCTAGCGAATACCCTTGATAAACTCACCTTTGCGCAAGCTTCTTGCTTTTCTTTTCCACCGTTTCGTTTAAAATACGCGCGGTATACGTTCGATTTTGAAACGTTACGTATAAAATAATTAAACTTTTAATTGAAATCACGATTATGCTAAATGCTGCTTTTATTTCCAATCTCGTAAATGTTGGAGTATTTTCACGATGATGCGGTCGTTTGGTAAAAACATATATTTTGCGAGCAAATCATTGTCGGGCCAATTAAACGAGAAAAACACATCAACCGAGACATGTTTATTATATTTACGTTTTCGTTATATGTGAAATTCGATTTCGCGACTGAAAGTTGATTCGATGTGATTTTTTTTTTTAATTACCATCGTCGTGAGCAGTTGTTGCAGTCGAAGAATTATTTTTTTCGTTCCTCGTTGCAAAAGCTTGAACGTGTCAAGAACGATGTTCGGGCCACTTGGTAATCCGGAATCCATACCCCGCCGTTAATCCTCTCTTGATCGAGAAAGGGTTAAGACCGTGGAAAGCGTCTTTGCGAGGTTAATCCCTTCTCGGTGTCGAGGGTCGACATTCTCCCTCTCTGTTCCTCGCCTCAAAGCCGATCCTCGAGCCATCGCACTATCTTATCTCATCTTGATGAATGTTTTCTCGTAACACCTGCGCCTGGTGCACCACCCGAATTTCCTCGTTTCTCCGAGGCAATCCGCTTTTCCCCTATTGTTGCTTTGCAGTGATGCTCTCTTTGTTTTCCTTTTATTATCTCCCGTAGATCACCGTTCTATCAAGTCTACGGTTTGCCCTACTAAACAGAACGGGATTTCGCATCCACGTATAGCGTCATCAGCGAGTCTCGAGAGCATACGCGTAATCCCTCTGGCTAACTTTAGGCCGGAGTAGAGAGATCGAAATAATCCGCAACGCGTGAATCATCAGCCACATACGCGTATGTGCGCGGAGACGGAAAGAATATAATGTACCCGCGCCTCGCTCACTGGGGTTATAAAACGCCGAATGAATTGCCGGATCCACCTTTTGCTCTTCCTCCTCGTCGTTCTTTTCTTCTCTCGCTCGGACGCGCCGAGAGAGAAGGAGCGCGAAGAAGCCTCTCTCGTGCAGTCCCCCCGTCATGAGCTTTAACGACGGCGAGTCGCGAAACGCGCGCGGGTGGCAGAGAGCCGTTCGGCGCGCGTGTATAAATAAAATCGTCGCGACGCTTCGTCGTTGACGACGAGTCAAGAGGGGGGACAACTTTAAAATAAAGAGAGCGGGAGGGTAGGAAGCGAGTGAACGGACGCACGGTAATTGAGCACAAATCAACTTTAAGGAGGACCGGAGTCAACATCCTCCTTCTATATGCCCCTCTCCCTCTCTCTCTTTCTCTGCGGGCATGTGCAGCCGCTGGATTTGCGTTCCGCTCGCGCCTTTATCTCTTTAACATCGTGTCGCTTTGTGCCAAGATCGTGTTTGAGCGTAGGACGTGTATTTTCTCCTCTCCCTTTTTCGAGCGCGCGCGAGTCTCTATCTCGAAGATGCGATCAAAGCTGTGTATATTTTTTCGACTTGTTTATGGTGTATATACGTTTACTCGCGCGCGCACCTCTTTATATATATGTTTTCATTTTTTGCCCGAGCCCCGCGTAAATACACAACGTCGCGCGCATGATGTATACAGGCTTGTTATGCGCCTGCGTTTTCGTGTCGGCGGCAAAAAAGTAAGTATATCTCGGCACTCGGTCTTTGATCCGAATCCGTTGTCATTGTTTTCAAAAGGTTATTTAAATGTGTTGTGACTTCCGAGTTCTTTTCGCCGCTCGAAATACTCCTGATCAAAAGAAACCTCGCAGTTTGCGAGCGCGTTCATTACGCGAGTGTGCAAATTTCCTCGTAAATCGCGCCATTGCCCGGCGGCAGGAAGAAAAAAATAGAGCCGTGCATGCTGCACTTTACTTGCGTTCCCCGTGCGCTAGAAGGCTCTCGAGTAAATCATGCATAAACGCGCGCAAACATTCGAAATTTTTCCAAGCATAATAACAAAGGCGCTGACGCAATGAAAGCGGCTTACACGCGGTGTGTACAGTGCGCAGAGGAGAGGCGAGGCGAGGGAAGGCACTAAAAAGAGCTTAATGCCGTTGTCCGCTGGAATCGTTTACGCGCCGGCATACTCGGGCGCAATTTTCGTCCGTGTACGTATTTCTCGAGCGCGTAAGGTATCCCTTACCCGCTGTAGCGCGCGAAAGAGAAAGAGAGAAGAGAACTCATGTTTCCGTAATGCAATTAGATCTGTCTCTCCCTCTCTATCTATCCCGGTTGCTCTTGCTCGTTTTCGCTTCTCTCGTTGTCTCTTTGTCCACGCATCCTTTGGCCAGTATGTATAGCGCGTATATAGCCCACGCTCGACTAAGCGTCGAGACGGCTTAGAAATAGCCACTCTAATTAGAATACCGTGCGTGCTGCGCTGCTTTCTGCCCTCGCGTTGCCCGCCTGCAGCCGAACGCTTAGCTCGCGAGCGAAGACAAATGAAATAATTCGCGAATAAACAACGCTCGAAGCTCCCCCGCCGCTAATGCTTTGAATAATAAATACGACGAAGGTGGGCCGCGTTCTAAAATTACATTTCTGCTTTTCTATGAAGGCACGCACGCAGTCACGTTTTTCTCGTCTCGCGAAAGCGCAAAACCCTTCAGCCGCACAATTTTCCGTCACATACATCTCGGGGGAGGCCCCGGGACACTAGTTAGAATCACTGCCAGCTTGTTAACGCGCGCGCGAGCGTGTAGATAGGGTCGCATCGCGGAAAATCGCCGACAAGCTTGCGCGCAGCGCAGCAGCACGCGATCTGCATGCGAGATATGCTCGGCGGCCTTTGCTGCACAGTCTTCCTCTCTGTCTGTGTGTGTTATACTTTGTCCGCTGACAAACTGCGCTCGTCGCCGCGTCGCTTTCTTCGATTTCTCGCGGGTAGCTCGTTTGGTTCTTTGAAAAATTGCGTCGATGCTTATCGCGCGGCGAGGAGACGTCGTCGCTGATGCATGTGTTGTCGTCTGGGCGAAATTCGTGTTACCAATTTTGTCGCAGACTTTGTACGGGCTCTGCAGTATAATGAGAGGGAAATAAAAGACACACCGCAATGAGCTACGTGCGCGATTCGTTTGAAGTTGCGACTGACGTGACAATGCATTAGGAGCGCCGTGTATTATACTCGTTGCTACCGTCATCGGCGTGTATATAACTAGAACTGGATGCACCAGTCCGCCGCCGCGCCACAAATGCGTACTAATACTCTCGCTAATTTAACCACTTTCTCTCTTCTGCAGCACGCGGGAGCGGCTTTGCCTTGTGCCGCATACCGCGCTAATAAACCAGAGGTTATTTATCGACTGCGACTTGCTCTTGCTTTTCACCCCTCTCGCGCCGCGGCTCTTGGCGCCGTTTATTTCGGCAAGTGGACTTTTCCTCCTCCTTCCCGCTTATCTCGCTCGCTTCATCTTCGTATCTTCCTCTTCTTCAGCTAGCGCAGGCGAATCGCCGCCGAAACTTCGGGATAGACGAAGCCGCTTAGCGGGACTTCATTTATCGCGGACGAAATAATTTTATTGGCCGCGCGCTCGAAGAAGCCGAGGAAGAAGAAGAAGGAGAAGGAGAAGAGAGAAAGAGAGAGTGGATCTTGATGCGGACAGCGAAGAGTTATTTTGCGTAAGCCGGGAGAGCTCGCCGGTTAATCAAGGATGAAATTTATCGATCCTCAAGATGGGAGGAGACACGCGTAATTCCGGCTTTACAGCGGCGTGATGCAGAGGCGTAAAATATTTCGGCGTTAATTCGCGTCTGGCAGCTGCACTGTGTTCGCGACTCTCTGCAATGTGTGTAACAAGCTTCGCCGATCAGGATGATGATGCCCAATTTTCAGCGCTCAGCTGCGTATAACGTGTGTGTCACAGTAGATTTTTGATCGCCTCGCGTGCCGCGGACGAAATAATATCGCGCGGGTGATTCAGTGCCCACTGCAGACTAAGTGACTTTGGCAATTAAAATTCCTTTTCTATTCAGCGGGAGCTGCGCTTGATATTTATGAGTAGCCAGAGTTATTAGTTTGAAATTCAAACCAGTAAATCTACATTTATCCGCTCGAACAACTTTATACGCAAAACAGCGTTTCCTCATTAGGCTCGCGAAGCATTTACTGCCGGTGAGAATGCGGCTTATAAGGCAAGGAAAAGTTCGTTCTTCTCTCGCGGTGCAGCTTCGAGAGCCGCCAACTACATGCCCGACTCATACGGCACACACAAAGAGAGAAGCACAAGATCCGGATGAGCGTATACACCGAGCCGAGCCGAGAAAAACGCTCCTTAATGACGGTCTGTTTTTGCAATTAGCCGGCAAAAAGAAGCCCCGAGATAATAAAAATTATGATTCGTATAAAGGCGTCGCGTACAAGAGAGAGAGAGAGAAGAGGGGGGAGCCCCGCGGGAGAGAGGCAAATGGAAATACCGGTTCCTCATAACGCGCGCGCGATCGAGAAGCCGGTCAGCCGCTGCATCTCGTATATATATTATACTATACATACAGTGTAGCTACACAGCGCATTGATTCAGCGACGCGAGAGTCGTAATATTTTTGCCCTCTTCTTATTTCCGAAGCCGAGATCTCGAGAAGACAGTGCCAGGCTCCGTCTCAACGACTACCGTGTGTCCGGGCTCGTTGTAACGTCGAGCGTTACAAGATCGTTAAGATCCGCGGCTGCCGCGCACAGCGTCGCGCGGACGTAATTTAGACCGTTGTAAAGCGCTAACGAGACATTTCGTTTTACAAAATCGGCCCGCCGCTCGACGCGCGCGGTATATTCGCGGCCGTAAATTCTCGAGCGGCGCTGCCGGCAGCGACCGGATGTTAATACTCCCCCCGTATATATGCGTTTTGTGCCGATGTCGCGTATAGGTATATAGCATGGCACTACTAGTGGTCGAGAGAAAGAGAGAGTGTATAGCGTTCGGTAGTCGTTACACATGTGTCACGTGTATATACGAGAGCATATAACACTCGCGGAAGATCACACGCTCTCGCGTGCTTAATTTTACGCGAGCGCGCGAGTGATAAAATTATTTATGGAATATCTCGGAAACGCTCTCTCTCTCTCTCGAGGACCTCGTTTTTGTCGAAATAAAATACACTGCACTCGACACTGCAGCCAACTTGCTATTTACTTATAGTTCAGATGCCGAGTGAGCGTTGGCTGCACAAACGATCGCGGCCGATTTTTCTCTCGTAAAGTCCGCAAGATATATAGCAGCGGGCAGCCGAAATTTTTATCTCTCGAAATTTAGGATCGTAGAGTTAGGGTGCCGAACGATTTATCGCTATTAAAAGATTATCGCGCGGTCCGTCACGGGCGTAGACAGTGACGGAACGGTAGTGGCCGGTTGGCTCGCGAGCGTAACCGAATATCTTCGCGGACTCATCTAAAATCGTAAATTGCGCGCTCTCGCAGCAGCCGCCGCCGCCGCCGCCACCACGTAAGTCTCTGACGTAACGAGGTGAGAGGCCATTCGTGATCCCAGATCGGCCGCCGACAACGCCGTTCGGACTCCGCGTCTTAATTTAAATCTGCTGGGCCGCTTGATTGTTGCCCCACCGCGCGAACTAGTTCGCACCTGCGAAGACGCGAGGAGAGAATATAAATCGGCTCGTCGAGAGCAGCCGCGGTGAATAATTTTTCTTATCGCCGAGCTTCGCTATAGTGTTGCGAAAAAAGCCACGGTAGATTTAGACGTTCCGCTTTTCTCGCTCTCGGAACGTTGAAATTGTGCTGGTCTCCTGGGTGAAGCAAATTTTCGATAATAGAAAATGCAGGGCAGCGATAAATCAGCAGGGCCACCGCAATAATTTCTCTCCCCTCGGCTAACTAAATCAAAACCGTCATTACTTCCTTATGAGTAGCGTGATTGCGTTAACGATCCCGCACTGCAAGTGTGTAGGTGCAGGTGCGTAGCAGAGGCCGCACGTCGAAGGAGAAACACAAGCGAGAGAGAGAGAGAGAATAATATTGGATAGCCCCGTCAAACAATCTCATTTGGCGAACTGCGCTTTTGCCCTTAGCACGCGTTGGCGCGCCGGCACCCCTTGCCCCCACACTCCCGCGCTCACTCATTTGTGCGCGCTCTCCTGCAAAGCCCTATTCTCAAAGTCCCAGCGGCGAGAGAGCGAATGAGAAACCTCTGGGGCCGAGACGCTAGGAGTCGGATATCTAATTAGCGGGGGCTGATCGGTAATTACTACGATTAATCAATCCGTTTTCCATTTGTGCGCCCAGAGAGAGAAGGAGAGCACTGCTCCAGTCTCGGAGCGAGAGAGACGTGCAGTAGACTTGTGTAAGTTGCGGAGTAATATCGAGAAGGAGCTATATAGAGAAAGGGCTGTGGCGGCCGGGAGCGTTATTGCGCAAAAGGCGCAAGCATCGCTATTGTTGCTCATCTCATCCGAGCTATATTGCTTCTCGCTTTGTTCGCACAGGATCGAGCTGGATTCGCGATGGATTATTCTCAGTTATTCGCACGTAAGAGATGTACAGAAAATCCATATATATATTTATGGCGTTGTAATACACAAGTTGAAAGAGAAAAAGAACGTCAGCAGTCTAAAACCTTTTTAATACAAATTTAATTTCGCGCGTTATAAAATCGAATTAAGCTCGTTCCGGCTTCAGCACGCGCGCGCTGATGCTTCTCCTACGCGCGCGCTATAAGCTCGTGTCGGCGGTATATAGTGGCATTACAAGATTGACAGGGTCAATATGCATAAGTTTGCCAACCCACTCGAGAACAAAACTCTTATTACATTAGGCTCGTACGCACACGTGCATCTGTCTCTTTGAGTGCGTGTATATTGGGCTTGACTCACTTTAAGCTCGTTGTCTCATCGGCATCGCTCTTCATTGGCGCGCGCGCACTGGCTTGAATCATGCTAAAGTTCCGTCTTGCATGCTCGAAGTGACGAGTTGAAAATTATTTTATTCAAAATAATTCCTTTTTTTCGTAAATATATAAACATGCAGTAATAATCTGGCGACGAGCGGAGAATCTCAAAAGTACACACAATAAGAGCGGCAGCTGAAGGGGCAGCAAGCTGATGCCGAAATCTCTTGATGCCATTAGTCTCGACTTTGTAAATAGTTTTCGCCCGAAGAATAACAATCGGCTCGCTCGACAGCGAGAAACACTGTGTCGAGGGGTTAAACCCCCTTCTCTCTTCATATAATACTCGCCGCCGCGTTTTCACTCGTCCCCCTCATCCGCATTTCCGTGTCGCTCTCTGCAACGAGATATCGCCGATCGATCATTCCGGGGCGCGAGCCGCAGCGGGAAAGGGTTTGTTTTCCGAGAGTCTCGTTTGCTCAGCGCACAGCAGTAGCCCTAAGCGGGAGAAAGGTGGATTAGCACGCGTTATTGCGCGAGTCAAGGGTCGTAGCATAGCTCGGGAAGGCGGTCAAGGGTCCAGCAGCAGCAGCAGCAGCGAAAGGGTTGGCCTCTCGCTTACTCGAATGTATTATGTGTATAAGCCAGACGCTCGAATGACGCGACGAGGGAAAAGGGACGACGCGCTGGAGAGGATGCTCCGAGAGATCCTTCGAATTACGATAGCGCGATTGGTTTGCCCACTCGCGCACATGTGTACTCGCACGCCCCTTTCTGCTCTCCGCACGCGAGACAGCGGGATAATGACGAAGAGCCGTTCTTACACTTCCGCTTTGCTGTATATAGAGTCTATACGCTCCGTTTGATCGATTTTCGATCCAAATAGGAATTTGCTCCTTTCGCTGTTCTCTGCCCGCTTGTATGAGGCTGCTTCATATTCCGGTGATAAAGGCACGCTCATCTCTGCAGCCTCCGGAGATTTCGCAATTTCAAACAAAACTGTTGCTGATCAGCATATCTCTCTCTCATCTCCCCGAATTTCTCGGTAAAGAGACGAGCCAAAGGATTCATTATGCAAGAGAGGGAATCACAAAAGTCAAACACTCTTTTCTTTCTTATTTTTCATAAAATCTCGTACTTTCATCCCGCGGAAATTGCGCCCATCCCCCGTTTCATTTTCACTTCCGACAAAGAGCCGCAGCTCTCTCGTGATCTTGGACTTGGCGCTACGGCGCACTGACGACGCACAGAGAGGAGCAGAGATGCAGGGAGAAAGAAATTGAACCCGTAAAAGAGACCGGGAAGAAGCAGTGGTAGCAGCAGCGAGGACGAAGTGTAAGTAAGAGTGGCGAGGGGGATGAGGCACAAGAGCAGCGCGGAGGAGAGAAAAAGGCCATACACAGTGCCGAGAGGAAGAGGGAAAATGAGGGGCTCGCTTGAACGGGGACAATGCTTTCATCATTGCCGCGTGCTCTTTCTTTCATTCTGCCCCTGCGGAGCTGGACCGCCCGCTCCTCCTTTCTTTTACGCTTTTTAGCCGCAAAGGATCCATTGTCGACGGCTGTACGTGAGCGTGCGCGCGGCTTCCCCGCGTCAGCCGTTGGCTATCACTGTCTCTCCTGGACTGCTGCCGCCGTGTGCGAAAAAGAAGCCCACCTCGTGGTCTTTTTTTTTGGGCTTGCTATTTTCAGCTCAAAATTTTAATTGCCCGCCGCGCGTCACGAAAAAGAGAAAAAAGGCCGGATTTTGATTGAGTAATTCTAGTTCTCGCAAACAACAACAGCTATACAGACGACCACCGACAAATCTTTATCTCCCCGATGAGTATACGTGCGAGCATCTCAAAACACGTCGCGCTCGTATACCGAAAATCCCAGGGCTTTTCCGAGTCACGTCCTTCTCTCTCTCGCTGTATACACTACACACACGCAGGGCTTGCTCGGATGAAGATATCACGGAAATATTACCGGGCGATCGCCGGATGATTGTCGCGCGCGGCAAGCCCCGCGGGAGCTGGGCAGATGTTTCGCGGCGACCCAATCAGCCGAGAGAAAGAGAAAGAGCGAGAGAGACTAGAGAGTTGCACCCCACGCGCGAAAATCAAGCATCAAACAATCCGCGCGCGAGGCCACCCCCCAAAGCGCTGATGCTCTTTCTTCGTGTGCGTTTGTGTGTATACCTCAAGTGAGCATATGCCTTCGTGGGCGGATTGATTATGGTGAGCGCAAATGAAAACAAGCTCGAGGGCTTTCTTTGTAAGCCGTCTACTCTCTGACACAGAGAGTTGTTTCCTCTCGAGTTACATGTAATTACATTCTCATTTGCTCGACTCTCTCTTTCTCGGTCTTTCCGGGATTGTTTACCTTCTTGTTTTCATTCTTCCTGCTGAAGTGAGATATACAATTAATTCAAATTCGATAAAGTTTTTACTTCGAAAAAAAAATTGATAGTTTTCTTGCACATTATCCCCGTTATAGTGCAAGTTTTCAGCGCTAGTTCGAATACGCTTCCGAGTCAAAACAGCGTTTTATGCTCAAAGTTTTCATTGTCCCCAGTGGCCCATTCCTCCCGGCAACTCTCTCTCGCCTGCACTTCTTATCAGGCACTTCATAATTAAATCACAAAATAATTCCAGCGTGACCTCTCAAACTTCCCTTGAGAAACTCGCGTACACTTGCCGCCGGAACCATCCCTCTCTCGCACCCCGAGAGTATAGAGGAGAAAAGCGGGCGCCAGAGGTATATCTCCGGTATCTCTCCCGCTACGAGAGCAGTTGTAGCGATCTAGTCGCCAGCACTACAAAGGAAGGAAGGAAGGAAGGAAAGCGAGCGAGAGGTAGAGCTGTGTGTTGTATACGGGAAGTCCAAAGTCCTCGCGGTGCGCCATTCGGAAGCTCGTTTGATGGTCCGTGGAGCCATTATATTGTGTCTCACTCTCCATCTACGTGTGTTGCGCAGAAGCTCCTTCGGACTCTTGACCATCACGGAGATCCGATAACGAGGCGAACGCGTAGGCGGGAAAATTGTTAAAACCCGAATCTTGTGTTTCGCCTTTTACGGCCGGGGCGCCGAGGTTTCTTTTATTTCGCGCTACTGCGATATCGCACGCACTGCGTGCGCAGTAAGCTGCACGAGGATAGTTTACCTTCAACGAGTTGTGGAGCAGCTAGCAGGCGAGAGAAGGCAGTAACTAAGTTTTTATTGAGCAGTATATTAAGCGCGCCACGGCGGCGATGGCTTCCGTCTCGCCGGCGTCTAAGTCGAGCGGATAACCATATATTTTCGCGCCGGGATCAACTTGGGTCCGCCGCACCTGCACCTTTAATACACCGGGGAGGCGGAAAACTTTTCTTCCTCGTCCCTTTTATACCGCCCCGAGGCTCGTCCGCGGTTTCCAACTTACTTTGCCGGGATGAATATGAATGATGATTATTGAATGGGGAGAAATCAATGTACACGTTTGCGAGAGTAAGCGAGAAAAAAGTTTTAGAGCTACCTGCTTCTACATTATTGAATATGCCAATATTTTTTAATACACAAACGGGGCAATTCCGTAGACGATTAGAGACAGATTACTCTACTGATTACGACAGGCGGCTTAATTGCACGCTCCGCTTACCCCTTCTAAATTTCCAGTATCGCTCGCGTCTCCTCTACTTCGAAAGCGCACTGCTGCGGCGCGCCCGAGTAGGCATTTATAATTCACGAGCTTCGGGAGTTAGACGAGCAGAAAGAGATTGCTCGCGGTGCGAGCTTACTCCCTCTGCTCGAAGGAAGATATCTTGCGCGACCGTCGCACCATTGAACTTTGCACATAATACCGCGACACACTCGACCTACTTTCCGGAAAGTCAAAGCCCGGCTTTCAAAATTCAAGCGAATTCGACCTCCTGAGCAGTCTTGCTTTTAGCATACTTCTTTCAACTTTTATATATTTGACAAAAAAAACCAATATATACAATCCTTTTAACGTGTTAATGACGCGCGCACGTATTTTCTTCCGAGATATTTTTATGCAAAGTAGATTGGAGCACGCCGGGCTATACGTTTCTGTTTTCGCCAGATGTTCCCACGGGAGCATGGGAAGGAATTCTCGAATCTGAAAATATTCATATGCAAAGTCGCTCCGCGAAAATATAAGAGATGAGAAAATGGGAAAAGAGAGCGCCGCGGCTGGGCCTGGAGCGGAAGCGGCGAGGAAGCCCGTTTATAATAAAACACAATATCCGAGGATTTTCTTAAGTTGCATATTCAATGATTTCCTCGGAGACTTCGAGAGTAAGCGCTTGCCTCGCTTGCGAAAAAAGGAGTCTACGGCGCAAGGGAGGGGCGCCGCAGCCGCCGCACCCCGGAGAAAGAAACAGACGCGCGAGGATGTGGCTCTGTACTCCGTCGAAAATTAAATTACCTAAGCTTTTCGATTATTGCTTCGTGGGAAATTCATTTTTCGAAGACTAGTGCTCCTATATAATTGCGCCTTTTATGATGTATTCACAAGTCGCGGGGTATAATTGGAATCGCACAAACATTTAATAAGACCGTATGAATGATTCATATTTTTTTATGAATTAACGCTATTCAACACAAGCTGAAAGTCTTTCGATTTATTTCTGCAACGATTGTATCACTGCGTTGCTAGTCTTCACGCCACTCCCCGATTCATTAAAAAATAATCATCAAACACATACATATATATAACACACAGAAGCCAAGAAAGCTGCAACGTTGTTTAACGCACTTTATTTCGTTTTCTTTTTCAGGTGAGTACGCTAAAGAGCCTCATAAGCGCACCAATTAAAGCCGTGACTCGTGTGAGTATATAATACTGCGAACTGCACGCTCTCTTGGCTCCCTATCTTCCTGCTTAACAAAAGGAAGTATAAAAAAGTCAGCTAATCCCCGCGATAAGAGAGAGAGAGAGGGAGAGCGAGAGTAGCAAAAGGAACAATGAAGCTTATGAGCTGCCGGCCGCCCGCTATACGCTACAAACTCTCCAGTCGTAAACAACAAAGTTCCGCATTAATCTGCCTCTCGAATCTTTCTCGCGCGCGCGCGCGCAGTACGACATCCGCGCAACGAGTCGAGTAAGTATTATAGTAGCTTGCACCGCTGTGGATATTGTTTTAGCCAAGGCTAGATGCCTTCTGAGTGATGTCTAGCTTGCGACTCGCGTCATCTCTCGCTCGTCGACTCGACGACTGATGCGCGATGACGACGAGCGTTATAGCGCTGTGGGCGAGCACCGAGTTTTGCACGACACATCCGAATATTCGCGCGGCTCTTCTTCTCCGTAATCGTCGCGCGTGTTCGCGGGAGGCGCTATTCTTAACGCAGCTGCAGTGCGATGACGAGACGACGACAAACGCGGAGTTGCACAAAGGCTGACGGAGCTACGCTGAATCGTCTCGCGTGTGTTGTCTTTTTCGTGGTAAGATTCAAGGAAGTACGACCGCCGGCGTAAAGAGACGCGTGACAACGGCGAACGCTGGCTTGCTGCGAGAGTTGTTTGCTTTGATGGGCGTTGACGTGGTGAAAAGCCTTTGTTTTCCGTTAGCTTGTTCTTACAGTTATATCGCGGTTTGGCACATACTTTGTTAATTTGGCCGATACTCGTTTCGTGTTCGAATGATAATTTACAAGGCAAAGTAAAAAAAGTCATGAATTATTCAAAGTACTTATTCCGGCACCTTTATCAAATTTTCAGCACATTTTCGAATCATGCTATTATAGCTCTATACATCGTATCCGACTCAATATTCTCAAATCGAAACTCGCAGCAAAGTAGAATTCGATAAGGTTCACGGGTGATTTAAGGGTTCACCCGTTGACTGAAAATGGGAAAACAGTTGCCGGGTGCCAATATACACCCGCCTGTATATACACATCCGCGCTCCCATCGAAGGGAGAGCCTCTACACGAGCTATTGCGAAAAAAAACCTTTCCCCTCCATTATCTGAAGCGAACGCAGGGGATATACACGGCGCCTCTAGTGGAAAGTGGAAGGCCTATGAAAAATGATGACGAGGCTCGCTCGGGAGAGAAATGAAATCGGGTCGCTTGGAAAAATTCTACTGCGGGGGGTCGACGCCGTTATACTTGCGCGCCCTGAAAATTGGGAGGTCGTAGGTAAAAGAGGGTTCGAATCCTGTGTAGAGGCCCCCGCTAATTTTGGGGAAGCGAGGACCTATATACCTATACGCGCTCGGGCTTTCTCCCGAGAATAAGAACAATTAATCAAAATGTGCCGCTACTGCCACGCAGTTCGTTTTTTTGCCGTTTCGTTTCGCTTTCCTCGTGTTTTTTTTCCTCGAGATCGCACGATAAAGTCTTTGTCGCGCGCGCGCGCGACGAATTTTCATATCTGTTCGTTTGGCAGTTCCCAAAGGGACGATGAGCCTCTTATCCGCTCGGCTCCTATTTTCTATACCGTAAATGCAAGCATCTGTTTATGAGTTGGACTGTATAATTTCATCGTTACCGTATACTGCCTGGAGAAATAAGAAAATCCTTTTCATGTACAGGGTATTTGAAAATGATAATGGCTGGCATTTGAATGTCATCTAGGCACGCGTGGAATGTGAAAATGTAGCAGTTAATTTCGATCGATAGCAATCTGTATAGGCGATTTTTAAAAATAATCTCGAATCACTTTGCATCTGAATTCAAAAGCGTAATTTCTTGCAGCGAATCCCACATGTTAAGCTCGTCTCTAATGTATAGCCAAACGAGAGGGGAGAAAGAGAATAAGATATGTACGCCGGCAGCGCCGACCTTGGGAGAAAGAGAAGTCATGCACCAGCGAACGGTAATCGGCCTTTGCGGACTCGTAAACACCGCGGGTTACAGCCATAATCCCGCTCACCCCCGTACCACAGCTGACCAGAAACTTGAAAGCGAAGACGCAGCTCGTCGCGTCCCTTAATGGGTCAGGTTGCGCGCGGCTTTCGATTCTCACGAGGGTAGTTTCGAGGCTCCTTCGTCGCTTCCTTACTGCTATGTTGCGGCGGCTCGGCGACGAGCTTGCTGCCTTGGTATAATGGCGCGGAGAAACTCGCTAAATTTTCTTTCAGCCTCTCCGTTGGATTAAAAATGTTCCTTCTTTTGTCCGCCACAAAATCGTCACTATCATTCAGCTCGCCGCAAATTGATTCCTCAACTTGATATAGAACAAACTTTTACGTGCCGGTTGAAAATTTAAAATCACAATGCACTCTTGACTCTACTTTCTCGGAAATGAACTGGAGAAGTATATAAGCCTCTGAAATGCAGAAGCGAGTAGAATTCGCAAAATTTCTCTTCCTCTTTCCGTCTCTCTCTGCGCTTTCATCCGTAATCGCACTTAGCATAACAATGAGCGCGAAGGCGAAGATAGCGCGCAAAGACGAGACGGAGAGGCGTGCGACGATGCGTTTTGACAAATCGCCCCGTACCTCCTACTCTCGCTGCCGTTGCTTCTTTCGGGGCGCGCGCGCGTGCCTCCTTTTTTTCTCCTCGCCATCCCCCTCGTGTACGGGCTGCGAAACGCAGTTCCTCCTCCGTCTAATTCCCCGGAATGTTTTCGGATGGTGTCTCGCTGGGATCACGCAGCTTGCCTCCTTCCCCATTCGTCTTGCATGCCGCTCATCCCGTATTATCTTGCTGCTGGCTTTTTTTCTTTTATACTTTTTCGCTCCTTCCGAGTGCACGACGAGAGAGAGAGCATGAATATATGGCGGAAAAAAATTTTATTCCTGGGGACGGCGCGTTGAGAAAAATTTCAATTTTTTCTGGTCGGCTTCGTTGTTGTTGCGACAGCGATGATCATCAAGAATGCAGAGCTCAAGAGCTTCGAGGTCGACATGTTCTTTTCCCGCGGTTTTCGAAAACAACGGGATAGGTACGTTCATCTGAACTGCAGCGAATACCTGGAGAAAGAGGCCGTTCGTGCGCGCATTGCGAGAAAAGCGATTCGTCTTGTTGAGCGCGTATCTTAACTGGCTGTAAGAAGAAGAAGAAGAAGAAGACGTCGGATAGAGAGTCCGATGTCGCCTGGTCCGCCCCATTTTCATTTCCCGCGGCAATAGTTCATTAAAAAGGTGTTTCGGAGGCAATTCCGTGAGCTATTAGGTGGCCTCTATCACCCCTTCGGGGGCCATTTCCCGCGAGCCCCCAGCCTCTCGCACCCCTCGTCGGTCCATTCCTTTTTCCCCCCTCGCGCCTCTGCCTCTCTTTCTTACCTCGCGCTCCAGTCGGATTTGCTCCGGATAGCGCGCAGGGGCAGGCGATCGTCGATAAAATGCGACGCTTCTTCTCCCGACGCTCTTTTTTCGCCCTCTCTCTCTCTCTCTGCCGGCGATGACAAAAAAGAGAGCGTAATTTTTCATTAGGGCGGGAGAGCCAGAGGCACGTCGGGGAAAACCGAGCTGCTGGAGGCGCACGAAAAAGCGCACTCCAAGTCGTAAAAATGATTGAATCTTAAATAAAGAGCATTACGCGAGAGAGCGGGGGGAGAGAAGGACGATGGAGTGGTATCTTTTTTTCCGGGCTGAGATAGCGCGCGATGGGCATACTTGTGGGGATCTATCTGTCAAAGCAGATATTTCAGGGTGGAGCGCGGCTGAGCATTTGGTCCGAGACTCGTTCGGAATAGTAAAATGTACTTGTCATGCCTCTGATGATTTGTTTTATTGATATGGCTTCTTTTTTTAGCGCGGATGGCAGGGATAAGTAGTCATAAGCGGGTACTTGCAAACGAGAACTAATGCCCGAGCGTGACGGCTATTACGACCAAAAATGCGTGCGATTTCATTCACAATATCAACATCTGCGTCATCGCCATAAAAATAGCTCACACGTATTTTAATAAAAATAAGACGTACCCATATATCCTCTATAATTTCCGAGAAATTAGGTATATCGCTCCGGAAAAGCAGCATAAGCTGCTCGAGAATTGCGGGAGAAAGAAAAAAATATACAGAGACCATTCGCATCCAAAGGAAAATAAAAAAAACAGGCTCGTGATCCTTAATGCTCGAGACACGCAGCGGGGAAACTGGAAGCCGGCCTATATAACACGAGTCCCGAGGCCCGAGTTGATAAGGGCTTTCCTCGTACATGTGTGGGCTGCCGGCGGGGTCGAGAGCGAGGGATGAAACAGAGCGATTTATCAAAGCGCCGCGTAGCCGCTCCTGGGCAGCAGGTGGAGAAAAATCCGCGACTGAGAAACGATGAAGCCGCCGCGCGTGTGCACGGATGGGGGCGGCCGGGAAAAAACGCTTCGAGCTCCATTTGCCCCTGTCGAAGTGAATCGTTCTCGGGGCCGATTCCTCACGTGAGCGCAGAACAACTCAATTATAGACGAGACACGACGAGCAGATGCAGCCCGAGGAGCTAGTATGGAAGGCGTGCGCGGGGGAGGCGTTTGTTTGAATAATCAGCGGCTTCTCCGCAAATTATAGCTAAAAAAACAAACAGAAATTGATATCTCATTTATAGCGAATTTCAATGACTTAAATATGAAAGGCATGCTCGTAAAAGCCATCAGAAATGCTTAAAGCGCAAAGTGCAGAAAAAGTGGGCTTAATATTACTTTAATGCGATGTCTTTCACGACACTCTTGAAATACGATCGGGCGCGCGTTCATCAGGTGTTTCCTCGAAACCGAGGCCCGGAAGCTGGTTTTACGAGAGGCCTAAAAAAGGAGGACCCCGTAAAAGACGCGCGCGAGAGGGAACGAGGTAATGAAGTATTATATTTACGGAATTCAGGCGTTTTAGGGTCAAAAATAGGGAGCCCGCGGAATCGCTGGCGCCGCCGCCGCTATACCCGGAGGCCCAAAACGCGCGCAGGCGTAATTATACGGTAGCTCGCGCGGCCATCCTCATCTTTGGAACCGTAAACTTGTCGAGAGCGAGCGAACCGCGCTACTGGTCTTCCATTTATAATAACGTGGCCTTATATCCCGCGTCGTAACGTAATAATGGAGCGAACGAAGCCCCGTCGGTCGAAACGAGCTGCCATAACCGAGACCTGCTGCTGTTGCTGCTACTGCTTTGCCGCACGGGCAATTAGCCAAACGTTACTCGCGGATGTATGACGAACTTTCGGACGTCGACCCCCTGCTTATTCTCGGTTCATCAACTCCCTATGTGAATCGTCAAGAGGATAAATTAAACATTTGTTTATTTTTGCTCGCAGCTCAGCACGATAATGATCCCACTGTTTACTCACGCTTAATACTTTTCCTCCTTCACTTGCTGTTTCACCTTATTTCTATCACACCAAGTAGTTCTCAAAACATGCAGCCAGCTTGTCAGCTATAATTCAGGGCTTTCCTTGGCTTTCGTCTTTCACGACCTTTTACTCAATTTTTCAAAGGCGACTTGCCAAGATGACTCTCGCTTGGTCACGCGTGTCAATCGGTTTCTCGACGAAAGGGCTCGAGTCGCAGCCATACGTTTGCTAGCTGCATTGTTACGTACACTATTTTAGGAGCTTTGCGCAGTAACAGCAGCTGTGCGATCTATCACCGACAATGATTTAGTGATATAGCTGAAAGAACAGTACTAATTTCAGAACGGTTTGTGCTCTTCTCATCTCCAAAGTTGAATTCAATGTCGCCTATTCGTCAATTTTTCGAGGCTACAAGAGCATCAGCGTACGAAATTTGAATTTTTAATTGACTGCGAGACTCCCCTCCAAGCGTGCAAACATTTTTATACAATTGATACATTACTCTTGTCATATTCTTTTTTTAGATATCGAATATTCGAGACACATGCGCAGATAATAGATATTCGATAGTAGTAAGCCATATTCCGACACAATGTTTTAAGGTTATAGTTTGATTGGTCACCGATTCGTTTATGATCAGAAGTAGAATCCCTGCGTATTATTATTATCCATCTCTCTATACGGCTCGGGTGCCATATAAGCCAGATAGTATATAGCTTATATCTCTTGGTCAAATGTCGCACGCGTCTATTTCGTCTTTACGACTCTTTTACGATTCGAGGTAGAAGCGCGAAAGAGACTTACAAGTTTACGTGTACATTCGTGACTAGGCTATATATCGGATTTTACGAATGGAATAAAATCGTCTGTAAAAGAATAAATACCTCTGTAAAACATAAAATTAGCGCTAATTACAGGTGTCGTAAATTATAATACAGACTCGATTAAAGACCTGAAAATTCATTTACTTACATAGTTCGAATCTGTTTTAATGCTCAATAATTGTTATCTACAAAGAAGGTACACGCAACTCTTGGCTGTTTTTTAGAACTTTTAAAATATATAATAGCATTCCTCCATTTTTCGTCTCCTTATTTTTCGTTGGTCCGGTCGACGACGCACCGGTAGCTGCAGTTGAACGAGAACGAAACGGTTTGGTCTCTCGCGGCTTCTGACTGTATTAGTTTTTACGAGAATAATACACAACGTTTAAAGGGATAAGGGATTAAATGCGGGGCGAGCACCTGGACGCCGGTACGGCCACCCTCCGCACCTTGTACATCTTCAGGGGTTACGCGCTCGCGTGGAAGCAGGGGCAGAGAAGGTAAATAATACTCACGGTTAGAGCTAAGAGATGTAGCTCTGTGTAGATGAGCGCTAACTTTTTCGGGCTGAAATACCCCCGGACGCACGTTAATCTTCCGGCGGCTGCAAATATTTACGTCGACTTTTATCGCGTGCACACGCGTCTCTTCATTTCGTCACTGATCCCCCATTCCGCCCTTCTCGCACGATCTTCGATGTCGATTTAGACTGACAATTGACAATGTTATTCACCTTAATAACAGATCGAGTTTCAATAATTTATATGCGTATACATCATTCGGATAATCAGCCTGCTTCAACGTATACAGTATAAACGGCGGGCGGGTGTAAGTAGATGTTGAAAATTAAGCGCGAGACGGAGTGCGGTGACGAAAGCGTAAATCATCCATTCATCGTAAAAAAAGGAAAGTAAAAAGTTGAGAGGTGTGGGGTGGCCTACTATAACCTCTCCATACGACGCGATCAAGTTCGTCGAAAGCCGCAGGGTCGCTCTGGGATTGCAAGAGCATCATAAATAACGACCGCGCGCGCTCTCTCCGCTCTCCCGCTTCTCTCTCTCTGTCTCGCGGATATCAACTCAACCTTTACGCGAATTCTGCTGCTCTCTTTCCCTCTCTTTCTCCTTCTTTCCGTCTCTTTCTCTCGAATTCTCATTCTCTCTGCTCCTCGAATCCTCTAGCGGATATCTCTCTGTATATACATATACTGCAAGCGCGCGTAGCCTGGCGTCGCGAAATATGAGTAAAAACTGCGAATAAGAGGGTTGGCGGACGCGGTCATAAATAACGACGCGCGTGACAGGCCGCTGCGTGCACTCTGTATACAGTACATATACATGTAAGCGCGTTTGTGTGCACAGCGCGCGGTATTGCGTACGTTTTTTTTTTTTTTTTTTTTTTTTTCGAAAAACCGATGTCGCGTATACAGCTATGCGACACGAGTTTCGCGAGAGGAAAAGCGATGGGCGCGCGTCGAGCGTTTATATAGTTCACAGGCGTTTCTTGCGAGCGCTGATGAATTTTGATCGAGATGTCTTTCTCTATTTAGGAAGCACTGCATTGAATCAAAGATTAAATTAGGAATATTCATTGACCATAACTTCATCAACGTCACTTTCCCAACGGGGACGTTTTATTTCGTCTGCAAAGCTTTTCGACGACTAAAGGTCGAACTGGCCGAGCAGCGCGTATCTATAGACACAGTGGCAAATTCGATATTCGTGTAAAGCTCGAAACGTTGTAAATTCCAACTCGCTCCCCGCAAACACTGCACAGCAGTAGCGTGTATTTCACCGAGAAAATAATATATGCGACTAGCGCTAATGCACAGACGTATGCGCGCGCACAGGAAAGGTGGATGGGGCTCGCCTCGTGTCTCTGCGCTGAGTGCATACTGCAATATTTACCCCCGCGCGTACGAAGCTGCAGCAGACTCTCGCTATGCAACCCCCAGTCTGAACGAAGAGCAAACGTCACGTACGCGCCAGTGTAGCGTTGGGATATCTCGAAATTGTTTTGCCTTAGAAAGAGAGCTTCATTGCGAATGCGATCTTATAATGATATAGTGGCCATTGACGTCTTCATACGAGCGAACCATTCTGAAGAATTTCCATACAAAACTAGAGAAATTTCGAAGCGCGTTGCAGTAACAATCTTCATTAGAGACTCTGTATACCGGCGGCCTATCGCTGCAGGTAAGAATGTAAATGGGCATCGCCATATACTCGACTCGGTGTATAGCCCTGTAAGACAATGGCTGATTATCTATCCGGCGCTGCCTTTTAAGGGACGCCAGAACCTTGTACGAGTGCCGCTTATAGACACACAGCAGCGGCGGCGGCTGTGCAGTATACTCCGGGACATTACGTGCATTTAACCTCGCCGCGCAGGTTGGATGGATTTCTCGAATCGTTGCGCTGGTGCACCGACTGCAACGCAACGCACGTTGACGTCCGTAACTTAGTGCTTGTCGCGTCATAATTACGTTATATGACCCTTCACGCGAGGCTTGTTCAATGCTCGGCAAGAGTAAGCATGAATCAATTAATCCGGGGACTGTGATCTATTATCGCAGCCAGTAAACTTTCCGACTTGTCGTTCATAGTGCGACTGCATGTCAAGATCTTCACCATGTTTTATACGCAAAAAGTATCAATGCTGACGACCTAAATCATATTTTATCACAATTACTAATTGATCGTGCCTTGAGAGCTTATTCTACAATTCCTACCCAAAGTTCTTCGACCTACTTGTAACGCATCCTCGCTTTAATTCGATTGTCCGCCGACAGGAGACACATTGTAAATGTCCAACGAGCCCCAATCTGTCATCGAGCCTGTAGGCCTGAAAGTCGATTCGAAAAAGCGAAACAAAGGAAAGTTGCGCGAGACGAAGGGGGTGCGCGCAAAGTGTGCGTGTATATACTCGTACCCCCTGCAGTGGCAACAGCGGCAGCAGCAGCAGCAGCAGCTTCCACTCGGCTGGCTTTCTTTGTCGGCCTTTTGTCAGTCCGTGAATTAGATCGCGTAATCTTGTTTGTATTCGAAATGACACCGTCGCCTCGGAGTTGACATTTAGGTGGCGGGTCGCGAGCTGTATACCGGAGCACTGCGGCCCATTGTGAGTCGGTAATTGACTCCGATTGGATGATTGGATTTGGATCGCGAGCTTCGTCGAGTTCGTTTCCGCGAAGTAGCGGCTGCTGCTGCTGCTGCCGCCCGAGGGCCTCGAGACACTTCGTTAGGCTCAATTACTTTGTGCCTCGCACTTTCCAATGCCGACTACGTATTATAGACATCCATTTGCGCGAATGGATTTATTCTCCTGTATAGCGCGGCGCGTTTGTCGAATTGCGTCGTTCGCGGCATTCTTACAAAGGTAAAGGGGAATATTAAACACACGGCAAAATTATAAAATTGTCTCGGCTATGGGCACGTCGAGCTAATTAAAATCCCCGGGTAGTTTCATCGTATTCCAATTAATTCATCGTCTCGCTGCGCGACGGCAGAATAAGAGAGCACTCGCGCGGATAACGAGGACGCGGCGCGCGCGCGGCCTCTCGACTATCCGCCGACGCTCAAGTTGCAGATTTTTCGCGAGGATCCTCGTGTCCTCTCTCTTCTCTCGCACTTCTCTCTCGTCTTTATGACTCGGCGCAAGCTCGGCTTTCCGGCGTGTGATTACAGCGCGACGAGAGCTATAATAATCTTCGGTTAGTCCTCGACTGTTTAACAACACCTGTAACGCGAGACAGGCAGCTTCCCTGTCTCTTTGTCGCATATATACAGCGACTATATCGGCGCGTTTCGCCGCTGCGGTCGCACTTAACGAAGGCTAATAAAGTGCCTTGTTGCCGGAGACGAACCGCATGCGAGAGTCTTCCTTATATATTTTCCCCGCGTCTCTTTGTTGCGCTCGTACTTTTTTTTTCTTCGTCGATTATGCGACGCGCATTTTGCGGGGATAGACAAACGGAGGAGACAGGGCCGAACTCGACGACCTGCAACCGCAAGCGGCTATTCCGTCACGAGCCGCCTGTGCATATATCTATACGTCGTATAAGCGCGCACTCGTGTAATGACGGCGTTTACGACCTTACGAAACGCGCGATTGTGGCGGCGTCCATGTGTTCTCCGCACGAGCTCCGCAGCAGGTAGTAGGACTGAGAGTTTCTCAGCTCACAATCATTGTATAACGAATCGTGCTTTATTTTTTATGCGCCTCGAATTTCGTAACAAATCGCATCGGCTATACAAAAGGGTCGCCGAAATCTCGGACTATTAGCCGTCATCGTTCATCGGCCGATTCCGTATAACATCTTGAAATCTCCCTATAGCCATCCGATAAAAACAGGAACATAAAAAAGTTCATCCGTAAAAGATGAGCTCCCATTCAAATTCAAATAAATATGGGCGAGAACCTTCCTCTCTCAAGCTCTCGTCTTTCCATTTGGGGTCGGCGTATGTAAAAGTATGCGAAAACGGGCGATGATCATCTCGGCGGTGGCGGATTAAAATAACAGACATGTAAATGGCTGAGCTTCGCGCTATAGTCTACTCCCCGTGCCTCCATGGCGAATCAAATATATATTATCTGTACGCTTATAACGACGGGGGGTCACGTTGCTATATATCGCCTACTCGCGCGCGAAGCATCGCTTTCCTAAAGCGAGTACACACGCGGATACGAGTCGAAAGTGAGAGGCCGACTTAGTACGGGGGCGCGAGAGTAAGGAGTCTCATCAATAACCATTAGGTTCGCGTGCAATTATAACCGCATTCGTTAGCTGCTTCTCGCGTTGAAGGCGAGAGCGACGCCGACGAGGACGAAAATAGTTATAAGTGAGTGCAGCGCGGACCGGCGAGTAAATAATAAGGGGTCGACGGGAGGCGGAACGTTTACTTCTCTGACAACGCCGCTGAGCGAAGAGAAATAAGCCGTGGAAACGATTTGCACGTGTCTTCTGCTTCTTGCGCGGCTCTCTGCACGCGCTTCTGTTATATATTCGCTCGATTTCCGCTCCTCGTTTCGTATCGGTGCGAACAGCAACCGGCGTCGACTTTAAATATTATCTCGCGTTAATCCTCCGGTCTATGTTGGCGCATGAAAATTGTTGCAGAAATGTGAAATTCGGAAAATATATAATAGTATCTCAATTTTACCGCTTAATTGACGCATCGCGGGATCTTGACTGGATACAAGTATAATACACCGAGCTATGAATAACTCATAAACACGATCTTACGAGCAGCACAAGAAAAAAGTTTCTTTTTAATAAATAACCGTAATCCAACATTCCGCACGTGTATATTATGCACGACATGCGGTTCAAAGTTAAAATAAAAAAAACGCGTATAGCTACTAACTTTCGATTTTAATATAAGTAGCCTGCGGGGTTACACACAAACTGTTGTAGCTTATCGGCTCGCGTCTATCGCGCAATCTAAACGTGCATTTTACACACACGAAAATGCAGTGGTCGCTCGCAGCTACGTTATTTTCTCTGCCATACAGAAATTAACGTTGCGCACGCAACACTTTATGAATACAATGCTCGCGCCCTTATCATACGTATACCCGCTTTTTCTCCGCTAACGTACATTCGCGATTTTCCTGTCTGCGCTACTAGATTTCTTGGCTGCTTGGAGAATTTCCTCATTTCACGCAAAGTTATAAGTAAGAATAAATTGAGGGGTTAGCACCTGATGTTACAATTATAAAGCTCAGCCTAAAGCGATTAAGTATTATAACCTACACAATTGTCGGGAAATATCGCTGCCACGTGTATACATCAGAGGCAAATGAAAATAGCAGTAACTCTGTCGATAAATTATTTAATCTTAGAAAAAATAACACGCGCTACCATCGTTATCGGCCCGTGAAACCCAAGATTCTTATCGCGTGAGTATGGCGAGATTATAACAAGTACTATATTACAGCCGCGTGGCTTTTTTTTATACAAAACTTGGTTGCAGCAACCTCGGCAGCAACAGCTCCAGCAAGAAATGTGCTCGGTGAGGTTCGTTAATAAAGAATAGCCGAGGCGCGCTTCTCCATAGCCGTGACGGCTCCTCGTTATTCGATATTAATAACGAGAGGCAGGCTCGAGATTGTGCGGCGAATGTCTGGATAAATAGAGAAAGAGACGGAGAATAATACGAGATTAATAAAAAAAGCGCGACTGGTAATGGATGCAGATAAAGATCGGCATTATTCTGACAAAAATGTACCGTTATTTTTAGCGTTCGTTCGATCGCGCTGATACAACGTTTCGATGTAGATTTAGATTTGCTCTGCGAATCACGGGTTGCGAGGTGAATGTTGTGCAATCAATTTGAGATAAATGCATCGATTGCGTTACTGTATATACCTCCATTACGTTATATATTTTGAAACACGAAAATCCGCTCGTATGTAGAATATAAAAAATGCAATAGTTTTATTTTCGATTAAATTCAGTATATAATATCGTGTTCCCAGCGAATCGACACTGGATACGTGTTAATTTTTAACACATCTCCTCGACTCAATAAAAAGCCAATACCATCAATTTTTTGCCTCTTCAAGACATTATAGATGCGGGATACCGAGCCAGCCGCGCATTCCTGATGTTCAGCTCCGATGGCCATCATCTCTCTCGCTCCCATTTCGTACTTCTAATCAAGCCCTCTCCCTCTTTCTCTCGGCCGTCTTTCCTCCTCTCGTTTCGAGTTATAAATGACCGTGCGCGCGCGCGCGGGCGCTCGTCCTCACTCTTATTCTCCTCAACAAGGGCGCAGAGTGGCTGCTGTCGTCTATCAATTTTTTCCGGTAATAACAACAACGACGAGTCGACGACAACGAGAGGGCAATAACGCTAATAACGATATACGTCGAGAATGAGCGATCGCGGGGCCCACCTGAAAAAGCGGGAGAGAAAGAGTCGGCCAACTGGAATATCGCCTTCTGCATACACACACAGTCTGCGCAGTCGGACCCTTGTAGAACGAGATTTCTCTCTCCCTCCTTTTCTCTCCTTCTATCATCTCCATTTTATTGCAAATGAAATATGCAGTCCAACATTTATAACCAGTTTTCTTTTCCGCGCCGAAGGGATTGACGAACTTGATGCGATTATATGCGTATACATATAATATATAGGTGCGCAGGTGTACGTGTATGTATACGCGGCGTCGTTGTCTCGCGTTATACCTAATTGGAGCCGGCCGGCTTTTGTGTCGATCTTCTCGCGTCGTGACTTTTTGCCCGCGGCCCTCCGGATACTTTATTTGCTCCTCATCCCGTCGTCTTTGGCCTCGCGCATACGGCCGATAATCGATCCGCGTATGCGCATCGGACCCGGAAAAAGCGCGCGGGAATCAAAGCGAGAGATGCACGCAGCAGCTGTTGTACTCTTTTCCGATTTAATTTTATTGCTCGGCATTTGTCAGTTTGCGCGAATAGGAACATTCATCTGCTGGGAATTACGCGGCTTTAATTTACGAGCCGTGTGTTTGTTTTCCGTTTTTTCGCAACTGAGCTGCTGCATCAGTATAATTACACGAACTTGATTACAAAAATTGCAATTACAGTTTTGCAACTGCAAATGTCGTCGAATTCAGCAAGTTTTTTTTAATCAAGCCCCTCTGACGAAGCAATTGGAACGGCTGATGCAAACAGCAACTCGGCTTATTCTTAGATATTCAATTCAGCGAATCTCAGCTCGCGCGCGTCCTGGACACGAAGAAGAATGATCGGCAATCGGTTTCTCGCCAAGCAGACGCGCATATTCAACGCGAGAGTAAAAAATGCGCGCGGTGTATTTCCAGATGGCACACTAACGAGACCAGCGCCACGGGGCCTTTTCCACGATCTTTCGTGAATCACCGCTTGGCTTTCGCATATTCTCGCGCGCCGGTAGAGCGGAATGATGCGGCTCTTCTCGCGGGAGCGTGTCGATCTACACACGTGCATATACGCGAGGGGGGCAGGCGGGAAAGAGAGAGAGGCGGTGCACGGGTCACATTCCACCGAGCATTATTTCCTTGCTCACTTCGCGGGGTCCAACAAAAGACCAGCTTCTCTCAAAAGAAGAGAGAACGCAACAACTCTTGCCTTTCTTCTTCTTCTTCTTCTTCTTTTCGTCCCTCTCTCTCTCCCTCGCTGTATCTCGCGCTTATTCTCGTCTCGGGCTCTCACTCCCTTTCTCCTGGACGAGTCTCATTAATGGTATTCAAAGATTCCTCGGCTTGATCGTGTCCAGCAGTAGACCGCGGACGATTCTTCCTTTTTGTGTGCTCTCTTCTTTTTCTCTCTCCCGTTCGTCCCCCCCCCTCTCTCTTTCTCCTATATACTGATCGCGGCTCTTTGCCTTCCTTTTCTTCGAAGCGCACAAGCGTGTTCTCGGGCGTCTCGATATATACAGAAGTGCTTAGGTGGACGATAGGTAGATTCTCGCGAGGATTAACGTTACGAACGATGTCTTCTCTTATTCGGTATCTTTGATGCCCCGAGGCTTATACCGAACCCTTCGACCGATGATTCATACACCTTTTTTTACGCCGCTGGACATTCCTTCTCTGTAGTTATGACTATACGGTATATTATTACAATAGGATCGTGCTTATAATGTCGACTTTCGCACGTAAATATTGTGTTTTTGAAGAAATCGAGGAGCCGAGATATCCTAACCGAGAGCCATAGCGCTCCCGCCCTTACTAGGCCATGGCTGGACTCTTTGGGTATCTGCCCACATAAAGGTACACCCACATCGCGCACCTCTGGTTTCTTCTTCTGCTGAGCTGCTGCTGATGGTGCTGATGTTGCTGCTGCTGCGACGGCGGGGTCGGTGGCGGCGGGTAGTCGTAGAGAGCGACGGGGGGTCGCGTGATTTGTGGCTGCCCCGAGAAGTCACACAGCACAGAGCGGCTGATATATTTTACGGGCGGTCTTCGTCTCGCTCGTGCTCTTTCTCTCTCTCTCTCTCCTGCACCTTCGTGAAGGAGCGAGCGAGCGAGCGAGAGAGGCACCACCTCCGCGCGCGCCTTTCCAACGTCCTCCTCCACCTCTTTGGCTCTGCTATCCGCCATACGTCGACTTTAAAGATACGTCCTATGAGAGACGGCGGCGTGGCTGCGGTCTAGGTGGGGGATCGCCGCCGCCGCTCTCGGCTCTGTAGACATTGTGCTCCTTCGCCCCCGTGCGCGTGTATAGCTGCGTGTATATGTGTGCACGCGAGAGGCTAGAGCCGGTCAGCCGCGCGCTTTACACGCGGCTACATCGTATTTACATGAGAAAGGAGTCGCGCCGCCGCGTGTCTCTCTCTCTCGCTCGCACTCCGCAGCCTCCTATTCTGCGCGATCTGCGTTCCCGTCGATCTCCGCCCGGTATATACTTTTCGTACACAAGGATGAGAGAGAGAGAGGAGAGGCGCCCCTGGTAGGATCTGCCTCAGTGTAAACACGGTTCATCATTATCACCGGGGGATCCTATAATTCAACCGAGTGATCTCACTCTCTCTTGCATGAGCCGAGAGAGGATCCTTTATGCTTCTCGTCTCCTCCTGCTGCTCCTTCTCTGCTTCGTCTTGTGGTTGTTGTGCTCTCACGTGTGTACGTTCGGCCGAGAGTCATTGTCGCGAGCATTGTGCGAAAACGCGCGGATCTGCAAGAGAGGAACAATTTTTGCCTGATTAGACAACAATGAGAATTGTTGAGGCGCTTATGCGTGACTAACTCTAAAAATGGCCTCAAGTACGCGCTTATATTCCGTGAAAACGTATAATGCTATTCTCCGTGCGTGTGACAGTCGTGTAGAATGAAGAGTTATGCCACACACTTTTCAATTCCTGCATCCATTCCGTAAATCATTCCGGGATAAATTCGCGCGTGAATCAAAATACACTAAATATGAAGCATATGTGCACAGGAGCGTTTACATATACGAGCACAAAGTAAAAACTGCAGTCCGTTAGAAAAAAGAAAGCACGCTTATCTGAACGCTATATAAGCCTTTCGTCTACTATAAGCGTGCATCGTCGCGAAGGGTGCAGCTTTTGCGCGACCGAGCTGCTATCGTTATCGGGGCAAGAGACCCACCTCGTTGTCGGCACGAAGAAAAATTTAAGCGCCCTCGAGAGGATTATCGGGTATTCCTATCCGCGTCCGCAGATAGCGCGCCTGGACGACGGTGTTGGAAAGACAGGTTGGTCGCCGCAGGGGTCTAACTCGAGCTCGGTGCACATGGCTATATACCTGTGTGTGCGTCCTCCCATGGACGAGACGCGACGGGGAGGAGAGGATACGGGAGAAATAAAATAATGAAATCGCGGCAGACCACGAAACTGCGCTGATACGAAGTGCTTTATTTTTTGTTTCCTCGAAGCCCTTGCGAGCGAGATTCGAGTTTCTGTTTTTGTTTCGGAAATCGGATGAATTCCAGCATTCGGGAACTGATTGTTTACGAGTCGGCATTGCCTGCATTAGTTACGTTTTAATACACCCTTGATAATTGCGTATAATGAGTTCTTTAAACCGCGAGACCGAGTTGAGTATATGCGGTGTAAACATCCTTTTGGTTTATTTATTGAAGCAGATATAATAAAAGTGGAAATAAAAAGCCGATATTTCAAAGTAATATCTTAATGCACACCGCGATTTCCTCTTAAAGCCATTACAGCAAATTAATTATAATCTACGGCGAGTAGAAGTCCCGTAACCCGCTCTCAGCGCTCATATATATATACAGCATATACAAGGCCGCAGCATTATCGGCGATACACCGAGAAAATGATCTCCTGCCCACAATAAGTAATAACGGCTAAGATATCGTGCCG
This sequence comes from Cecidostiba fungosa, assembly GCA_900474305.1. Classification (NCBI taxonomy): domain Eukaryota; kingdom Metazoa; phylum Arthropoda; class Insecta; order Hymenoptera; family Pteromalidae; genus Cecidostiba; species Cecidostiba fungosa. Next base: position 314,752 of record UCOJ01000010.1, read on the forward strand.
CGTGTAAAAGCACTCGAGAGAAGCGCGTCCTTGATTTCGTTATTAAGGCTACCGAGTAAATTCACATTTTCAGTCCAAGCTATATACTCGGGACACATAAAGAGCCCCGTGCAGGAACGTGTACTAAATAATGAAATACACAAACGAACGTCACGAGCAAAAAAAGCACGAAAAGCAAAAAAGGAGAAAAAAAATGTTCGAACGAAATCTCGGCAACTTGCGCTGCGGGGTTTCGTTTACCAATACCGGCTGCTTTTAGCCCATACGCGCGTGCACGCGCCGTGTACTGCACGTATAACCTAACTAAAGTTGAGAGAGAGAGAGAGAGTAGTAGCCTCCTTTTTTTTCTCGAGCGAGCGCAGCGACGCGTTGCATTTTTATTTTCCCTCTGCCGTTTTTTTCTGCCTCTTTGCCGCCGCAGAGTCGATGCTTTCATGCCCACCGCGAGGAGCTATCGGGGATCTCGCGTCGTAAGTCTGGAACTTTATGTTCGCGCGGCTAAAACCCTCTCGCGCGCTCTCTCGCTTTCGCTCCCTAACTTACGATTGCCTCGCATGTTCTCTCTCTCTCTCTCTCGCTCTTTCGCGTGCTGCCTTTGCCTCTATACTCTTTATATATATACACACTCTTTCTCGGCCGCGCTTGCTTGAGACGTCCACGTCTGCTCGGGCTCTGGGCTGGCGCGCGAGCTCCATTCCAAAGCGGATATATCTGCGCGCGTCTCTATGTGCTCTCGCACACGGCGCACATAAAGAGTCAGCTGCGCGCGAGTGACCCGCGGCTCTCGTGCGCCGCGCGCTTATCTACGGCCGTCGGTCAGTTTTCAGGGCTCGAAATTTCCTGAGCGCGGCGCAGAGTATAAATTCAGCTGCAGTGCGAGCGCGCGCGTACGCGAATAAAGTTCGGATCTTATGAATTTCCTTCTGCCGAGACGCGCGCGCGCGCGCCGAGCGATTGTAGATTCCGGCGAGCCGCCGAGACTCACGTCTCTCTTTCTCGCTCATCCTCTTGAATCGTCGCGGCTTCATTTTTCGTTTACTTTTTCTTGCTTTATTTTTCTTGCGATCTCTCTCTCGCTGGGCACACACGCGGTCGGTTGCTGGGATCTCGTCCGCGGCTACTTTTTTCGGGGCTTTTTTGCTCGTTCGTTGCTCGTTCGGAAGGAAAATAATGAGAGGTACATTTCTGCGTTATCAGGGAGAATTAATTGGGACGAGTGGGCTGAGCAGACTGAGAGTTATTTGGATTCTCGGCTGCGCGAGAGCAGAGTGTGAATATTCGCAGATTGCACGGGACAAATGAAATCGTCAAGCCGTCCAACCGAGTAATTTCGTTACAGTTAGCGCTCGGATATGAGAGAAAGAATTTCTACGAAATATACACGTTTTTTATAATAAAAGATCCAGCGCATTTTCGAATAAAGCCTGATGCATACAAGCGAAGAAAGGAGGCGAGAGATAAAACGCATGGACACACGATTCGCAATACATCATAAGCATTCAGGCCACGGGGAGCGTGAAAAATTGTCGCGCCTTTGTGCGCTCTTATAATGTGTGTCCCGCTCTCGATTCCATCCTCTCTCGCTGGGTGTATGTGTGCATTATATTCTCGAGGATCGGTCGGTAGAGAGAGAAAGAGGCGCGAGAGATACACGATACCCAAGAGCTAATGCATCGCACAATAGATCAATTACATGCATTAGCGGCCTCGGAAATCATCCGTGCGTCGCCGCGATTCTCTTTCTCTCGCCCGCCTGGAAAGATATTGATATCACCGCCGCCGCCGCCGTCGCCGAGGGAAGAAGGAGAAGTAGAAGCGCTCGCGTGCGTGTCTGTGTATAAATGCATGCGTGCTATATAACCGGGCGAGCGAGTTCTCTCTCTCACTCTCTCCGATGAATGGGGAATCCTATAAATTATTGCCGCGATCGCTCTTCTTGAGCAGAAGGAGCGAGAGAATGAGAGAAGCCGAAAGTCTTGACCTAGGCACGCCGAGCCAAGCTGCCAGGCCCATATATTCACGCGCGCGAGCATATCTGAGGCATTGGGACACAAACGTTGTAGAACTTTTGCGAGCTCCGCAACTTCTCCAACCATTTGCCCGGCGGAATCAAAGCTGCAGCGCATATTTTCACTCGATGTGTAATAATGTGTAAATTTATCTATTGTCTACTGTGCGCTGTGCAATTAGTCATCGTAGATAAACAGCTCTGTTTATTTATTCGACAATCAATTTACACAAACGACACCGTATACGCTTCATGAATCAAGCACATCATTGTCTGATGTAAAAATCTGAGGCATAAATAATAGATTAAAAGGCATCGCAGTCAGTCCTTTGATAGCGCATTGCGTAACACTGCGCACAAGGCCACAATATGCACGATTCTTCTCGAGCAGTGCGCAGTCGCCGCAAGGCGCTTAATACTTGCAAATCCTGAAAAAACGATTGTCCCTAATACCCTCGATGTATACGGTTCTCTGCGTTGCATTATTCCCACAAGTGATTACTTAGCATCATAATAAAGAAGCGAACAAATGCTACACTTATTAGCTATATATACAGCCACGCGATAAATAACGTATTAACATTTTGCGCAATCAGAGTAACTCCTTCTCTCTCCTCTGAATCATCTTCTTAATCTTCTGACTAAATATATATAGGCATAGTAAAAGGCATACTAAAGTTAGCTCTCTCGAAAGCGATTTCTGCCTATGCTCTCAGGGCACGAACACGATATCGTTTTCCAGAACAAGTGCAAGCGAGCCACTATACTATATAGTCGCGGCCTCCTTCCTTTTCGGCCGTTTAAACCCGGCGCGTCGCATTACGTTGCCGCCTTGTCGACACGTCAGCTCGCATGACTCGAAGCAACCCTTCGCTGCAGGCGAAGAGAAGGAAAGAAAAAACAACGGCCGAAGGAATTGTCCAGTGGTTTACCGCAGAGCCGGCCATCGACACACTTAGGCTGCATGTGTATTCCGTTTCGTTGGTTCTCTGCGGTTTCGGTACTCCGACTATTATTTGCGGTAAAAAGGACTGCGTGTGTGCTTAAAGGTGAGCTTTAACAATCGAATGTGATGAATTATTTTGCGAGCGATTATACGCGAGTCTTGGGAAATTAGTCAACTGTATAAACCTTCGTGTGTAATAAGTATACGCTTATAAGTAGTAACAGTCGTTCTGGACGGACATGTTCGCTTCGATAACAAAAGCATGTTGTCTTTATCTTATATACAACCGCAAACATGTTTAGGTTTATTTTTCGTCGAAACGTCGAGTCGCGCATCGAGCAACAACAAAAAAAGAAAAGATCGAAAATTTCCGGAGAGCTCGCGTGTAATTGCAGCTCCGCTTGCAGCGAACCAAAAAATAAAGCAACCGGCTCGAAAAACCGCAAAGGACGCATTTCCGTCGAAAATCACTCGATTCGCAGCCGAGCTGCGCAACGCTGGCGATATCCCGATAATCCGCCGGTAAATTGCGCTCAGCGACGGCGCAGGAAACGCGCCTCGGCGAATCCGCGCCGGCTTTCACGGAAACACACGAGGAGAGAAGAAGAAGAGGCCCCGCCGGGTCGGGGGCCGCAGCGTACCCCGCCGTGTGACTAATTGACCTCGTGCTGGAGGCCCCGAGAATTCCCTAATTATTCCCCCCGATGTCGATCTCTCTCTTTTTTTTTTGCCGAGTGCCAGAAAGCGCTATCGAAACTGATTTTCGCGGTGATTACTCGCACGTGAATTTCGCCGGAGAGTCGGGGCACGGGTTGCATCTATTATTCGTTAGCACGTGTTGGTTTGCCAGTCTATTTCAGTTAGTCGAAGCCCGAATCAGCATATAAAAAACGCGAGCGCTTATAGAGCGAGAGGAGCACACACACACAGGCTGGTCAATAATTCAGAGCGAAATCGCGGGTAGAAGCCGCACACGTAGTAGTCGTTCCCCTTCGCTTATCTAACTCGGCGATACAGATGCGCACGGGTTAGACATCAGCGCAGGAGGCGCTCTCTCTCTCTCGCCCGCCGTTGATTATGATTGCATGTCTGCGAAATTGCACCTCGCTTGCGCACACGTAAGCGCGCGCATTTTCTCGATGCGGAGCTCGCATGACTTGGCGAGTTTCCGAACAATCGTAACTAGCTTTTGGTAGGTCGACTCGGCTTCCTGTGCTGCGCTGCCGCGTGGATCCACGTGTAGCATCGCGCCATATAGTGCTGGCGCACTGTGTCTTCCCACGTCAGAGTGACAGACAGGCCGAGGCAGCCGGACGGACAGCCAGACGAGACGAGTTGAGACTCTCTCTCTCGCTCTCTCTCTCTCTATCTCTTTCCCTCTCGCTCGCGCGCGCTCCGGTAGCTTCGTATTTTATTCAGATCCGACGACCGAGCAATTACCGAAGCTAACCTCACCCCCTCTCTCTCCCTGTTTCTCTGTTTCTCTCTTTTTTTTCACTGGCCAACGAAACTGCATATACGTGCGCACAGCCGCATCAGGATGTTATAGAGGTCGGGGATAATTCGATCGTAATGGATAATTACCCTCCAATTGGCTTGGTTATATACACACATATACACTCCGATGCGGCCGCGAGGATGACGGGAGGGAAAGAACGGATTGCTCGAGCAGCGGTGCGTATCTGACTCGACTTCCGCAATCTTATTTCAATCTGCGCGCACAGCTGCGCTCGATGCTCGCCGCTTCTTTTTTTTGCCTCCACCTCGTCCCCACTCGACGTCTTCGCGTAATTATTTATCGCGCTTAATAGGATTCGTGCGCTGGATTTTAGTTTCTTTTCTGCGAGCTTGAATCGTGTAGCGATCGCGGTGGGAAAAAAGTTTCGACGATTCGCGGGAAATTCATTAGCTGATGCGCGGAGAAACCGCGGGAAGTATCGTTTATAATTTTGTTTCCTCAACTTGCCCGCGAACGCGTCTTATCTCGTTGCCACTTTGTAAGTAGAAATTTTCTCGAATCAAGTTTTTTTCGCGCCAATCCTTTTTCAAAGATAACACGCAGGTGCGCCTTTGAGTTATGGTCTGTAATATTTTCTTTTCTTAATGGAAGAATCTTGTAAAAACATAGAAGAAAATAATTATTGCCTCTCGATATTACGTACTATATAGTAAGTAGATGCAGACAAGATGAACAGACGCGCTCGCAGGAATGCGAAGAGGTGTACAAACGTTATACAACATTGAATTCGTTGTAAATAATCTACTATTTAACTCGCTCTTACTTTCGTACCTCTAATTTTTCAACACGCGTAGGACGACGTCTCGACGACAGCTGTCCTCAGGGTAAGACCAAGAGAATAATCGAACAATGGGTGCCTTTCATTACTTCTCGGCAGCACGTGAGAAATTAATTCCGCAGCGACACATCGGCCAGCTTTCCTTATTGTACCAGCGCGCATATAATGATATCGAGAGCACAATCAGCTGACACAAGAAAAGCGCTCTTCCTCTATTACCTTTATAATTCCTCCTTCCCCTCTTTGCCGTCGAGGCCGGTGTGCAAGCGATCTCGCGAGCTCTCAGTTCGCCGCCCGTCGCCGCATCGCATCGCCGCATTCTTCTATTTCATTGTCGAGAAAACCAATTTCCTGGTACCTAAATTACGCGCGCTCGCCGACGAAAAAGCTCCGGCGCTGCCGCCGGTAATATCACAAGTTTGCTCGCTGCCTCTATCCGACGGAAAAGCGAGAGGGAGAGAGAGACGAGAAAAGGTATGCGAGGAAACGCGTTGCAGCTCGACGAGTCGAAGCGACGTCGACAGAGAGAGGGAGAGAGAGGGCAAAAACGTTAATTTGAAAGCGTCACAGTTTAATTTAAAATTACGTAAGTAGGGGTTGCGCTCGAGGCTCTTTTATACTCGTACTGCTTTTTTACAGCAATTTTTCACTCTTTTTTCCTTTGAGATTTTAACCCGATGTATATGCACGGTTATCCGCATCGTTCGACTTATCTAGTCGAGCAGCATCAGACGAGAGAAGCTGAGTATGTTTTTTTAACGAAGCACGGAGTTAGAATAAACAATTCTGAATGTGCACACGGCTGTAAAATAAAGGACGATTGTCCTTGACCCGTGGATCTCTCGAATATGTTTATATGCTTACACTCGCGGCAAGATGGACCGATTACACTCGACGTTCGCAACGCGAGATAGGGGCAGCACGCGGTACACATGCTATTCATTTATCATACAAGTTTATTTTATTTAATCTTCAAAATATATTTAAATTTTGCTCTATCTGATCAAGCCCACGCGGAATTCTCGTCTCGTTTGTAATATAGCCTCGGCGGAAAATTAATTAAACCAGCATTTACTCTCGCCGTGATATTATAAGTGTATTCGATAGTCTCCGAAGCTCCGCGAATATAACGCTCTCCCGTGGCCTGACCTCCAAAGTAAACAACTCTTGGCTAATAAAAGCAAAAGTCTTCCACCCTCGCCTCCTCCATAAACATAAATAAGTGCGCGCACGCACCTTGGCGCTGGAGATCATACTCGGCGAGTCCTCAGTATGTGTGTATATATACATGCAGAACGGCCTGGAGCTGCGGGGGGAGCAGAAGAACTCGAGAAGATCTCATCTCTCTCTTGCTCGAGCCGGCAAACCAGTTTTCATATTTTTCGCGAGCCGCGATAAATTTGCAACGAAATACGCGAAAGATACACGAGAGAGAGAGAAAGAGAGAAAGAGCCGGGCGATGGCGCGAAAAAGCAGTACGTGCGAGTATGATGCGGATAGATTACCAAGAGGCGATTCGAACGTAACGAAGACTGCGGAGATGACAATAAAGAAGCTATAGGCTTCTGTTGCGTACCAGTAGGAACACTCTTGGTCTCTGCGTATTTTATGACTAATTATAAGTTCAAGTCAAAATCCTATTTATTTTTTTTTGCCAATAAACTAATTCTTTTTCTTTTTCTCTGTTACAGGTGAGTGACGTCATGATACAATAATCCGTCTGTAGACGACTTGGCGGTGAGTTTGTTCCAATTTTTTTTTGCGGAGCAATATTACGAGATGAAATATTAGCCAAAAGCTCTGTGAGAAACGATAGTACAATATTTTTGGGCGAAAAACGCAAACAACGTTAGCGCTTAGGAAAAAAATATCATAACACGTGTAAGATCATTCACCGAGGGTATTATAGCTGTATACATATACAGTTTTGGGCAAACATGTGAATAGATATGAGAGAGAGAGAGAGCACAATGAAAATACAAGAGGGGGCGCTCGGGCATTCTTGTTCAATCGGGGGCGGTTTTCCGTCGGAAGCGAGAGCTCCGTCGACGAGAGCAGCAACGACGTCGCCGGCGGTATAGCGACCCCCGCTCTATATTTCGTCACGCTGGGGAGAGTTTCGTAACGATTCTGCGTCGTTCTCCGCGCTGTTCCTTCCTTCCGAAAATGAAACGCTTCGTAATTACGCTATGACGAAAAACATTTTCTTCCTTCGACTCATTCGCCATTCATTATTATGACGTGGCACTACTACAAAACTCTCCAAGGTTCCCTTAATAATTCTTCTGCTGTGGCTCTCATCAGAGATAAATTGTAAATCGGATTCGAGAATAAAAAAAAATGGTTCGAGCACTTTTGATCCATCGGGGATCCAGCACAGCGATTCAAAGCTGCGTTTATCTTGTCAGGGGAAAAAGCCAAAACTGTCAAATGAAAAAAAAAGAGAAATAGAGAAGGCATCGCGGCTGCGCGCGCCTGACTCTTGATCAAACCTGGCAGATTTTTAATTCGATTTTACGGATGCATCGCAATTACTTCGGAAATCGCAGGTATGTACACGCGATAGAGCACGAGGTCAACAATACGGCTGTGTAGGCAGGCATTCCGATGCTACTGCTATCTCTCGAAATCGCGCGGCTGCGGCGGCGATCATTTAATCGGCCGTGCATCAAACAATCGTTGCGCGCTCGCCTCTCTCTCTCTCTTGCTCTCGCCTCCCGCGATGTGTGTGTGTGCGCAGTATACGAGCGCAACGAAATATCGGCCCGCGACCAACGTCCGCTCGTCTTCCGCAGAGACAAATAGCGCGACACGGTCCGATGAGCATTTGATTGTCCGTGCTATTATGAGTGACGTTTTCGCAATGCCTGCGCGCTCGTGAGTTTGCTTCTCTCTCTCTCGCTTCTGCCTTTTCTCTTCATCTCTCTCCCTCTATGGCTTTGTCCCTCTCGCTCGTTCTATGCGTTCCCATTCCTCTTGTTGGTCATTCGACCATCGGAATTCAGCGGCATCTAACTCTCTTGCGATTCTAATAGGAATTCCGCTTTCGTTATCAAAAGCTATAGCCATTTCTGTTTGTATGGCAAAGTGTTTCCATTTCGATTGAATATCGAATTTCAATCGAAAGCGTCTTTTCAAATTTGAATTTCTGCTCTGATTGTCGCTCTGATTTATTGCTGCGCTCTTGATTCCTCGTTAAAAAAAGAACCTGTCAAAATTATTGTCTGGATTCCAGTTCCCAGAATCGATGATTCTGTATATACGAATCGGTGGATTTCTCAAAGGTGACCTCACGAGGTTCGACGATAAGTTATACAGGGAAGAATAGCCCGTACGCGCAGAGCACAACGAATACGCGTACGATGATTCAGAGATATTTATGGGGTGCAGAGAAGTCGCAGTGCCAGCAAAGTCGAGTAGAATTACACGATGTCGGCCGCGATATAACGTGTAGTATTTCCCCCTCTTTTTTCCAGCTGCTTTCGCGTATCCTCTACACAATGTATAAGCAAAAAAATGGCAGCGAAAGATAACGAGCAACGGTTCTGTTTATATATCTGCGATTTTGCACTCGAGAATTCTCGCCGCGAATAAATATTCCAATAACAAACGTTTTCAATTAATTTCCTGCTTTTACCGGGATTTCTCGGTACTTTGTATTTGCAGCATCAGCCGAGCGTTCCCAGAAATCATTAACAGTAAAATTATGAAAATTGCGTTTACCCCGCGTATAAATTGAATATTCCGCATCTCAAGACTCGGCTGCTTCTCCCGAGCCATTAGCGGCTTCCTTTTCTTCTTCATCTTCTTCTTCGTTCTTGCGCAGTTCTCTCTCCCTCTCGCAGGAGGAAGAGACGCTCGAGCTGACTACGACGATGAGCGAATGAGCGATCGCGCAAAGGGAGAGTGCGCGCGGGAGAGATAGGACTTCCTTTATCGACATTTTGATACAAAATGGCTGCTCGCGACAGGGAGTCCCCGCGTAATCTCTCCCGATTCAAATTAACACACGCAGCGCCCGACGGGGGGCTCCCTTGCTTTGCGCTTGGCTATATCAACCAACGTGTTATATATACCTATACATGTAGGCGCAAGCGTGATTGTGTGCACGCGCGGATATCGATGTGTGTATGCGCGCACACGGGTTATAAGCGACGCGCCGCGGAGATAATATCGCCCGTATACCTATATTTACCTTTTTCTCTCTTTTTCAAGCGTGTCATTATATTTTCTCTCGCGCTCTTTCTTTATACCCTTTTGCTGCAGCTGATCCTCGTCCACCTCTTCGTTTTGCTCGTACCTCGCGCGCGCGAGCTTTCTTTTTTGGCGCTACTTGCTCGTCCGCTTTCTCGTATAATGGAAATCGATGCGCAAACGCAACTTCGAAAGCCTCTCCAATACAAATTGACGATATATATACACTCGAGACTCTTTTTGCAGGGGTTTGCTTATTTCAGTCTCTTTGCTGGGACGTGTATAGAGTCGTATTCGGAATATTCAACATTGCGCCGAACGAGTAGACCGAAACAAGTTTTAATTATCGCGATAAATCTTCTTGGCTGCTTTGGATTTAAACCTAATTTGCGGAAATGTTCAGCTAAATACCTGCAGTGCACGTGCGTCGTAAAAAAAAGTATACACGGCATCTGATAAAAGCAATAAGTGCTCGACTTTTTAGCGCTTTCCTCCCGCAAGATCAAAAATAGAGCGATCACTCCTGACAAGGACACGTGTACGGCAAGGGTCGAAACACACGGTTCTCGCTCTCGCGCACATCCGCCCAAGCTGCTGCGGAGGATAAAGACTCGCGCTCTCAAGAATGACTTGGCTCATTTATGCATCCCGCGCGCGCTCGCCCTTGACGCTCGTCCGAGAGATGGACAAATTGATATTGCGCAGCGCGCTGGTGCTGCAGCCGCCTCTGCGATCGAGTTATCAGACCGCGAGACGTTATCGCCCAGGGACATCCGAGGCTACGTTGTTCACTCGCCCGTACGTATGTGCAGAGTCTGTACAAGTATAAAAAGCCTTCGAGCTGTTCAGTCTAATTCGGTTCGACAATGGAAAAAGAAACGTAATCTAGACTCGTTCCTTCGGAGGAGGGAAACAGGCAGAGCCTCTCGGCTATAGTGGTAGTAGTCGAAAAGGCAAATCTCTGTTTCGCATTAGCGGCCGGGGACGCGATATCTGTTTAATTATCTAAATTGTATTGTTTCGCGTGCGGCGCTGTTGCATAGTACGTATATACAAGTTGCAGCGACGATAGCGCAAGTGGTGCGCGTGCGCGACGAAGCCGTGTATATACAAGGTGCCGCTCTTGCTGCAACAGCAGCAGCAGCAGCAGCATCCTATCCCCGATTGGCCCGCGGCTCCTCGCAAAAGGAGCAGAAGGAGCAACACGCGAGCGCAGAAAGAGATGGAGAGAGTAACCAGACTTTGCGCGCTATCTCTCCTTCGAATCTCATCTTTCTCGTGGCCTTTTATCTCTTTTCCTCTCTGCCTCTTGTGCCTCTCTTTTTTCCCTTTGCTCCTTTTCTTACTCCCGGCTGGACGCTCTTATCTGTTTTCTTTACGTCTGTTTTTCCGTTACTCTCTTTCGTTCTTTTTTTCTGTTATTTTGTGCGCGCGTTCTCGATATATATCCTTAAATTGTGCTCGTCGTCTCTCGAGTTGCTCCGTCGCTCGATTTTCGCTTATTTCGCGTTTCTCGCTCTCGTGTCTCTCAGCACCGGTATAGTGCGCAGTCGCTTGTGCGCGATTTCTCTCGCCTTCGCCAGATTCTATTCCCGAGCATTTCCTATATACTCTCTCTCTCTCTCGCGTGCAGTGCGCGGAGACAGAGGCAAAAAATGAAAAAGAGGAGCTGCGAGAACGAAGGAAGCACACGAACGGATATAGCGCGGTGGCGGCGGCGACGATGATACGGGAGCGAACCGGGCTGCCAGCGGGGAATGAGAAGAATTTGCAATAACATCGACCGTGTATAAAGCTGTCAATATATAAGCTCGCTGACCCCAAACGTTATTTCAGCTCTCTTTCTCTCTTGGCAGGGTGGGCGCGTGCGCGAGAGATATATAGAAGAACGAAATGGAGAGAGAGCGAGGTGGGAAAACTAAGGCGTGTGGATATGAGGCTTATTGCAAGGTGGACGTGTGTGTGTGCGTACGCGTGAGCATGCCAGGCGCTCGCAGTGATTCAGCGGAGTTGGCAGAGAGAAAGAACGTGGAGATATCCCGGACTGACGTGTCGGACGAGTTAACCATGTAAATGTTTGTCCAACCGTGGGGAGCGTGCGAGCGCCTTGTTGATCTATGCTTTAATTAGTATAATTACGCGTCGATACTTGAATCAATCATAAGCCACGGCTGCTGGCAGATTCACATTCGCGAGTAAACGTCTCACTTTATGCGCATTACGTCCGCACGATGAAAGCACTTAATAAGCCGATTGATACGAGAGAGCTGTCGGAATCTTAGCGAACGCAAACAACGAGGTGAAAGAGAAAAAGCTCGCATTACACACCAGACTCTCTCTGGTATTCAGCGCACTATTTTGCAGAGCAGTTCGTCATCCCGCGTCGGTCGAACGGTTTGCACCCACACACGCTTTTTTACATACGTGTGCATCAGCGTATAGGAATATCGTCCTGGTAAAATAGAGGACGAAGCAAGCGAGGAGAACGCTGCTACTGGCTGGCGGAATGTTGGTACAGCAGCGAGTGAGAGAGTGAGAGGCGCGGACGCAACTGTGACGGTATAGCACGGCGGCGGCGGCGGTGTGTTTGCAGATCCTCTATCGGTCCTCCTCTGCCCCCGCCGCTTTTCCTTCCAGCCGATCCACCCCATTCCCCTCGCGCAGTTCGCCCTCGGAGTCTGTGTGTGCGTGTGCGGGACGCGGGGATGGGGTTCGCTCACGAGTGAGAGAGAGAGAGGCAGGCGGCGCGAGGCAGATAAGAGAATTGCACTGTCAAGCCGGAATGATATATTTGACCAACATTTCCATATAGCCCCCGCTACAGGCGCTCGCTAGCTCTTCGCGCATCACTCGCCGAGCCCGTTCTCTCTCTCTCTCTCTACTAACCCCCTGCTCGCAGGAATAAGGAATCCTTGGATGAGAGCAGGGAGACTTTTCCGTCTTTTTCTCGAGAATATGAGTTTTTCCTCTGTCTTTCCACGTGCTGTTTTACTTGTACATGTTTTCGGTTGTATGTTTCTACGGAGCCTCTTCGTCGCAGCCTGGTGCGATCTTGGAGTTTTCTGACTAATAGTTTATACTCGTGTTGCGAATTTGAACGTGAGACAGACGCCGTTGCTTTTACTATGATGAGAATGTCAAATCAAGTGTTAACACGTGCTAACTGATTCTACTTGGCCGAAGGATGACGAGGGAATCGGGCTCATCAGAATAAACATGAAATACGACTGATTCATCCACCACGTCAACTGTATACATATACACACAGACGCTTTCCTGTGGCTCTACGCTCACTTCGACATTCATTATTCCGACAATTTGTACGGATCTTCATTCTTCACCAGACGCATAGAATCGCTTATTCCATTCCCCTCCGAATCCTCCTTAATGACTATTTACCATTAGCACGCGCACCCAGCAAAAATCGAGAAAAAACACATACATAAAAATTCATTGCCACTCCCACAGTGTGATGTTTACCCGTGAATTCACACGTGCGCATCAGCCTGCGCGCTCTCCTTTATCGCCCCGGGATGGCATTTCCAATAAGCGTGTCGTCGTCATCGTCGTCTTGCAGCTAGCATATATCCACAGCCCTAAAAAAGCAGCCTGATGCTGCCGTGCGGGGTGGCAATGACGACGACTACGACGTAATCCCTCATACTGCGAAAGGCGCTCAGTGGCTCTCCCATTTTCCGGGAGTTTCGGGGGTGAGCGCTTCTCTCCCGTTCCGACTATACGACACGAAGGGGAGAGAGAGGGAAGCAATTGAGAAGGCGCCCGTACATCCATCAAGCGAGCCTAGGTCGAATCTGCAATAACGGCGATTGGCCGAGGGTCGCGTTGCCTACTCTCGCGCTATATATACAGTCTAGACCGTATTATATCCGCGCGCGTCGATAATTGATCCCGGGGAATTTTCACTGGCGACCGACGTTGCTTCGATATCACGTTTGGGAAATCTTATAGCGAGCTTTCGTGCTCACAGTAGATCGAGCTATGTAAATACGGACGATGCGTTGTTGTCATGAAATTTCTCTCTAAGCTTTATAGACACGCGAATCGTATAAACATTTTAAAGGTTTCTTTTAAAAAAACGCGTGTCTTCGAGGGCAAAGTAATATTCGACAGAAGTCTTGAAAAGGGTGTTATTTACAATTCGATTCACCGGTAAATCACAAAACCAATCGCTCGGCAGCTTTGAGAGAACGAGCCTGGCTCTCATAAGCCTTACTTTTCAATTTACGGAATTTTTTTTTTCTTTTTTTTGCAAAACAACAGACAACCTTCAAAATAGACTATGACAGCCTCGTTACCTTCACTTTGATGCATAGTGCTAATAAATACATCTGTTATTGCTGAGGCGAACCGAGCTACACGTCGCCTGACTCAACTAGCAGCGAGCTCTGCAGTCGCTAAATTTGAGCCGAGAATAGAAAACGAGTGGAGTTAGCGAAACTTTTCGACGTGATTCATTGATTTTTCTGCTTTCTCGCTGTGTTTTACGCGCCCAGAAATATGACTGTCGATAAAATTTTTCATGCTCCTCGTTAAAATAAAATTTCACTGCAATAATTAAAATCGTGCATCATTTATTATTCTCGTTGCAACGTTTCAGAAGGATTTCAGCTTTATGAAACAGTAAAAATTTTAGTAGATGAATAACTCGGTAGAATTAATTATTACTTTTCATCGCAACGATGAAAAGTAATGTAATTGCCGCGCATTTTTGTTTGAATTTAATGTCGATCGATAAATTATCGTTACTGCATAGCGCATGGAAAAGCAAATTCGAGCGTTATACATCTTTAACAAATTCTGCAATTCTCTTCGATGCTTTATTTTTCCTCCTGGCCAAGCAGAACTTTAGCTTTAAGAAGCGTCGCCTCTCTTTGAAACCGAGGCAAGAAACAAGAAGACATCGTGGAAGGCGATCAGTTTTCCTTATCGTCCGTCTCGTATCTTCCTGCTTGCACGGACTGCTCTATAATTGCTTCTTTTAACTAAAATTCCAGGATTTAGCTCGCGCGTTTTTCCCTCCGCTCGCTCTCTTTCTTTCTCCGGTGCACACGTCCCTCTTTTATTTCTTTATATACAATTATACATCGAGGCGCTAAGAGTTTACTCTCCACTCGGTTCGCGCTCGCCGCGAGGGTGTCTCGTGCTCTTGCTGCTAGAACGCTATTTTTTAAATTGGTTCTTATAACTTTAAACGCAAACTCGCGCGCCATCGTCCCCTCGCACTTGCTGCCGCCTTCTTCTTCTCTCTCTGTTTCTCCCTTAATTTCTTTGTTTATCTGTCGCTACGCGCGACTTTCTTTCATTTATTCTTCGCGCATATCTTCCATCTCAAAGTCTCCTCTCCTTCTTTTCTCTCTTTGTCTCCCACCCTCTTATTTATTTCTTTAATCCTACTTTTTCGCCCGCGCTCTCGTTCGCCGCGCCCGCTTTACTTTCAGAAAACCAGATCAGAGCAGTTTAAAAAGTTTTCAGCGTTCCCTCATCTTCTCTCTGCTCTATAGCTCGTTTTCACGCTCGGTCGATAGATATATATATACTCGGTTGAAACGTCCGGCGGATACTGATTTTCTTCTGTCCCTACTTATTCTTTTGCCGGCGACGAGGATGACGACGAAGTCGGCCCTTTTTGTCCCCAGGATCCTTAAATTCTTTGCCGGGTGCGGCAGCAGCGTCGGATCCCGATCGTTGAGCCGTTTAGAACTCGCCCCAAGGTATGCGAACGTGGACGGCCAAGACTATTTCTTTCCTTACTTAATGCCGGTTAGGGAAGAAGAGTCATTTTTCATTTTTATTGGCCCCAGGGAGTACTTCATTGTAGTTTCTGTGAGCTACAACAACGAAAAGCTTGGATTTCTCATCTCCGAATTCTTTTATCGTTGACTCTGCTGAATCTCGGAGACGATTCCTCTAATTATAATGTTGAAATGTTTGCTTCTCGTTAGCATGGCACGGCAGCGTAGAGCACGTACGCGAGTTTCAACAAGTAAACTGGATGGATAATAGGTGCACCAAAGTTCATGAAGCTGTCGCATTCGCGAAACTAAGTCAACAACCATATCAAGCACAGTCGGCTCGACGCGTACGGCAACTTTAACGCGATTGATTCGGAATCCCGGCGCGGCAAACTCGCTTCTGCATCAGCTGCTGCCGCGGAGATCCTCTGGAGTGAGTTGCTCGGGAAATTAGAACGTTCGAAATTGCCTGGCAGCAGAGAACGGCGAAAGGCAATTCCAGTATAAGTTTGGCTGGTCGGTCGCGGCTATCGAGACGAATCGCTGGGTATAGGGCTCGTGCGCAATTAAAAGGTTGCAGTAGCCAGTTCCGGAGGCATGGTAATTTCGCGTTTGGAAAGAGAAAGAGAGAGGGGGGGCGAGAGGGAGATACCGAGCGAAGCGTGAAGAAGCCCTGCAGAACTGTGCAGCGGCGGAGACGAGCTCGACGTGCGCCGAGGCCATTATTTTGCATCGAGTGTATTTTAACGTAAAACCCTCGTCCCGGATTCCTGGAGCCGTCCTATCGATTTCGGCTCCTGTGTGTGTGAGTGAATCGGGCGACGCTTGTGTGTATCAGGCGAAGCGAGCTTCCAGCGCGGCGGAGCTTTTTCTGGCCGATGCAATCTTTGAAAGGAGAGCCGCGTCATTACGCCGTGCGGCGGTGGTTCACGGGCCATTGCCCCAGCCTCTCCCACTGCAAGATCCTACTTGCGCTGCTTTCTCCACCGGCGTCCCTCGTACGCGCAGTAGTCGGGCTGTGCGCTACGTCAGGCAGCGACGGGGACAAGCCACCCGCGTGTGCAGGCGTGGTAGTGTAGCACTCCGGATTGAGAGCGAGCCAATGACACATGACTCGACGCACGACAAGCCCATGCATCACTTTTCGCTGCCTTGAGCAGCAGCAGCAGCAGCAGTAGCGAGGGAGAGAGCAGAGTCGACTCTGATCCGCTGCAGATCTGTGCAGGGGGAACGTACAGGGGCTCAGCATTTCCTTTTTAAAAATCGGCCCTTTGCGCATTTAGGCTTTATGGGCTTCTGCAGAAATACGAGCCTGATTGTTCGAAAACATAAGCATTATGTTATTAGCGACGATAGCTAGAGGATTAAATTTGCAAATGGTTGCCCGATAAGCATGGACCACCTGTAAACAGGAATTTGACGACGATCATCAAAATCATACGAACGAGAGTAATTCCAGAGTGCTCACAATCGAAATTCCACACGACGCCCAATCGATATCAGCCCCCCCAACAGCGTTCTAAAATCGTCACTGGAGCACACGCAAACACATACACAAAGCTGCACGCACTAGATCAAGGTCAGAGTCGTAAAAGTCTCGAGCGTATATGGCCAACGAGCCATAGAGCGACGAGAGTGAGTGCGAGTGATCGGGGCGCATTTCGCGACGTTCGCTCGAGCCGGAGGATCGATGATGCCGCGGGGGTATGCAGCAGTCGCCGTGCCGGGGCGTCAATGGGGCCGCCCTAAACTCCGCGAGCTCGTAAACGCCGGCGCGTTGCTGCACGCGGCTGCGAGTAGAGCCAGCCGGGGTTTATTATCAGGGCCAGGCTCCCAATTAAGCGGCAGCAGCTGTGAAAATTAATGGAGCACGGCTTTTAAGATGTAATTGGGCACATTCATAACTGAGTGGGTGAGAATAGGGCGGCATCGCGCCACAGGCTATATATATGTATGTACAAGCTGGCTGCGCGCGCATTTTTCCTATATATACCTAACCCGGGAAGTTTACGAACAGTTCACTTGGCCGTCGAAAAGTTTGAACGCAAAACTTTTCATAATATCGCTTTTTTTAATAGCCAAAAATGTATTACACACAGCATGTCATATGCGTCTCATATGTATAAGCTGCGTCCTCGACCTTCGTCAGGTGGCGGCGTCTTCATCGCCCCGGTGTAATAACGTCAAAGTGTACGACGACGTAGTGGCATTGTGCGGGAGGGTGCTTCGGAGAGACATCGACTACTGCGGCAGGAGGCCGAGAGTGGTATAGTCGTGGGCCGCGTATAGACGGCGATCGTAAACATTTCGTAAATTTGCTCCACAGGTGTGCCATCCGCGCGCTAGCCTATTTACTCTCTATATACGCGGCTTCGAGCCGGCGACGTCTTGTGTAATACGTATACGCGCGGAGAGACGACATCAACGACGACGAGACTTGCAGATACGAGGCGAGTTCGCGCTTCCGGGATTTTAGGATCACCGCTCCGGCGAAGCTCCGAGTACCCAAGTTGAGCCGCAGTGTTAGCTCAAGGGGTAATCTTTAATGGCTGCGGCTGAGTGTCTTTGGGTTTTTACTCGGGATGACTTTAGAGTTCAGTCTACGCGGCCGTTACGAGCTTCGCTCGCTGTTATCCTTGGCTTTTACACACTTTCTATTGGCTGTTTCGTTCTTGAAGAGATGATTTTGTTACTGGTTATCGTTGTAAAGCTTCCGAAGTTAAATATGTACGTTCCGCTTCGATAAAAAAATGGTATAATATTCGAGGCGCTGAAATCAGAGCTAATAAATTAATTATAAACAAACAAGGGCAACTCTGATTGCACGGAAGGTTCGAGCAAAACGAGTACGGAGAGGGCAAAGCGGTGAGGTAGCGTCTATGCCAATAAAGGGCGTCGACGGCAGAATGAATCGCCGGCTTCCCATCTCCGGGGCCGCGCTGTAATTGTCCGGGCAATCATTAACTGGGATTATCTCACCCCGGTACCGCGCTTTGGTACTCACTAGTCTCTCTCTCTCTCTCTCTCTTTCGCTTCTCTCCTCGCTCCTTCTCTCGTCGGGGATTGGCTACAAAGTCCGCAAGCTCGGGAGCTCCGGGAAAGCTTCTGGCCGCGCAGAGAGAAGACTGCTCTTGCTGTTCTCTTTCCGCTGCTGCTGCAGCACGAAAAAAAAAACAGAACGGTAAATAATGGCATGAGAGATACAGAGGGATTCGTTAAAAAGCATTCTGGAAAAATACAGGCTTTAGCTTTCGTGTTGTTGAAATTGTATAGTGCGTTCGTTTGTTGTAAATGACGTACGCGTTCGTTTTGTTTGGTTAATGATCGCGTTTTGTTGTGCGCTACTGACGTTTATTGCCAGTGTTCTCGACATTTACTTTTACTAGTCTGAGCAACGCACTGAACGGAATCAAATATTGAAACGGAACAAGAGTGCAGTGTTACACACTATATTTATGATAGTTAAATCGCAATGATGAATAAAAAAAAAATGCGAGGAGAAAAATTGGACCACGTACGCAACGAGGTACAAGCTGGAACGAACACTAGCAGCGGCGTGCACGTAGCTTGGCGCAAGACAAGTGATGAAGGAGCTTCGGTGTAGCTTGCAAGCCCGGGCCCCACACTGCTTTCCGGTTTGCTTCTTCCACAATAATCTCCCGATCGGCTGCTCCACCTGCGTCACTGGCTTTCAGAGTGCCGGCGCACCGAGGAGAAATGTGTCGGCAGACGCGTGCACGCATTCACCAAGGGCTCACACATGTGCCGCCCAAATTACAATCAATATTTCATCAAGACTCCTCCGCTTCCCCCCCCCATCGTCTCCGAAAGCCTTTTTCATCTCCGCGCGAGTACGAACAACATATATATATATAGTATACGACGTATAGGGAAGATTAATTTGTTTGCAGGAAGCTTATATAAAACGAATGAGAGTAAGAGCTGCTTTTAAAATTCATATCGTCATGAGAAAATAATGCAGTCAGTCCGGACAAATTGGCCCCTCTCGCCCATAAGGGAATGCGAAAGAAAAGCCGAGGCAAAATAGTCGCGCGTCATTCGTATATTATTGCAACATTTCGGCCATTATCCGACCCTAAGCGCGTCACGGCATCGCGCAACAGCGTTTATACCGCATAAAGCCGTAGCTCGCAAGCCCATCCGCCTGCGCGAGCGCTTCGTTCCCTCTCACTTCGGCTCTATTAGCAAAGTGTGATGGAGTTTTGCGAGCGCGATTACACCCGAATGAGTATTACCCCCTCGCACTCTCTGGAGAGCGACGGAGGGAGCGCGCGCGGATCAACCCTTTCTCTCTGTCTCTCGGCGCTGCTCCCCCTTTTTGCAGTGGCGCCGAGAGCTCGGAAAGACTGCACGCGTCACGTGTACGTGTATATATCCCTAAACGACCGCTTTCGCACAATAGAAATATTATGTGTGTATTAATTCGTCGTCTTTCTTGTTTGTCATCGTGACTGGGCGACGACGCAAGCGCGTGCGCTGCTTGATGTGCTGCTGACGTTGTACACGCGGACGTGTCGCACACGCTTTTCCCCGCTTTTAATGTGGGCCATTGTTTTGTTGTTGCGATTTGCTTCGCTGTCGAGCGCTGTGTGTATTATACCGAAGAGGCGCCGGCAAGTGTTGTAACAATGCAATAATGCGAAGCTTGCGCGGAAGGTATCACGTGACACGGGGATCATGCTCGCTAATTAATGAATTTTGATGCAGACGTTGCGTAATTGGTCGTTGTGTATTTATTTTTCTTTTTTTTACAACAAGCCACCAGCTTTTATAATTGGCTATAGTAGATAACGGGCATAATTCCTGAACAGACTTTCCACTCCGGCCGCCGAGTCAGAGAGAGCAGAAAGCGATTTACGTGTCGCGCACAAATTATTCACTGTCCAGTCTCGGTAAGCATGACGTACAGGCCTCCCAGCGCAATCGCCATAATCTCATCGAACATTTAGGCACCGCGAAAGAGCAACAATTACGCTCTCCGTGCTTGTCCTTTCTCGAGCTTCATATAGGCGCAGCGCTCCTCTATATCCAAAATAAATCCGCAACGACTCTCCGCGCGCTCCGGCGTTTTATGGCTGGCTCTCGGACATTACCATTATAATTATCATTGTTAGTATTGCCCACGGAGAAAGCGCTCGTAAATCTCGGGGGACGCAAGAGTCGCCCGCCGAGTCTCTAAGGCTCATCCACCACGTGCTTTCCTCGGGAGGGCGCTCGGCAACCTATAAATTCTTGCTCTCTTATTCGAGCTCATGTGCTGGACGAGAGCGCGCGGACACACCGGCTCGCGCCTACAGCGCCTTATTTAAACGACAATGTGTCGCGCATAGAAACTGTCCTAAAGTAGCCAATAAACGCCGTTAAGAGGCGTGTGCCTGGACCCTCGCTCGAGTAGAGCCCGGCCAATTTCGTCAGATTTCGGGAAATGCCAGCGTGTGTTATGGCTGCCTCGCTGCTCCCGTTTGTGCGCCTAATATATATAGTAACGTATAATATGAGACTTATTATCGACAGGAATCGAAAGTGGACTTGGCAAGCGACTCGACCTCTTCAACTTTTTCTCATTCTTTTTTCCTTCTTTTCTTCGGACAGACTTGTTCGGTCACTTTGAAACACGCATACATTTTTTTAGGGAAATATTATTTTTCCCAAAACTCATCGACGAAGTTTGTTCGGAACTTTGTTGGAATTATAGCCAAGAATTTTTTTACCAAACTGTTGCTGTAGAATCAAGTCGTATCACGATATAAGGATTGGGACGCTCTAACTGCCGAAACGGAGGCTTATGCAGGGCGAATTGCCGGCCGATCCGCAATATCGCACTACAAATGCTCATACGGCCATTTGGATGCTACCTGAAGCGAAGATTGACCCTCCGAAAATGGGATGGAGATCCGAACTACCGACGAGACTATAGCGCCTCTCCCTTGACTTTCGACGACGGCCGAGCGTAGCACCCCACTATACGTGCGCCGGCAGTTAAATGTCTCTATTAACGTCGAGATAATGAAAATTACAAATAGCCGAACGTGCGCCTCACCTTATTTTTTCTTCAATATCGGCGCGCTATATTGCGGTGACGAGACTGCAGGCAATCCCAAGGAGATTGAACATTAGTCGCCGATACGTCGTTCGAATGAATCGCATATATATGCCTATAGGCGATAACTTGATCCCGAAGTTCTCGATTTATTGCCCTAGTCGTCCGATGAGCTTGATTGTACAGCGTGTGATTGGAATATTAGTTGATGCATTATAACCGCTTGATATATCATTATAATTGTACGTTTCATTTATGTTTATTTGAACTTCTATTTTTCATGCTCTAAAAATACATTAATTTAATTTCCAACACACGCGTATAATACCGCGGGTGGCGCAAGAGAATTTTCAATTACAACTCATCAGCAAAGTCTGGCCGCGAATCGGATAAATTTTTAATTAAAAACACTTAAACAAGAACATCGAAATCCAATATATAATTCTGGAAGCCTGGCTAAATCTGCAGTGTTTTCTTCTCGGTGCGCTCGGGCTCTTTCTCTCTTCTCTCCTATCTATCCGCGTGCATCCTCCCGTTCGATGCGGACGCGGTGGCGCAGTATAGCGGCGGTGGCGGCGGCCGACACAATGCTCTTTCATTTCCCCTATTTAAAGCCTCCGGCAAGAGCCACGACTACAGCGGCAACAACAACAACAACAACACAACAACGACGACGACTACGACGACGAACAGCAGCAGCAGCAGCGTGGCGCCAGCTCTCGCGAAATTAGTTTTCCAGATAATCATCTCACGGTATTGTGTTGTTCTACCTCATTGGATGCGCGCGCGTTCGGGCTCTTTCTCTCGCTCGCGCGCTCAAAAGGGTCGTACACAATCGCGCGGGGCTATATTTGCATGAGCGCGAGAGCTCGCTGTTTCAAGCTTTAAAGTATGTATGAGCACAGATTAATCCGGAGCTGCGAGGAACTACCCGCTGCTGGCTTGATAAGGAAGGTAATTTTCGCTTTCTCTCGCCCTCTCTCTCCTACCGATGATGGACGAGCCTCTCGATGCGACGCCATCTCTCGCCCTCCCGAGTCTCGATCCTTCCGCGGAACTGGAAATTTCCGCCCCCCCCCTCTATATCCACGCACTAAATAACGCCGGTTCTGGCTTTTTCGACTTTTATTTTCGTTAATGCAAACTTTGCCGTGATATGTTTGCTTCTGATACAGTCTGGTTGCAGTGCACTTCTTTTGTTGTACCCGAGGTATAAAATGTACAATATATATCGAATATACGTATATTCGAAATTCACCGGAGAGCCATTTACTTATGACTAAATAATATTCAATCGTCGCTCAATTTGTACGGCCATCAGCGCGAGCGTGGAATATAACAATACATAATTCAAAGGGATTTCTTTTGATCGGCAGTAAAAGAGCCATATATAGGTGCTTGCCGCGCAGTGGCAGCGACCCCAAGAAAACGCGTCAATTATTGAAGTCTACATCCATCTCTCTTTCTCCGGCCAGCAGCAGCGGATTTCTCCATCTCGGTCTCAGCCGTCAAAGGGAATAAATTTAAAAAATGGCCAGCAACAGCAGCAGCAGCAGAAGCGCCGGCGCGCGACAGCGTGTGCGTGCACGTCCGTCGTCCCCGGCTCCAGTGGCGGCGGTGATTAATGTTGCCGAACAAATTGTCTAGAAAAACATGTCGTGCATGGTGTACAACCCCTACGGCTTCTCCCCGCTCCCTCTGCACCCTTTATCTCTCTTCCAGGCCTTCTTCTGTACACATATACATGCACACACACACACAGTCTCCCCCGCCGCCACGGGGTGGCTTCACCGACGAAAATCCCCTTCTGGCCTGTGTATAGGATCCGTGCGCTTTGCGGGAGTACGCGCGACTGAGCGAGTACATACATTACGCAGATGATATCCGCGTAATCGGATTTACTTCGACTTCGCTATCAACGTTCGAGCCTCGCACAGCCAGAGTCGGGGGGGTAATTAGAGGAGAGCTACCCCACGAGCTAGCTCAGCACACTGCGAGGTGTCGCCGGGCCCATGACTTTCGCCGGCTTTTGATGAGCGACTACCCGCGCGGGCGTCGGACGATTAGGACTCGTCGTTGATCGGGGACGCGGAAAGTCGACGTCGGCACTTTCGGAGCCGCTTTGTTTTCTTAATGCCGATCGCCCATTAGATTTATAACTTAATTTTCTCTCGGCTTCGGATACCGCAGCGTGTGCGTGTAATGTACATTATCGACGCTCGCTGCAGCACGCGGTTAATTCTCCATATATTACGCAGCGCATTAGCCTAAGAATCTAAACCTAATTGACAAGATATTCAAGCCTCCCAGCAGGCGCTCGAAAAAATGTCAAGTTCCCATGGATGCAGGCTGGAGCAGAAAACGAAGGCGCGAAGAGGCGCGTCGGCATAACACACCGCGATCGTCGCATTCCTCTGGTACTTGTACTTCCTTTCGGGACAGGCACATACTCGCCTCCCACCTCTTCTTCAGCGCGCGCGAGAAGCGTCGCATAAAGCCGGCGTTTTATTGCAGGCGGATTCAAATTCCGCGGACGGCGCTGCAGCGCACGGAAAAAAGGAGCGCAAACAAAGCAAAACGAAGGAGAGGGGAAAGCGCTGCACGAGGTGAACTGGCGAAAAAAAACAACAAACGAGCAGAGCTGCAGAGTGGACGGGAAAAAGCGCGCTACTGCAGACGAAACAAAAGAAGCGAGGGACTTAGCGCCGCTCTCGCGCAAATATAAAAAGACTTTTGCGCGCGTTTTAGCTCATAAACCAGTGTGTATTCTATTTCGCCGGCTAGTTCGTGTGCTATGAAAATCTCGATCCTTTTTTCTTCATCCTCCTCGTCGACCTTAAATCTTCCGCAGCGGCAGCAGCGACGAGGCAAAAGGAAAAGGCTGTCGCGAGCTTTCCGCGGCTTTATTGCAAAAGAGAGAGATGGCCGGAGGGGAGTGCGGGCCAGAAGAAACGAGAAAGGCAAAATGAAAAAGACTTCTTTCTGTGCGGCGAGACCGCCGCGCTGCTTCATGCCTGAACGGCTTGCGCGTCTCGCGTGGAAGAAGAATCGCGCGAATACGGGAGAAAAAGTTCCGTCGAAAGCTTGAAAATCGCCGTTTGTTTGTCGATCGCGAATTCGGTAGAACTGTGCGAGTCTGACCGCAACGTAGCGTTTCCACTTGCAAAAGTATGATAATTGTCTTAGTAATCGGCTGTTTTACAGTCGTAGAAGATAGTATCATCCCCCGTTGTATCGGGAAGATTCAGCCGTGCAAGTGAAAGCAAAGGACTCGTAGTGTAGCAGTGCTAGAAACACGAGTAACCTCTCGAGATGCCAGTAAAAGATTCGAGCGAATCACCGCGAGATGGTAAACGATGCCCTTTATGGCCATCCAGCTTGGCTTCCTACACTCGACTCCTCCGGCAAACGGTCAATCTAAACGACCTCTTATCTCAAGCCACGTGTCCCTAACGCGCTTTTCCGCCGCTCACGGATCTAAATAAAAAGCGAGAGAGCGAGAGAGGGCACCTCTGGAATTCGGAATCTGCTGCTTGACGAATTGCCCGCGTGCGGGGGAAAAAGATGAAATTGTCGGTGGGGATTAAGGAGACCGTATAATGGCCGTTAGGCGGCAGCGCGAAACGCGATTTTCGAGAAAGCGGCGATTGTCGGGCCGGATTATCACGTGTGCATGGGGGGCTATTTTCGAAAGTGGGAAGGGTGGAGACACACATAGACAGAGAGTGCAGGGAATGTTCTTTTCCATCTCGAAACGGGCTTTTCGAGAGTCATTGCGTCTCGTGAGAATTGCGTCCCAACGTCGTTATAGGGGGGATCTTATGGATGTTCATGTCTCTATTTCCTTAAATAAACGGAATGCCGCGATGTGTACACGCTGATAATAGAACACGCGAGAGTTTCGAAAACACGAAAATTCTTTTAACAAACTGACAGTCGATGATAAATTAATTGAGTGCAGAATCGAGAGCAAAGCGACAGAGGGAAAATAAGTTGTAGCGTCATAATTCATGGCCGAGCCAATAATCACTCCATAAAACTAGCGAGGATAACAACAGCTGCAGGAGCGGGTCACTATAACCCCGGCTGAACTACAATCGAGACATTTGACGTTCTCTCTCTCTCTCCTCGAGCATGGCAACAGCTCGCACAGCCAGTGCAGTTCAGAGCCGCCCCATCCACTATGACGCAGTGTCGTCGTCGGCGTCATAGTCGTGGAGAACGGCTATACACAATGCGTCTCTATCCGCACCAGAAGCAGCAGCAGCAGCAGCCAGCGTAGGTCCTGCGAAGGGGCAGGCGAGTATAGTAGGGTATACAGGACGATGGCTACGACGACGACGACGACGACGGCAGCAGTTTATAACTGCGTCAGCAGTTGCTACATATAGAGTCCGCTCGAGCCCCGGAGAGTGAGAGAGAGAGAGAGAGAGACCCGAAGTTTAAGAGACTGTTACAAGCTGACGCCATCCAGGCTATCGCCGTCCCAGCAGCGTCGAGATGAGCCCCGAGCCGAGAAACGCCGTGACAATCGACTTAGTCGAGAGTGAGAGAGAGTGTTTGGCGACAGCTGCGAGGCCAATAACTTGCTCGAAACGAAGCAGCAGCAGCAGCAGCAGCAGTAGCAGCCAGACCCTGCTGCCGCGCGCGTGACGACGTCCTTTAGCGCCGCCGAGAGGTGTATTATATACGCGCGCAAGCAGCAGCGCCTGGCCTTAACCTGTCCACCGAAGCCGGCTACAGTGTGTATATATGCTGCCCGGATATCTATGACGCCGGTGCTGCTAGCTAGTGCCGCTCGTACACTTTGCAGCCCCGGCGATTATACCTCCCGGACCCGAGAGCGACTCAACTTACTGCGGATAGTTTACTTTATTAGATTTGCTGGCGATGAGGAGAGAAGAGAGATGTATCGAGGTCATGGGACGCGCGGATATTATTATTGTCGTATATAGGGAATCGCGACGACGACGACGACGACGGCGCGGCGGTGTGGCAACGGCACTCGATCAATCATTTCGACTTAATTGTCCGCGTGCAAATGGTAATTGATGATCCGAGGGAGGATTGGACGGAATCGTGGACGCGCGCCGGATTATTCGATTGTCTCTTGCCAAGAAAAAGAGACGATGACAATTATAAAAACGAGCGAGCTAATGTATAGCGGGGAGCTTTTTTATCGCGTTTACAATGAAGCAAGGAAGTTTATTAATAACCAGCTGTACTCGTTGATTAAAACAGATGACACAAGCCGGGATCGCGCGATATTACTCTCGGCGTTAACAGAAATGTTATAGTGCGCAGGCTTCAACAGTGAAATCCATCATCATACGAAGCACCAATACGCGGCTTTCAGCGGTGCGCAGACACGTTCTCTCTCGCGCGTATAACTGCAATCGCGTAATAAGAAAGATTTCATCGAGCCCGTAACTCGTCGCCCGAAATTGGCTCAATCTCTATAATTCACCGCTACAATAACCTCGCTCTCGCTATGCTCGCTGCTCATCTGGCGCTGGCGATAGGAGCGATGTTATGACTTCACGGATTGCGTTTATACGATCAGTTTTGGGGGTAAGAGGGCATGTGTGCGGCGGCGCTGCCGAGAAGGTCGATACGCGCAGATGCGATGTATGAAGTATATATTCGCAGTATACCGCTCGGAGGGAGAGGGAGTCGCTACTGCAGCGGCAGCAGCAGCAGCAGCAGCAGTGTCCACCGATCACAATTTCGCCGGGGCGGCCATTCATCACGTGACATGTGCTCCGCTGCCTGGTTATGCACGTGTTACCCTAATTGCACTGATTAACCAGCGCGAGCTAGCTGCACGCAGGCAGCGCAACACACAGAACCGAGAGAGAGAGAGAGCGTGTGCAAGCGAGTGGTCCGCGTGTGACGAAAACGAACCATTCTGCAGCTTGTATATTACTGCGTGCACATACGTGTGCAGCTTCGCAAAGTCGACGTTAATTGTGATTAGGGGTACGGCTGCACGGAGGCTGTGTCGCTCCTGGTCCTAGCGAGCTTTTAACCGCGCGCATCCTTTTCAAAATTTTTTTTTTTTTTTAATTATTTTTCCAAAACATTCTCACATCTGTTTACACAAACGATCGGATTCGTTTTTTTCCTTGGCCCGTGGAAAATAACCGTGGTAAAATTGCTGAGCCACTATATAGCGACGGACGCGGCAATATCGATCCTGGATTTTTGTTTCCGGCTACCCTCGCTCGCCTCCTCCTCCCGCAACTCGTCGTTTTATTGGCGGATTCGACGAAGTGCGCCCATCAACATCAACGCTCCCTCTCTTTTTCTTTTTCGGGGCTGGCAGGCAGCGTGACGGCGGCGCTATCGCGTCCCGCGGAAAATTTACTGGCGACCCCGGCAAAACAATTATATAAATTCCGGGGCGAATTTTCCGAAAAAGCGTTCGCCAGCCATAGATTAAATGCAGAGTCACCGAGTTGGCGCGCTCTCTACTCTCGGTTAGCCGCCGCCGCAACGTTTGGCCGGGAAAGCCAGTGAGCTTTTCCCGCGGGCGCCGAGGAGGTACATAGTTATATAGTGGGAGAAGCAGAATTTATGAAAAGAACGGAAAAATTCGTGGCAAGGGGTTGAGGAAACTAACTTGTTATATATATTATCTATATAGTATACGTATATAGGGTTTTTGCTTTGATCAATAAATTGTATACTTTTCATGCGCTCTCAAACTTGTCGATACGTTTTTTATTCGAAAATACAGCGCTTCAATATGCACACAATGCATTAGCTGAGTGACAAGGGATTTTTAGTTCGAATAAAAAAAGACAATGGTTATAACACACGAGTGCGCGAGTATGAACTTTCATGATGGAACACAATAAAAGTTCAACGCGTCAATAGCGAGAGAGAGCTCGTGTTTTAATAGGCACTGCTACAGTTACAAACGTGCTGCGAAAGTTTTTTAATTAAATTAAACATTTTTCCATTGTTCGCCGCGAACCTCACGGACTTTTCTATATCGTCTCGAATAACGGCAGTTGCCCGCGAACTCTCGCAATATTGACAAATCCGAAGGGAATAAAAAAGTTTTAATTAAATATATATTGATACATATTCAGACGCAATTTCTCCCAGAAAAAAAAGAAGTTGAAAAACAAGCCGCGTCAGCAAACTCTCGGCCGGATACAAAATCAGACTCGTCAAACGGCGTAACGCATAGAGTATTGTCTCAAGCCCGCGTCGCCAGCAGCAAACACCGAGAGCCATCAATTTCGCCGACGCTGTGTGGCGAAAGTCGCTCATCCCTCTCGCGTCGATTGAAAACCGCAGAGCAAAGGGAGAAGCCGAGAGAGAGAGAGTATTGCTGGTCATATAGAGATATCGGTGACGCGTCGCGGCCGCGCGTTAAATCGCCTCGCTGACACGCGGCCTGTCTACGCATATCCGATTCGCGCAATCGTGCGGATCGAGTCGCGTTCGTCAGCACTGTGCCAACGCCGATCATCGGCCCGAGTCCAAGATGCGTTTTTGGAAAATCGTAAATTTCACAGCTGCGGATCTACGCTTGGCTTCGAACGCGACGAGTTCGTTATATATGTGTGCTGTGTGCTGGCCACTGCGGAGGTTGAGATATTTTAGAAGCTACGTATTTATTCGATATCGAATTGTACCTCTCGATTGATGATGCCTGTAGTGAGTAATTTTTTAAATTCAAAATAAACGTAATACGCGCTCGGCCAAGTCTGTAATCTCGCGCAGAATTCGTATCTGAAATACACGGTCGAGAGTATAGTGCAAAGCTCCGAGAACATTAACAAAATTTTCCGAGAGCAGTTCGCATACGCCTCGAATGATATACGATCGCAACGCAGAAGAAAATGTTTGCGATAATACAACCGCGCGCTTCTGCGCCACATTACAGCAGAAAGTAAAACGAAATTAGAAAAGGCATTACGCGGTCACACACTGCCAAGTTTCTTCGGCCGATCGACTCCCCTCTCGCATACTCTCTCCTGCAGACTCGCGAGAGAGCATTAGCGACCTCGTTCGAAACACGGGTCGCCGCCGCCGCCGCGCGCACACGCGGCCTGCTGAAATTGATTACTAATAGTACTTCGAGCGTACTCGCTCTCACCCTTTCTCTGGCGCACTTTCCTGCACTCCCGCTTGCAAGCTCTCTCCCCCCCGCGCGCGCATGCGATAATGATGTTTTGATGCTAGGCCGAGAGAAGTACATTACACACACTGCTCTACTCTGCAGCTCTCTCTCTCTCTCGAAATCCACGCGCGTGTGCGAGCGTGTGGACGCATAGTTAACTAATGGAAGCTCCTCGATAATTGCAAATGGACTACCTCCCTCGCGCTTGCTCGTCGGCAGCTCGGTCTGTAGATATATACCATCGGTAGTGCGCTCTCGTCGCAATCAGCCCTTCCTCGAGTTCACTCATTTGATGTGACAAAATTTGAACGTTATATGCAACGTACAAAGCCGGGCATAAACATTCAAATTATCTAGAGACGAGTGTTCGACAATGCGCTGGTGAAGATATCACGTCCCCTTTTAATTGACACATTACTGGTCGTCGACGGGCTCTCTTATACCATTGCATATGCGACACCAGCCGCATGGACTTATACACACATACGCGCGCGTATACAAAAACGCAGGCTCGGGCGCAAGCGACGTATTATTCATATATGCGCACGGAGTGCACTAAATTTAGTCATGGTGCGAGGGAGGAGGTCATGCGGGGGACACTGTGGCCCCCCACACACCGTAACGCTGAGTTTTATGCCCTTTTTACGGAGAAGCGTCATATGCTCGCTTCGCCTCGGTTGTCCATAAAAATATAGCCGGCGCTTCTTGGCCCGTATACCGCTGCTGGCAATTTTTTCCTTCCTCGGGAATTAAAGCCGCGTGGCAGTTATGGTCTGCGTTATATATACGTTGTTTTAAAATTTCTCAAAGCTTTTCAATACAAAAGAGTAATTTGTTTTAATCCATACAAAAAAAAGTTCTTCGATAATGAAAACTGCATTAAAAGGCTGAAAGTCCGAATAGTCGATATCACACAATAATACAACGCGCGGGAAGAAAAGTATACATACACAGATGGCCTAGAAGTGTTTTGTCATCGCGTACGCTCGCGGCTCGTTCCGCGCATCCATCGGCGCTCGCGGAATATGCCCCCCATTACTCGACGATAACCGTCGAGCGCGATACCGTTATCGCCCCGGATCCTCAGATCGTACGAAAAAAATATCGCCCGACGATAAACTTCGCGCCGCTCTCGCTCTTTTTGTTTTGCGGCCTACAACGAGGGTGTGCTTTTATTGACTAATATTCGTGAACTACATGTATTCATTAAACGATTTTCACACGGTGTATTTTTCGAATATCAAATGTTTATAGCACAGGATTATATAACTTTAGGAATAAAAAGATATTGAGCATATCACGGATTCAAGCTGTCCGAAAAGAATTTGCAAACTTTTAAATTTTCAGCTTTAACTATTATACATAATTCGAAAAATTACCCAAACTTCTAGTTCGCTCGCCTAAAACGCCGCGCCAACTTGGCCTCTTCTCAATCCCGTAAAGTGTATAATCTCTCAAAATTTGACGGCCGACAACTCGAGCGTAATAATAACAATCCTCAGAGCGCGCGCGCTCTCGGGAAAAGAAAGTTGAGAAACTGGAGCTCCTTCCCTCTCGTCGGCACGAGAATCGAAGCAGTAGCAGTAGCAGCGGCGTAAGAACAACGCCGGCGTCGAGTTATTTCGACTGTAAAATTTTATCGCCGCGCTCGCTCCTAAGAGTTTTCCGGCTTTCCTGCACTAGCACTGGAACAGGACGATATTTTCGCCGGCGCTCTCTTTCTCGGCTGGTGGGTATAGTCTTGTAGTGCAGCGACGACGGTGGTGGGCGCCATTGTTCGAGCGATATTTCAGCGTGTCGGGGTGCAGGCCGCCGCGCGCCGGGGGAGTCAGCTGGCTGTGACGTGCCCATACACTCGCAAAGGGCGGAGGCACACGGACTGCGGCTGCCTGAGAACGAGCCGGAGAGAGTGAGGAGATTGGAAAAACGTTTTTCAAGGTTCTCTTTGAGGCTCGCCGGATTACGCGCGAAGGGCATGCTGATGATCAACGCGATATTCCAGAAATATTGCGATCGCTTTGATTGACGCGTCAGATTGAGCCAAAGTGATTTCCCCCCATTTTTTTCCGATGGAGTTAATAACGGCGTAGCCTAAACAAAGCCCCAGATCCAACACTCGGCGTCGAGCAAAAAGCGGGCACGTACGAGAGCCGCGCAAAAATGGGCAGGAAGAAGACGGCTTCTCGCGCCGTCAATTTTCCAGCGATGCGCGCCCATTGTGCGGCCGCGTTGTCGGACAGGCCGCAGCCTTCCTCTCCGGCGCATTAACGTGATAATAGAAGGCGTCGGTACGCCCAGCTGGCTCTCTATGAAGGCGAATTCAATAATTATTATTCATAACCCGGCCGCCCCCGCTTCGCTCCATCCAGCCGAAAGAGCAAGGATTTCTCTCTCGGAGCAGGACGAGCATCAGCCGCGCGCGAGTCGTCCAGGCGTGAGGAAATCGGGCCGCCGCAAGATAAGAGTCTACGCCGCAAAACAAGCGCGAGCGCCCACTACTCCTCTGCCGGGCAATCTTTTTCTCTCTCTATACATATAGATATATACCAGTATACGGCCAGAGCGAGAGAAAGAACGAGCGATGCGCACGCGTATATACAGATATACGGAGAAAGGAGAGAGAGGGAGAGAATGAGACTCTGCTCGAGTCAGTCGAGCGGAAACCCAATCACTTCCGGCGTCTGCGCCCATTAGGGCGCCGCGACGCTGACGTCGGCTGACGTGCGGAGGAGCTTCTCCGCCACCCCGCGATATAGCTACCGACTCGATCTCCTCGTCTTCCTCTTCTTTTCGTTTGAGCGCACGAGCACGACGCGACGCTATTGTTCGTTTTGTCCTGCCGCTACTCCGCTCCTGTATATATACGGATGTGCGGACTAATGATGTATCGCGCGCGGAAGGAGCTTCTTTATTAAAGGGCGTTATTATCCTGCCGCGCTGGCTGCGGAGCTGAGGTCACCGCCGAGAGCTGCTCTGCTCCCGTGCGAGGTAACGAGGATAGCGGTGGCTTCGGCAGCCTCGGACGACGACGGCCATTGTCGTTTTTAATGAGAAGTCGTCTATAGCTTGTTGTCCAGCTTCTGCTATTGTACCTGCGAAACCCCATACTAATCTGAAATTGTTTTGTAAAAAAGAGTAAATAAATAAATGGTTTAATCATCTGCTTTCAGGTTCATCAACGCGAGGCGTAGAATCGTCCAGCCAATGATCGACCAGAGCAATCGAGCCGGTAAGTCGAGCCCAGTAATGCCAAAATCAATTCTTACACTTACACGCACACAACACACAGTAGGCATCATGTGACAAGTTCTTACGTAAAAAGCCGTATTTTGAAAGTGTATCGAATCACAGACACAGTTTGTGGCACGTCTGACATACATTGACTGTTACTACTGTTTATTTTGAAACCAAATGAGATCATCATAATCTTATAAAGAATTTAACTTAGAATACTTGATTAGAAAACCCGTCGTGACATTTCGAAACAGAACAAGATTTCCCTTATCTCAAAATAAACCACAATCGCAGCTGAATTCAGCTGGAAATATCGCGTTCACCCTTGGATCGTGATTATCAGACTGGTGCCATCAAAAGTCGAATTTCAGTGATTCATCAACCGAGCGAGTACTTATATATAACTTTAGTTCTCCGAACCCATTCGGGTGCAGTTAAAATAATTATTCAAAACTTTTCGCTCATCACTGGCAAGTTTCAGCAGCACCATTATACGATTCATGAATCTCATATTTAAGTATCGAGCTCTGCATCCAAGCGGAAAATGCAAAATCGGAAACAGCCAACGACTCATGCGTGTGTAATCCGCGGGAAGGGCGCGCGTTTTTACGAGGTGGGAATCACTTCGTTTGCAGTAAAAAAACAGCGAAGAAAAGGAGGAGGGCGGTCTGAGAGCAGTATCCCTCGCGTTCGGTCCAAGAAAAGGGCGAAAGTATAGAGAGACGGTAAAGAGACTCGTCGTCAAGGAGGGGATAACGCGGCGGATAACGGCGGGATAATTGCCAGCGGTGATCAGAGCGAGTTTTACGATCCGGCAACATGCGGCAGCGGCATCGAAGCAATGGTGCTCCGTTGTTTCGCCTCTTTTACCTTCTCCGCTCTGTCTTTCTCTTGCAAGTAGAATATCCTGCGTAATTCACTCTTTGCCTCTTTGTCTCTAGCAGCAGAGGCTGCTTTCTTAACAGAGATTTCTTTCTCTCTCTCTCCGTTCGACTGGGAGAGAGAAAAGTACGGATCTCTTAGCGCTGGACCCTCGAAGTAACGGCCGAGACATAGGGCGATCCGCGTACTTTTACGACTGCTGGCTGTACCGGCTGCTTTGCCCTGCCCTCCCACCCTCTTTGCGATCTCATAAACACTCACTGAGTTACGGGTTGTTTGCCTTGCCGAAACTGGGCTTTAGGGGCGTTTTACAGAGAGAGTCTTCTTACTCCGGCAGCCACGGCGGCACTTCTTCGACCCCGACGCACACCGTATTCCAGACGGTTTTCTTCTAGAGCTGTTCTTTGTGCTAGAGGAGGATATAGTCACCGCGCCTGATGGATTCCTTTATTTTATGGCCGAAATCTGGCGATTCCTGGCGCTGAATTACACTCTTGACGACGCGCAAGAATCGATTATGGGGAGAACAAGTTTATTACCTCATGAAAGAAGGATTTTCTTTATTATTATTTACTTTAACGCTCGGGGATATCACCATCTGCTTGAGTGTTCCGACGTGTTATTGTAAAATAAATAGTTCCATAATATCAAAAGTATTATTCTCACTAGCCTTGTATGGATAATAACTAATGACGATCTGCATCTCGGCCTCTTTCAAGAACAATATTAAATGGGATATTGCAGTATATAAAAAAAAGACTAGTATACCGAAAAGGTACTAATACCAGCACTACCACAAGTCGCTCGAAGGATCTCGCCCGTGCCTGATCTCGAGAGCAACTCGGAGTGGAAACTCGTGTTCGTCAGATTATTATCCCGAAGTCAATCCTCATCACGGTCATTTCGCTTCTCTTCATCTGCCCTTTCTTTCTCTATCTCTCTCTCTCTCTCTCTCTCTCGTCCATGCTGCTATATCTTTTGCTCAGCCTTTTGCCCCTTTTTTGCCTTGAATCCACCGTGCACTTACTCGCCTCGTCGTCATCCCGATAAGTAATATTGCGCCAAAATGGATGGGTTATAATAAGCTTTAAATTGCACATGCGAGACAGTGTACCTAGACTTATTGGGGTAAAAGTCACGAAAATTATAAAAGCTTATACTTTGAAGGTGCAGAGTGCTAAAATAACAACTCTAATTTCATTATGTATTTCACAGTTTTAAGATAAACCGATAAAAATCATACATAGAACTAATTTTTATTTCCGGCTTTTCAAATAAAAGTTTTTACTTGTGGAAACAGACTGCGATGATTTTTTACGTCAGTTCGTTGTTTTTTTTTTAACTCTCGTTCATTTGAAAGCTCGAAATATATCCCTCGTCGGACACGTCAACTCCATTCGATACAGTTTCGCGATACCTTAATAACCGAAATATCGCCCCTAGGGCAGATTTTGTTGTCTGCCGGAAACCATAAATGATAAATGTGCTTTTCGCTGTCCCCGGGGCTCCCCGGGGATCGCAAGCTTCGACCACTTAACCCGCGCTTTATCTTCCGAATGGACATCTCAAGCTTTTTGCTGCAAAGCTATATATACACCTCCACTGTATATTTAACTTCGTTTCACGATGTCACGATAAAAGATTCATGTTTCGAGCACTGCATTATTTACTAGAACGCGTTTGAAATTTAAGAGCTTAGATATACGGGGGGTATATATTCAAGTAATTCGTGTCTGAAAATATGTTTCGCGTAATTGTCGATAAAAGCTCGAGATGCTGCACGGTTAGCTATTTTTGCATATAAAGTATTGTATCATCAACGACGGATTATTTCATAACTTTGATCCCAGGGAAAAACTGCTTTATACACAGAGAATCACAAAAACTGAAATTCTGCAGGCACCTCTGTAATATGAAGAAGTCCAGCATATGCGAGACTGGCAATTGCAGTTACCTTCGCATATCCGCAGTGTACGCCTCCCCTCGATCAAGATATATCATATTATATACGAAAGTCCCACAAGTGCACATCAGCGAATCGCCCCCCCCCCGCACACACACACACACACAATGCATTAAGAAATTTTCAATTTCGCTGCGCTGATGCTCGCTCGCAAAGTCGATTAAATTATCGTCCGCGCCGTTTGTCGACGCAGTCCTCGCCTTAGCTCCTCTCTCTGTCTGTCTCGCAGCGCGCCGCACAGAGCAGATTGCGCGCCGGATAATAATGCGCGCATGTAATACACGGCCGAGAGAGGGAGACGGATAGAGAATGAGCACCGAGAGAGGTAATGATCGGGCCCGGTCTCCTCGCGCCTGCACCATCAATCATACTTTCATTACGAGGATTGGCCGCGGCCGGCATTGACTCACTGCACAAGCCGAGTGCCCGCGGGACATTGTTATTACCGGTGTATTGCGCCTCTCTCACCCCCCCTCCCGCCTCCCTCCTCACCCCACTCGTCGACGTCCTCGTCGTTGCATCACGGACAATGCGCGTCGACGCGTCTTCTCCCTCTCCTGCCTGTCTGCCGCAACCTGCACACCTCTCTATACATAATACGTCGTCGTCGTCTTGGTGCTGCAACGAAATCATGCCCGGAGGCACCGAACTTCGATAAGCGAGCAACTGCCGCAGCGCTGCGGGTAATCATTACCGCTCGTGTCCGTGTGTGCTTCACACTGCTTGCTTTAGCCCCAGCTGGTCGGCTCGTAAAACGCTCGCTCTCCTGGACGCGGCTTCTCTCTTTTTTTTTTGTTGTTTGCTCGCCGAGTCGGACGTGTTTCAGGTATTGCTATTTATTTCTCTGTTATTGCGGCAGTGCGCGTTGCGAGAGATAAGGATATTGTATACACATAGTCCGCGGAGAGACGAGCTTTTTATGGGGATCGTTAATTTTACGATTTTCGAATGGCGATGCGCACCGGCGGCGCAAAGCGGCAGATCGAAAGTAATAAAATAGGTGCAATTAAAATTGTTCCCCTTCTTATTCAAAGATTACTTAGTTGCTGATGAACATTTCCATTCGTTTAATAGACGCGCGTTTCATTTATCGCCCATACGCACAGATGAATCATAGCCTATGGGAAACCAATCGAATACAACGCACACGGCATAAAACTCAGAGCGCGATGCATATCCGATCCGGAATTTCCCGAATTCTCGAAAAAGCTCTCCAAGCGCGCGCGACCACCCAATTCGCGGCCCCGAAACTTGCGCGGTTTATAGCGCGGCAAGTGTCGTATTCGTAAAATTAGCGTAAAATTAGCAGAAAGCCAGTTCTCGCGTGCGCGCACGGTCGGCAAATGAGCAGACCGCCCGGCAGTAAACGCCGTTACGGATTTAACGCGCAGCGGCGGTGGCCCCCGCCCGCGCGTTCCTAATACCGCTCATAAAACGCGCGCGAGCGCGATCCCTTTTAAATCCTGCCCGCTCGCGCGCGCGCCTCGATCGCGGGGGCGAGCAGTAGCAGCCCGCGAACCAGTTCTACTATAAACTATAAAGCCGCAGTGTATCATTTTACGATGTACAAGCTGCTGCTGCTGCCGCGCGCCCGCGCGCCTATTCGCGAGATTCTATTAGGTTTATGTAGGCCCCCGGTCCGCGCCGAGGACTTCTACGTGTAGCGGCTTACATCCGCACAGCACACGCTCTGGCTTCATGTGTAATATCTCCGCGAGGCCGTAAAAATTCGGTCCTTTTTTTTGTGCAGTCGTTAAACGCGTTATGTTATATACTCTGCAATAATTACAGCTCGTTTAATATGGAGCCTTATATAAATAATCATTTATCGACACCTATACAAAAAACGAAAAGTATCAGCCCCGTCCATTTTTCATTCGATAAAATCTGTATTTGCTATTACGAGATTTGAGGTGTAGCACAGCAAGCATAACGGCGACTCTGCGTCAGAGAAAGAGGGCCCGGTATATCTTGAGAAACACCGGTTGAATCGCCCTCCGTATTTCCGGACAGCTCGGCGCTCTCACAGGGGCTCTCGGGCGACGAGGTTGTAAAAATGTAACGCCGCCCCGAAGTACCGTAAAGCTGTGACCGTAAGGTGCATTTCGCGAGGCTGCCGGCGATAAAGGAACTGTCTTTAAGTACGGACGAGGAGCAAGAGAGAGAGAGACGAAATACCGGGTGCGAGAAAAGTCGGGGCAATTCGATAGAATCTACAACGGCCCGTAGAATCCTTACTTAACCTGAACTTTTGACCCAGTAAACGACCCTTTTATGACGCCTTAAAACGCTAGACTTTCGTATACTACCCTCGTGTTTATGTCTGCTGCACTAACAATTATTAACATTGTCGAGTGCACTTTCCTTGCCTGTAACGTCAGTTCTCAGAAATTTACGATTGTTTTTTGCTGCAATAAACCGTCGACTGAATTTTTTTCTCAATTACTTGTAAATCGGAGCACATTGAACTTTCGACGTGTCTCAGACGACAGCAGTTGAAATAGTAACGGCAGCGTACCTCTGATGTGAGAAGACGCGATGCTATTTGCAGTTGACATTTTTGCGATAAAGATTTTTCCAACTCGAAAGCTCTATGAAATTTTAAAATTCTCAAAAATGAAAGGGTTTTAAATTCACACCCGTAATCTCGTCTCGGTTCTCTCGACGTCCCCGGTTTTTCGTCAATCATCCTTCATTTTCCTCGAGCGCAATCAGAATAAGCAGCATATCACTGCCGCGCCCAATTACTCTTCCGAGTACATCGCGGTGTGCAGCTTTGAAGCTCCGGCTCGCACTAGGCAATAAACGACTTCCCGCGAATCTCCCTTCTCTCTTTCTCGTGCAGAGACGCGTGCGCGCATACCCAAACTATAATCTCAATAAACATCGCTCATCCTCGGCGGTATATACACACACGCGCATACACTCGCGAGGGGCTTCACCTCCGCCCTTTTGTCAGG
This sequence comes from Cecidostiba fungosa, assembly GCA_900474305.1. Classification (NCBI taxonomy): domain Eukaryota; kingdom Metazoa; phylum Arthropoda; class Insecta; order Hymenoptera; family Pteromalidae; genus Cecidostiba; species Cecidostiba fungosa. The sequence goes on from UCOJ01000010.1 coordinate 353,187, forward strand.
CGTTTACGAGAAAGCTCGCGTCCTTCGTCAAGGCGGCAACGGCGGCGGTTCTCTTCTCTCTCTCTCTCTCTCTCGCGTCAATCTTTGGCTGGATGTCATAATTGCCGGGCTTTTACTTATTATGAGCATTCCACGGTAGCAGCGCCGGCCGCGGGGTCAGGCCGTACGTCACTCGACGCCGCCGCATACACAGAGAGACGGCTGATTGTCGTTTACGACCCGCAGTTCATTTCCTTGGACGACCACGTTGCCGCGGCTTTTTTTTCTTCTTATTCCCGAGTGAGAGGGCTTTTGTCGGTACGGGTGGGAGGAGGGACGCAGAAAAATACTTTATTGCCGAGGACCCACACCCCCTTGGAGTCTCAAAAGTCTGCTGCGTGGTACTGGTCGCCTTTGTCGATAATTTTACTTGGTGTTCGGTTCGTTTATTTATGCTTGATTTAGGTATAACCGGTTTGCATTGTGTCGCGCGCTCATACGGCGAGTTTTCGACGAAAACGGTAGCCCCGGCACTAAGATGGCAAATTACTCGAGTTAATTTGCTCGGTGTGCGGGTATATTCGGCTGCAGGAGACTCTCGACTTGACTTGCAGCACACGCGTTACATGACGGATGCGCACGGCACGAAAGATGTATCTCCCAAACACAGCGATTTGCAATTCTAATCTCCCCGAGTCATTTTTAACTCTCTTTATCAGCTCGCGCGCACATAGCATCAGAGTCGGCGGGGAAAGAAAAAAAATGGATTACGCTCTCTATATCCACACAGAGAGAGCTCTTGCAGCAAATAAAGCTCCCTCCTCTCATTTCCCAAAAAGATTGCAGTCGGGTCACTTGGCGCTCGGCTGTGCTCTCCGTCTCTCTTTCTCTCTATCCTACACCCTGACGAATTCGAAAAAAGGGTCGTTTCCATCGAATATTCCGAGTGGTCTCCGGCGTAGTCGGACCCCATCGAATCTAGACGCGGACCATTCGTCACGCACTCGCTGAGAGGTTCACCTCGATAACGCCGGCGCTCTCTCTCTTCCCCTACACACATCCCATGCGGCGCTGAGCTCGCCCTTTCGCAGATACGCCGCCGGCGGCTTTTGCGGGTAGAACGCTCTCGCGATATCTGCCTTCCCGGCGCCCCTCTTTTCTTCCTGCCTCCTTCTCTCTCTCTATCTTTCGCTTTTCCCAAACGCCGGCTCGCTCGGACCTAGTGGACTTTTGCCTGTGTGCGGAGCTTCCTCTCTCTCTTTCTCTCTACCCTTATTTTCGATCCGCTAACGCCGCCATCCCTTTGGTCGACGGTCCGCCATCAATCAAGCTTGTCAATTTGTAATGGCGATTCTCTGTGTCCATCTCGGAGCCTCGGCAGAGCTCTATCTCTCTCTTCTCCCCTACGTTAGAGGGCTACTGTTCCTTTCTCTTTTTTTATCTTTCTCCGCGCGCTATTTTTCCGGCCGTTCTTTAGTTTCCTCTCTCCTGGCCATTCTCTGCCTCCCTCATTTCCCCGCTCGACACACCAGTCCTTTTCACTCTCATTTTCTCCGTCTCCCGGTGCTGCTGCCTCCCTTTCAGCTGCTCGTTTTTCTCCTTTTACTCTTTGACTCAGCTGCGATCGTCTCGGTCCGATGGGATATACTTGTATATACGTGCGCGCGTGTGTGTGAGTGTCTCGCCATGGCGCGACTAAATAAAATGGATGTCTCGGGGTCAGAAATTGGAAGGAATTGCGACAGTCTTGCCCCGAGTTATTTGGAGCGACGAGAAGAAGGCGAAAGTCTCTGCTACGAGTTTTCCTCTCCCTCAAGAACCTTCCAACTTGGCAAGATTGATCCTTGGCCGGCTCGCAACTCTCGCTCGAAACTTCTCTCTCGGGCGGCTATGCGCGCACTCGAGTCTCCTGGGGCCGAGCCGCGCCGCGGTGAACTTGCTTTTTTACTTTGCCAGCACTTTCGTTTCGTCACTTTTTTTTAAACGCCCGAGAAAGAGATGCTCGCTCGCTCATTCGTGCGGGAATTCAATTAGGGAAAACTCTGCATTGCCGACGTATTATATACAGTAGTAGCCTGGCAATGGATTCGAGACAATTAAAATCCAAGCGTCGATCTGATCCAACATCTCAACTCAGCTTTCATCTCGTCAGCCACTCAGACCACGTTACTTCCGTGCGCGATCCTTTTTTCCTCCCTGTAACACCGCGCGTATACGGCTGGAGGCTGCTATACTGCTGCGGAAAAGGACGACGGACGGACTCGCTCGCTCGCGTCACGTAGACGTGATATAGAGTTACTTAGAGAGCGGTGGCGGCGATCCCCCGCGCTCGCATTACTATATAGCTCCCGCGCGACGCCGCGCGACGTTTGAAAGGTGGCCGGGTCGGGTCCTTATACGACATAGATCATACGTTAATTGAAATGGGGCGCCCGCGCGCCAGTCGTCGAATACAAACGACCGACTTATAGAAACGTTATTATTTGCCGCGCTCGCTACTGCGTATATAGGTATATGGACCGCGATCGCTCGAGGCTTAGCGTCGGGAAATTGCCCCTGACATCGCATTAACATTTTTTCTCCGTCCTAGTCGTCCTCTTCCTTTCTCTCGTCTCTGCCGGGATTTTTCCTTTTTTATTGCAGTCGAGACACGTAATTTGTTATGGCCAGTCGCGGGAAACGTGTTAATTTTCCGGCTATACGGGATAATGTCGCGCACGACGAAAGCTTTTCCGAGCGCGCTGAGGGAGGATAAATCAGGCTGAAATGGTTACGCAATATCGAGAGCGCTTGTTACGCGCAATGTCTTCGCATATCCGTCGTTTCGCCGAGTCATAGTTCTCCCTCTCTTAGCTCTTTTTGCGCGGCGCGAGAACTCGGTCGCAAACACGCCATTCGATTTGGCCCATCCATGTAAACGAGCGGGCGAACCATCTCGTTAGGAGCGTATAAATTGGCCTCGTCTCTGGGCTTCTCCTCCTCGGACGCGGAAATGGAGTTTCTCGCTGGCTATACTGCCCGGATCGCTATGAAAAGATAAGGACGTTGCTGGACACGCTCTCTCTCTCCTCTTCGCAAGCAAGCACCCCACTCCTATCTTCCCAGCAGCATTGCATTACCCGACTAGATTTTTCACGTCTCGGATCGCGTCCGGTGTATCAAGGCACACACGCGCTACTCGCAAGCAAGCACAAGCCTTATACACACCCCCGAAGAGTCCAAGGAGGGTGGTGTGGACCTATCTTATCGGGGCCGGGCATAATGGCCTGTTCTATCTCATCTCGAGCTTGACCGCCGCACCGCTGGCCCCTTCGGGCTTGCGAGCGCGATAGCGCGCTTCGAGACGGTTTTCGCCCTATAGCGGGCGAGAGAGACGGGGGAGAGAGAGTATAAGCGCGCACCGGCTCTCTACATCCCTCTACGATGTGCTTTCGCGATGTTTTTAGTCGTTTCGGGAGGAGATCGCCTTGGAGATAAACAAATGCCGCTACTGCTGCTCTGCTGCGAACCCATCCTTTTTCTTGCCGCACGGCTATAAGCTGCTCGCTTGGAAAATGCCCCGGGGGGACGGACGTGCGCGCGCTTAGCCGCGAGTTTCCATTGAAATTCTTGGAGCGGAAAATATTTTTGTTTTCGTCGATGCTTTCTATTGCTTGCGTTCGCGATTTTTATCGAAAAGTTTTTCGCTCGAAAGTTCAGATTTTGAGTCCGCAAACAGCTTCGTTCTTACTATGCTCTTCTTATCCTGTTTGATCTATCAACGCAGCTTTATTATTCTTACGCTGAACTGAAAAGCCATGCAAAATTCATTTACGAATCCGATGTGAAAGAAGTCGGAGAGAAAATCTTGGCCGCAGTCATAAATATCGTATCGAGAGACACATAATTCATTGCATCAGCGGTCGCGAAAAACTCAAGTCCCAATGAAAAATCAATTAATCGCGAAAGAAACGCATCGACGGGAGCAAAAAAGAGCCCGTGACCAGAGGCAAGAGAGTATATAAGAGAACAGTCGAGCCGCGCAACGTAAATAAATCATCATCACTCGTCTCTCACAGTCGGACTCGCGACTCCGCGTCGTATATAAACTAACGAGCCGCGCGAAACCCGCTCCGACAAAACCATCAGCGGTAGCCATAGAGAGAAAGAGCTCGATGACGCATGATCGCGGAGAGCGCCCGTTAATTATAATAATTTATAGCCGATCGGCTAATTAAAATATCCAAATACCCCCCGCGCGCGCGCCCGCACTGTCCACCTACCCTCTTACGTGTATAAACACGCGTGTGTGCACCTTATAAATATTAAGTGGCTTATGGACCGCGCGGTGCTGCGTCATTAATTATTTATCGCGAGGACGGTATACTAGAGGAGCCAGCTTCCTCCTCCCACTACATATTATACTTGCGCTTGCTCGTCTTCTTCTTCTTCTTCCTCTTCCTTCTAGTTGGCTTTTATCGAATTGCGTGAGTGAATTAGACGCATCTGATGAATTGCTGCTGTTTTTCACCGGTAACTAATTTTCTTCCCCGTTGACGAATTCTGCGTTTGTAAGTGATCTTTTGTGGCGTCATTCAGCGGCTTATTCGCATGCCGAGAATCACAAACGTGCGAACAGCATAGAGTATTTGCAGTTATAATAGCAAGACGAATGCCAAAAACCACGCTTGAATTCTTGAAAATCAACGGAAACTCAGGCTATACACCGTTTCGAAAGACATTCGAAAATAATTACACACGCGATATTTGATGAATCGCGATCGTTGAATCTCTGCAGTCTGCGCGCGATAGACGCCAAAATAACGTAGCTGCAGTCAGTCTCCGAGCCAGATAGTCCGCGCGACTCGGCTATTAATTACGCCTGGGTTTGTGCAAAACTGCGCGTAACGCAATTTCTTGTCGATGACGGCGGTAAGCCAAGCGGGGTGCATCGGTCATTGGGCTTATAAAGCCCCGCGCTCTCGTATCCGTCCATTTTGCCCGTGTGTGTCTCATTCTCTCTCCGTCTCTCTGTCTTCCCCGAAATTTATGCGACACTCTAAGAAGTGGGTTAAAATATGCCACGGGGCGTCCCTCGCGACTTGGTCTTTCTCTCTCTATCCTCTCTCCCCTTCTGTCGTGGTAGGAGGGAAATTAATTTTCGACTTGTCAGCAAGACCGCATCCATAAATGCAACGGCTTCTTATTGCCACGTGCGAAGTGAAACGCCGAGCGAGCGGCGCGCCATATAGCAGTCCGCCGGACTATCGAATTTTGGAATCTTGCCCGCTATATACACGACACTGTCCCGCTCTTGGGATTTGCTTAGAATTAATCGGCTTGTTTTGACGGCCTTAACGTTGCACCCGAAATTAAAGGCTGCCTCGCGAGCGATATCGGTTAATTATAAACTCTTAATTGCTCCCGTATCCCTTCTCGCTCGCGTATTTGACGGATTTAGTCGGCGAAAAAAAAGCAGAAAGCTAGACAACACACGTAATGCACATAAATTGCAGGCGAGAGTGCATTGGTCGAAAAGTTGCTAATTAAAACACGAGACACGCTCCAGCTGAATTTCGAATTTTTTACCGTTCAACTTAGTCCGCGCGGTAGGAGTAACTTTTTCCATTAGCATGGTTTTTTGCATTTCCGCATTCGTTACGGACGCGCGCACCGCGGAAAACATCGGCCGTTGAAAGTGCGCTGGAAGAATTGGCTTTCGCGCGGGATTTTCGCGCAGCTAGTGAGAGAGAGATAGAGAGAAGGAGGTGAAAGGGACGACGGGGTTGAAAAGGAGAGAAAGAGCGAGAGTAAGCAGCAGCAGCAGCGAGAGCTCGGACGCTATAGGAAGGGTAGTTGCTTGCTGGAGACAGCGGAAGAAAAATAGCGGAAGTCATCGACCTCCAAGGGGCTATATATCACGCGCTTGCAATGGGCGGACTCGCGCTCTGGCGCTGCTACTGCCGGAGTCTGCTAGTATAGATGTATACGTGTATACGTGTATGTGTGCGAGAGAAAGAGGGCGAGAACCTGTGTGTACACACGCACGTGTGTCTTTTCTGCCGGAGATAGAGAGGAGGGAGTTTTTCCGCACTCGTGTGTGGACGATGTGTGTTTGCGCCGAGTACGTCTCTCTGTGTGTGGAAAAGGTGGAAAGAGTAAAAGCGAGTAGTCCACGTACAGGGTATGAGGTCGCTGGAAAATGAAAAGGAAAAGAAGATCCCGGCAAAACGACTAGCGAGAGCGTGCGCTTGTGATGCAGCTAAGAATCAAAAGAGTAGGTGGCGCGAAAAACGATACAGGATACTCGTGAATCTACAGAAGCTATTAGAGTAACCTGAGTCTATGATTATTCGCTCAAGCGATATGCCGACTGAAAACGGAGCGCGCACGCAAGTCAATTTTTCCGTCATGTATACGATACCCGGATAATGCCGTATACACAATAATTGCGCGCAGTCAATGCGAGGCACAAAAGCAGCGCAGCGATCGCGTAACGGAAAAAAGGAGGTTATACGCGCGGAGAGCAAGCGAGCGAAATAGAGAGACATGACAGGCGAGACGCAGCACAGGCGGGCGGATGAGTTATTAGATCCGGCGCATCCGGCGCCGCGTCGCGGATGACCAATAGTTTCATCGAGGGATTGTTGAAGCTTCCGGAGCACATTTCCGGCTTCCGCCCGGGGCCTCCAAATCCCATTCCCCCGAATTCCATCCCTCGCTTTCTCTGTCTCTTTCTCGCCCCTGTATTACTCCTCGAGTCCAAAGACGCAACGACGAGATGAGAGCGGGGATGTCAAACGGCTTAATATTACCCACAGAGAGAGCTTTGGGGACATCGCTATCGCGACGATTCTGGCTTATACTTCCTTAGTAATATCAAGTCGTCTCGCTCGTCATTATTAACCTGCGTAGTTTATTATTAAACTTGAAAAACTCTACGTCCATATATACTTTTTCCCATCAAGCACAAAAGCTCTCTCTCTCTCCTATACTGCTCTTATCTCTTTTCAATTTCCGATGCCGCCTCTTTGTTTCGATCGCTCGTGCTCGCGGTTTGCAGAGAAGCTCTTGGAAGTCTCGAGGAAACTCCGTCGCCTAAATAGCAGCACTCGCTCGTCGTATCTATATACACATATACACAAGCGAGTATGGAGAACTTGGTCGGAAACTCGACGGCGGTGAGAACACTCGCTGTGTCGCCGCCAACTAAGTTCTCCGCTCGACGTGAGTGTGTGTGTGCAGCATAGTATACACACAGGATGTTTCGGAGGATATTCTCCGCCTCTTCGCGACCTCAAGCAGCAGCTCCTCGCGAGAGCTGCAGCACCGCGACGGCATCCAGCCAGGCCGCAACCATAAGTTACTCGACTAATGTCGTTCTCGTGTAACGCGAACGGGATACGCGCCGAGTCTCCTCTCCTTCTGCTGTACGTTTCGCGCGACCGCGGCAGCCGGTGGGATTTCCAGTTCTCTCTCTCTCTCCTCTGACTTCTCAGCCGAGGCTGTCGCTTTTTCTTGGCGAAACACGCGCTCGCGCCCGCAAAAATCTAATTACGCGCTCTCTTTAAGGAATTGTGTCGCACACGCTGTGTTCTTCGATTTCTGCAGGGGATCGCCGATTGCTTTTTCGCTCTCCCTCGAGAGGCGCGTCTGATGTTTTCTCGGATTTTGCAAATGAGAGGAGCTTGTTAAACGCCGTGCTGCGGCTGGCACCGCGGGACGTGTTTTTCGATATGCCTTGCGCAATTATAAAAATCCGAGGAGCCTTTCGATAACGGAAAATTGTTTACTCGCCTCTCCGAAAAGGAATAGTACAACGGTCGCTTTATTTATGCCTTATCGCATTATCGGAATTTTTCATTTATTTTTTTCGCACTGCAGCGACTATACTGATCCGTAATTGTAAACTCTATTATAATAACCAGAAACGATCCGCAGTTCAGCCCTTAAACTGCTCTAATCCCAGCTGCCTTTCTGTCACTGTCGACCAAACTCGCAGCGTCATCGCTCCTCTTATTCTCTCGATTAATAAAATCCCGAAAGTCTTGGTCCGCGCAATACATCAAGACGCGAGGTAAAATCTAATATCCAGAGAGCAACGCTCTCCGCTCCTCGCAAGCTCCCGCCTCCGCATCGCGACTCGAAAATGGAGTCCTGATGCTCGGCAAGGGCGTTCGTTAGGCGCATTTTAATATAGAATGACTGATGCGGTATTTACAGAAGGAATAAACCGTAATTGAGGAAAGGTCTTATAGGGGGGTCGCGTAGTCTCGCTTCTTTCTCGCGCAAGTGCCGTGAAGCAAGCCGAGGGAGCCCTCTCTCCTTATTCCGTATCAACGGAATACTTTCTCGCAGCTTAACGCGAGCGCGCGAGCGAGCGGCAATTAACGGGGCCCCGGCTCATTTCCCCCACTCGCTCACGCGCGCCTCTAAATAAATTACACACAAGAGGGGGTGTCCCACGCGGCGAACAGGATTTACGCGGCTCCAAACACACCGGTGCTTTATTGCATTACCCCGGCCGCCGTTTTTCCCTCGTCTTCGCGGCTCCCGGCCGCGCCAATGAGCTTTTCTCTTCCCGCAGCTCCGGAGCTTTCGACAGGCTCGCCGAGAGGACGCCGACCTCTCGAACTTGACCGCACGCGCTTACTTACGCTGATTTCGTTATCCGCTTTTGTCGTTCATTTTAGTCGTCGAGATAACATTTGTTTTGCTTCTCGTTCTATTGGACTCTAATGAATCCGTCACAGTTTCTATCGCGTATTGTACTATATATAGTTAAATTGCAAATATCGCGAACGTTATTTCGTATCAATTTGTTTTCCCTCGTTTTAACGAGTAATTCAGTCCAGCCGTGCGAAACAAATTCTCGCGCGCCGCGCTATACAAGAAGTTCCTCGCCGTAACTAATGTAAATCGCCGCGCGATCGCAATAATAATCTCGCGAAGAATCTAAAAGTCCGTCGCAATGCGATTTGTGCGTGCGCATAAATAGCCCGCGGTGTATAGCACACACACACACCGGCCTCGTATTACCCGCCTGTATATACCGTACACAGCTGTATCGTAACGAGGGAGAATTTCATACGGCAGAGAAACTTTTCTTCGCCGCGCGCGCGCGTTTCTCCGCTAATCCAGCTATCGTTCGTCTTGATTTTCTACCCGCAGCTTCTCCCTCTCTCCACTGTTATATTGCTTGTATATAAATATACTCGAAATTGCCGGACGCTCGCTCTAATCTCGAATTTTTCTCATCACCTACTGAGCCGCTCTTCGAGCGTATGGTATAGCGTAAATCCGCCGTGATCCTCGCGGCCGCGCACAAAAGTCTCCTAACTAACCGCTGAAACGTCGTCCACTATTATATGCGAGAAGACGAATAAGGATGATCGAGAGGCAAGAAAGAGCGAGACGAAACTTGTGTACATATATATCCCCGAACTATAAAATACGAGAGCGCACACAAAGACGCTTCTAATTATTACCGAATGCATAAATATCGGATGTCAAAAGGTGTGTATATCCAGCACGAGACTCTCCTCGACTTTATCCTCGACGACGAGAACGACGACGACGACGACGACGGAGGTTCTCATCTCGCGCAGGCGATTCCTTAATTTCCCATATTGTGGCCTAGCCGTGCGCGGGGCTCCCCGCTGCGTTATAGCGCGGTTTAATCACACTACAAGCGCATCCCTCGTTAGTGGGATATCGCTCGAGAGGGAGAGAGAGAGAGTGGCTATAATATGAGACTACATTCCAGCGCGCGAGACCCGACACTGCGCGTATGCGTGTGTGTGTGCTTGTGTGAGCGAGCCTTTCTCTGCGGCTACCACAGTGCGCTCGGATGCAGAGTCGCCTCTGCTGTCGGGATCCGTAATAATCTTGCGCGAGTTGTTGCGCTCGGAGAGCCGTAAGATATACCCAGCCGGCTTTGCTGCAGCGGACGCCGCGAGAAGAAGGAGAGAGATAATGAAAGGGAGAAGAAAAAAATGCAGCGTGAGAGACTAGAAAAACACTTTTCAAAGGCAAGACCACGCGAGAGGGAATACCGTTCTTAATGATTGTGATTTACGGTCAGCTGCTCTCGCGTATGTGCTGCACTGCTTCTTTTCTTCTTCTTCTTTTTTTTGTAATTTATACGTCGGCTGGAGTACTTATAAATAGAATTCAATTTCCGCGAATGACACGTGCGCCGCGCTTTATACACTATATACATTGAGATAAATTTGATGCCCGAGTGCGCTTCACTTGTGTAAGAGAAAATTATTTTTTCCATTAAACGCAACATTAGCGAGACATCACGCGATTTCATTCAGAGCAGCAGCAGCAGCAGCAGCAGAGGAATCCCGCATTTTTCCTACACTCTGTCATCGCCGCTGGTGTAATGAAGGTCCATTTCGCCCTCGCGTATGAGCGACGCGCGTCGAGATCGACCATACACTCCCCTAGTTTTAATGTCGGTATCTTAATGTATATTGCCTCGATAAATCAGCGGCACTGATTGCGCCCGCCAGACAGCGTCGCGTAACCGACACCCCCCGAAGGACGAAATCTCCAATGCCCCCATTGTACATTGGCCCTCAAGCCTTTCTTATGCTAAATTCTGCCCGAGAGATGTACACTTGTACTCTGCTGCCCCCTCGATATATAGGCATCTGGAATTTCATTAAAATAAATATTTTGTAAGAAACTTGTCACTTGATGCGGCACAAACACAGTACAGACACACAAAGCCCGTCACTCCGCAACTACGGCATATACTTGCGTATCGCGCGATGCATTTACTGCACAAAGTGAAGAAAAGTTGAGCGAAACTCGCAAGTCTAGCTGCGGGAGTGACGAGCTTGACCATTGCGGCCTTGCCGAGGATAGAACAGAGTTCTAACCGTAGTAACGCGTAGTGTTTCCGACATTGTCCGCAGGTCCAAGCGGTGCTTACAGTCCGGACGCGACGATGGGCTACATGATGGACGGACAAGCGGCCAGCATGATGCACCGGCCGCCCGCCGACTCGACCTTCCACAACCAGTACCACTATCCACCAGAATATTACGGGCATCACTTATAAAGGTAACAAAACTCGACTATTACTTTTTTATCAAGTTTTACGCATAGGAAATGAGTTTGAAAGTCGATAAGTAAACACGCACGTATGTGTCCGATTTGTGTTGCAGCTGGATGCACGCGTAGGCGAATGAACGACGATGATCGCACATCGTAGCGAAGAGATAGCAGCAGCAGCAGCAGCAGCAGCAACATGATGAAGCATGACTGTCCTAGCGCGCAACCCGGAAACCACGTGATGTCGCCTGCAAGGCGCGACGACCACATGGAAGAAGAGCCACCGTGAGAGAGAAAGAGCGTCGAATAAACAAAAAAGTAATAATAAACAAAGAATTACCTACGTGCAGAGCCGACGATTCTTGCCCCGCTGATCTGCATGCTCATCTCGCTGGAACGTTCGTGCGCGTTTTCCCGATCGAGCCCGAGACCCGCGCGAGAAAGCGCGACTCCCCTCGAGAACGCGATCGTCTATACAGATCGGCACGCGAGTGCGAGAGGCACCTTAACCAGCCAGAGGAACCGCGCAACCACGCGGTTATCCTTTGAACGGGGTTTAACGGGAGCCCTCGTGTCTGCCTGCTTGCCTGCCTGCCTACCTGCCTGCCGAGAGCCACCGACGAGACGAGCACGGAAGAATCCGAGGTGACGCGGATAAGAAGTGAACGCGCATGAGCATCGAGGAGAATAAAGCAGAAGATTCATAAGATTTTAAGAAAGAAACAAACGGCGGTGGTGGGTCGCGAGAGATGAAAAAATTCATGTGATTGTTCTTTGTACAAAATATTTGCGGTGTAATATTGTAGTGATTGAAGATATTAAATGTTAAATTTTAATACGATCGCAATTGAGAGACTATATATGTAATGAACATAGTGATATAGGCAATTTTTAGCGGGCATGTACATTACAATGGAATTCTCGCGCTGCGAGCTAAATCCACACACACACACACACGCGCACACATACACATACACGTACACACACCCATGCACACACAGACACACACTCACACGCATACACACACACGGGTAGGAGGCGAGGAAGCACGAGGACACGAGCTACACGATTGCGAGAGAAGTTGAGAAGGTGGAAAATGTCCCGCTCGAGACGAGATCGGAAGGTGCTCTCACAATAATCCACCTCGAAGCTCGGAAGGATTCGGGGAAAGGATTGAAAAAAAAATACGAAGGAGGCTCGTTCGACGGCGTTGCGTATATCGATTCTCTCACGAAGCGACGGACGGCTGCCGCGCGCAGACACACGGGAGTGTGACGCGCCAGCCGAGGAATACTATATAGAGAAGTGTGGTCACTCGCTAAAGCGTCGACGGATTTTCTCGACACGCAATAGGAACATTGAATCTGTACAGTTCTTAATTATAAATAAATTTACTAACTAAACAGAAGTAAACTATATAAATATATAAATAAATAAATCATTATAAAAAAAGAAGATAACAACAAGAAGAAGAACACAGAGCAGCGCGCCCCGCTCCGCATTGTAATATAGACGGGAGAGAGAAGGCTATTGTGGCATTGGAGGACATGTTGGAAGAACGATCTGACTTCGCAAGTTTGACGAGGAAAAGTGGAGGCCGAGAGAAAAACGATGTAGGTGAATACGGAAGCGCGGTAAAAAGGGGCAGAGGCACTGAGGAGGTTCGCCGATGAAGGTCGACCAGAAGAAGCCGAAGCGACGACGAACCGCTCGAAAAAAACCTAGGAATTAATTAGAGAGTTAACGATTACGATTTACTATAATATATTGTGTATAAATAGTTAATTCAATTGCGTGAGAGAGGATCAGCACAAATGAAACAAGTTGCGAAAGTGAGCGGCAAGAGCCGAGTGCGACTGTGCGCGAGCAACTGTTGTTCTTTGTTTCAATTTTTTTTTCTTTTTTCTGTGAGCGCGAACTAGATGGTATGATTGCGTTAGATTGGCAACGTGAGACAGGACAGCGATGTATTATAGAATATACATATTATATATATAGTATGCGAGTAGCAGGTATTTAGGGTTCGAATGCATACACACACATACACAGAAGACCACGTTCGGTTCGTCTGCATTTTTTCTTTGTCTTTTCGTTATTATTGCTCTGGGTACCCCCATCAAGAGAAAGGAGTAAAAAGACAGTGCAAGCAAAGGCATCGAGACAATTTTTTCTTCCTTCGACTCGTCATGTTCTACGAGGAGTTTTGTACAGCCAGCAACAGAGTGTGGATCGGTAGTGTTTGCGAAATACCGAGAGAAACCACCAGGAAAGGACGAAGAAAAATTAAGATCTCGATTTAATCCCATTTGTATCTCCTCGCCCCTGGAGTTCTTCTTTTGTTAACAGTATAGTGTGCTTAGTCTTGATTGACGATTCGTCAGTGTGTTTTTCTTGCCTTTTAATTTATTCTCAGCAGCAGCACATCGGCACGTACGATTCTAACTCTTATTTTGCTCAAGAAGAATAAACAGAAAAAAAAACAAAACGGACGTCGAACTTTCAACGCCCATTTCAAACGAGTGAATGCGAGTGAGAGAGCGAGAGAAAGCATCCGATGGAAGTCCATTCTTTATCTCTAGATACTAAATGTCCTTGATATACGTAAGAGTGCAAGAAGGCAAGTGAATAAGGAAAGAAAGACAACAACACAGCAACACACAAACAAAGCTTATTTTCGTGAGGCTCCTGGTGATGACAACGTTTAGCATCATTTCAATTTCGAAGCGATACGACGAGCAATGGTTTAAGAGAAGATGGCATTTTAACTGACAAGAATGATCATATTCAATATAAATCGAAATTTTACATATTTTAAATATGCTCAACTTACACGCCAGAGATTATTGAAAAATCGTTATAAATTTTGAATCTCTTATAACTTTTGAGTCGCAGTGTGCTAGAGCTGAAAAACTTACGTCATCTCGTGCAAGAAACTTTTTCGATAGCGTCGCGAAAATCAATTGTTTCATGTTGGATGTTTAAACTTGACCGAACGTTACATCAATTAGTCCAATCCTACTCACGATTGTGCATTACATCGATATACGATCGTCAACTTTACAGCAAGTATGAGATAAACACTATTAACGTGATAATACACAATGATCGTTCGTTTTTCAGTTCTGCGCATAAAACGACGTTTTAGTATACTAAGAACAAAAATGGAAACTCATGTATACCAAAAGTCTCAGGTGGTTAAAAATTGTCATACGATTGATTGTTTGATTGATTGATTGGAGAAAGACGCGCCATGGAATAAATACTTTTAATCGTTACTCAATTATATCGCGTAAAAAGAATCGAATTTTTCTCCAATGAATCACGAAAAGAAATGCCTTTAATGGTGGCCGAAACTCCTGCCAACAAGCCTCTCTCTCTCATATCTCTTTTAAAAATCTTACGCGTGCGTGTCAAAAATTGCTGACATTCTTAACGAGGAGCAATCAATTTTAATTCAATGAGAAGACGACTCGATCGAAGCAGACAATCAACCACTGGACGCGTACATCAATAATGGAAGCGTATTTTAACGGGTTTTTTCTCGAGCTCTTGGCCTCGCGCCTACAATTTCACGCTGTGGACAGCATTTTTTCTTACTTCTCTCGACGTACTGTATTTGTTAACGGCGTAGATCCTTTAATTTTGTTGAGTGTCCACAGCGTGATTCAGCGTGAGGCCAGCAGCCCTTCCCAAAATGCCAGGAGTTTCGGCTTTTTATCGTACGTTTGTTTAATCAACGTAAACGTATCAGGCGAAATCGGCTTAAGTGACTAATCTGCTCTACTCGATGAATCGCTCGATCGCTCGACCGAGGCTTGAGGCGTTTGGTAATATATTATTACCATATTGATTCGACTATGTTTTTCTTCATAGTGCAATTTTCTTGATTGTTGAACTAATTAGTATTTTATAAGTATGATATTTCTAGTAATTGTAAGTGTTGTAGTTTTTATTTATTGACGAGATAAAACTGACGTTAATAATTCATGTTAACTTCAGGCCTCGGAAGCGTCGAGTGAGAAGTTCGTGAAGGGCAAACGATATCTAAGGATATCCGGCGAATCGATTGCTGAAAGACCACTGTCGCTGCCTTTTGTTACAGGGTTCAATATAGAAATACAAGTACGATTATCATAATAATCGATCAGGTCTCGATCCGACGATGAATCATGATTCGCATAGTCCCGAAGCTTTCAGCGTCGACTTCGCCGGATTCCTAATTTTAAAGTGCGTATACGATTTAACAATAATGTTTGCTCCAATAAGCGATATACGATGTGAAATTTGACAAAAAAATTCATGAAAATTCAAGATACGATCATGCGATCCGACAGTTTGGCTGTTCGTTTGAAAATGAGTTCATTCGATTGAATCATCGCCTTAAAAATGTATACGAAGTAACAGTTAAGCTATCTAAGTAATATACACGTTAGAAGGTATAAAAAAAGAGAGTACACAGAGTTTTTATCAACAGCAGCATCCAGCGATTCGAGCGAGAGCGTGAAGCATGAAGTAACAAAAAAAATATTAAAAAGATGTGCGTGTATTGTTATGTGCGTGCAGGGGCATGTGAGCGATGATTGCACGAATCGATACAAGAAATAAAAAAAATGCTTGAGTGTGTGAGTTTTAATGAGCGTATGAACGAAGAGATTGTGAAGAAATTCGTAAAAAAGGAAAACACACTGTATAATTATTATATTGTGTATAATTATGATTACCGAATGCCGATCTTCGCCTGGTCGACGATCGAGACCGAGACGAAGGTCGGGGTAACGAAAAAATTGTTGCGATCACTATTGTAAACGATAATGATAAAGATGATGTATAAATAAGATAACATTCATTATATCGGTATGAAATCTTTTTCACTGGTTATTTCTTTGCGCATTGTTCAAAACCTTTTTACTACTTTTTAACACACCTTAATACTGACGCGAGAAGAGATCGCAATGACAAAGTGAATCCGAACAAGCTAGTAAGTAACAGTACTACATACAATACAATTCACTTGTGAATCAAATGTTTCTTCTTTATTGATTAACTCGCGATTGTGATAACAGTGTATACCCTGCAGAGTAAAAAACAAATATTTAGCCACGGATCATCTTTCCGCGTTTTCATAAATACTCTTGTATACGATTCTCGAATTAACACCGACATTTCGCAAGTAATACACGCGTTCGATCACTTCATTGTAACTTTTCTTTGCTGTGTTCGCAAATGACACACATTATTGACTACATAGACGACTTAGATGATATAGACATGATGTATACAGGGGCCCGTGACGAAGAGAAGAGAAATCGCGAACGTCAAAATTTGGCAGTAATAGCGAGGAAACGAATTAGTTTAAAGTATTAGATTACGATTTTGTTACGTCGGAAAAACGTCATTAATGAAATGTAACGACGAATCGAACGGTGCAGCATATAAATATATATAAACGCGTGACGCGGCAGACGAACTATTAAAGTAAATGTTAAAAATAGTCGTATAAGATGAAAAACACATGCAAGTGTTCTTTCGCTCGATGATTCGCGAGCTAGACCGACTGAGTAGCTTCACTCGTTTTCAGCGTCACGCGGGTCACACAAACACATACACACACACACACACATATACATATAATTTCTACGAGATGGAAGAGAAAAATTAAAGGATGACGATGTCATGGTGGTCTATGTTAGAAGAGTGTCCATTGTATAGTGTTTTTTGAAACGTGAGCATTAAATGCTACATCTTGTGTACATACGCTGTTTTGCAATTATTTCATTCTTCCCACTTCCCGTTATCCCACTTATTGTTTTCTCCCTTGTATTTATTTTGCTTTAAGTTTTTTTTATATACATTTTTTTACAACATAAGTACTTTATAGAGTATTTCAAGTTTTTAATTTATTTTTTTTTCTTTAATTACAGATTTTTTTTATTCTTCAATTTGAAGCTCACACTAGATAGTCATAAATATAAGAGTAGACATCTAATTTTGGAGAGCATATCGTTTGAATGTAGTATCTAACACAAATAGTATATTTAAATTTATCGACAAAGAAAGCCGCACGCATCTAACAACATGCAAACAAGGTAAGTAGTGCATTTTTGTACGAATGATTGGACGATTACAGTTGCAAGTAGCCAAAGCAAATAAATCGGAAAGACTATACGCAGTCTTGTTAAAAAGGCCGGCCGCCAACAAAGCTTGAGTAGCACAAGTCCCACGCACACCTATAGTATTTCCTTTTGGCTCCGACAGTTGTATAAAGTGTGGGCGTGATGGTTTGTTAGCGAGCCGTCAATGATTCGGGGCTTCGTTATATTATCCGACCGCCGCCGCAGCTCTGCGCGTGCAAAAAAGGGTGGCGCCTGCCGCTCTCTCTTTCTCTCTCATTGTGTGTACATATAAACCGGCATTTGCGAGTCGAACGCAGGAGCAGCGTCGGCGGCGGTGGCACAGCATCCCCTGGCCATTCGTGAAATATGATAGCGGAGGGGCGGGAGGATCGCGCCGTGCCAATTACCGCTGATGGCTATTCCATGGAAATGGACCTTATTATGTGCTCTCCCTGCGCGAGAATCGAAAAAGATGCCAATTATCATCTGATGCGGCGGTTATTTTGCGCTCGCGTCGCCGAGAGGGATAAAGAGAGATGTGATATAGGATCTCCTGAATGAACTAAAAATCGATTTCATACGCTGGTTTAAAATCTACGTGGTATGCTAGAACAAACGAAAAAAAAAAAACGGAAAAATCCCGATGTTTTCTTCCAATTCGAAAGCGCTACTTCTGTGACATTATCCCGATCGGTTTTTTCCTTTCCGCATAAGAGACTAGACTCGCGCGGCAATATCTCTATAATAGAGCTCGTCGCGTCCTCGCCGACGGGAGTATAGGCGCCATAAAGCATCGCCGGCAGGAAGCCTCCGAGCAAACAATCTCGTAATGGCAGAACGGCTGACTGGTGGCGCGGTAATGAGATATTAGAGGCGCTGCTCAAGGGAGTGGCTGCTGCTGCTGCTGTTGCTGGCCACTGTACGTCTGTAGCTGCGCGCGTGTATATATATAGATACGTGCGTAATGCGGCGCGTGCGAGGGAGGGCGTTACGGAATACACCGCTAAGGGTGCTATCGCTTACCCTCCTGGGACGCGATTACTGCCCTTGCGCTTCGAACACCGCGCGTATATATACAAGCCGCGTCAAGCTCAAATATAGAGAGATTCGCCGGCTGCTTTTTGACTTTCAGCTCACGCTGCGCACATCAGGCAGAGCTCTCGGTTATTCACTTTTCGCGACTCTCTCGGAGCTATATGTGTATATACCGCGCGATAGTCCGGGTTAATCCGGTCGATGTATGCGCGCGCGTCGAGCTCGTCGTGTGATTCTAGCTTTTTTCCGACTGATTCTCTAGGCTCTGATTTTCGCTTACAGGACGTGTACGCAGAAGAAAAATAGAGATAGGGTGCCGAGGGCTTATTCGAGCTCGGCGGTCGCCTAAACTGTTTTTTATGTACCCTTTGTCGAACGTGATCCCGTTATAAATTGCTCTGTGGACAGATTGTAGATCGTATACAGCTTTGATCTCGATATTGTTTTGTTTGCCGTGGAGAGAGAGAGAGAAATTCTTTTCGTAATACACCCTGAAAAATTCAGCGAGAACGTCTCTTTTCGAAAGCAAGCGCCGCATTGAGCACGCGCGCCTGCACTCTGGCAACAAGCATTTCCTCGCTTCGATTAAGCATCCCGTCGATGTCCTGCACGATCCGTCCTTTTCCGAGCTGCAGTGGAGACGGCGGCGGCTGCACGAGCAGCCGTATACTGCGCAGCCATCTCTCATTTGTTAACGGCTCGTCGGAGCGAAACGGGCGTTCGCTTGCAGGGCCAGAGAACCGTGCCGCATTTACCATCGTCGCGGGCGTAGGTGCCACTGCACAAGTGGCCCAGAACTATGGAGTCTGAGCCGCGCGCAGGTATATAGAAGCTGTACTACTACTACTAGACCGTCTTTTTGGTTCGTCAGCCCTGGCTTGTTTAGCTCGTCTCACCCGCATGTCCGTTCCGCTGAGAAATTCGCGCGATGTTTCGGTATCACTACAGCTACGGAGTTGTATTCCAAGGGGTTCCAAGGGGCGGTAGAGCTCGTATTTACGTGAAATTCGAATTTCATACACCTTCGATTCGGCTGCTCATAATAAGTCCACTAAAAGTCCATTTCCGTCATTTGTCTCCTTCGCTCCAGTCCACACCCTCCATCCCATCATCTCCTTTTCTCCATTACCCAGCTATTCTCGGAGACCTTCCCTTACGAACGTTGTTCCTCATCTCACCTGTATATACCACTCTTTCTATTCCATTCGCCAGTATTTAACTTGCTTCTTTTTGCCGTCTCTCTTTGTCGAAAATTTTCGAAATTCTCTCTCTCCCAGTGCTTTCCTCCCTCTTACCCTCTTTCCGCCAGCAGCGAGCCACGGACAAATGGGTGTCCCTGCATATGTAAAAGCGGCGCTGTGTTCGTTCGGGCTCACCCCTCTGCCCGGCCATTTGTCAATGTCAAGGCGCGAGCGCCGTAGTCATGGCAACACCCCCGGCGTATACTGCACCCCTCTCTCTCTCTCTCTTTCCCTCTCGCTCGGAGCGCACGCGAGCGAAAGAGAAGGGAATCTACCCTTCGAGCCTCTCTCGCTCGCGGCATCCCTCTCTCCGTTTCTCTCGGGCACACATACGTACGCACACGTACACCCCCTCTATATCGCGAGTAGTCGTCGCGCAGGCGAGCCCCGACGGCGCTATAACCCGGCCCCCACCACCTATCGCTTTCTGTGCGCAGGCGCGGATTTTCCTCGGCGAGACGAGCGGTGTGCGAGGGTTTCGCGAATCGTACGTACGGCTGACCGAGGGCGCCTCTGAACGTTCGGGCTTTTTTCGACTCGACACTCTCCGAGGGGTGCAGCTTTTATGTTTGTTTTATTTTATTGGTTGTTAGAATGGTTATGCGGTGATTTTGATTTTGTGCCTGTGCGATTTCGCGGAGCATAGGCTGAGAGATGTGCGAATGAGTCGTTTGACTTTTAGGATAGAGAGAATGATGAATTGACCGGCAGGAGTCATTGACACTGGCATTTTTTATCCGACTGCGTTGGGGGATATATTATATGATTTGTTTCATTGACCGGTAAATTACGTATAATTCCAATTGTATTGTTATAATTAACATGGCAATTTAATGCTCGCTCAGAACCGCCGATTTGTAGTATAATTAGTCGAGTGATCGAAGAAAAATGCCGACGTGCGGGAATGACTTTGGCACTTTTAGCCGACGTTCAACGAACAGATATCATTAACTAAAATAACACGGATCAATGTCAAGATGTTTGATATTCTATTATACCTACGAATGACGCATAGTCGATTATCATCATCCAATTATTTTATCTTCTCCACTTTCAAAAGTCATCCAGTTGCGATGAAGTGATGCAGTAATTAAATTGAAAATAAAAGTTGAATGCGTACTTTGATTCATTCAAACGAACGTCGAGCTTTATATAGTATACATGAAAGCGTTCAGTTTCATCTAAAAAGCCGCAACTTTGCGCTCGCGCTGCAGAGAACAAAGAAAAGTTGGTCAAAAGAGACAAGCAGCAAAGACAAAGGAAGCTGAAAAGAGCTGGACGAGCAATGGCCGAAAAAAGGCAGGCGGCAGGCAGGCTTTAAAGTCCGCTGCACGAAAGCTCGAAACGGCGCGGCGCGCATAGGCCCCGGCTCTGGCGGAAGTGGCGGTGGTGTACGTCAAGCGCAAGCTATAGGTAGAGCTAGGTGTATACGTGCGGCGCGGAGAGGGCGAGACAGAAAGCCAGCGAAGGGGTGTAACTACTGCAGGGCAAGACAGCTCGCTTAAATATGCAGGATGGGCGGCGGCGTCGGCAATGCCGGCCAAAGCATTGTAGCGTGCTTGTAGCGCGAGAAGCAAAGGGTGAACTAACTCGGGCGCCACTGAGGGAAACCCAAGCGCCAGAGGCCGGTCGGTATAAGCGACGGCGGTAACCTAGCGAGCGAGAAGGCAAACTGGAAGAACTAGAGAGGGAGAGCGGGGAAAAATTGCGGAGGAAGAAAAGAGCGCCCTCCGGGAGGGAGGGAGAGGGCGAGAAAGAAGAGAGCGCGAAACAGAGGGAGAAAGAAAGAGACAGAGAGAGAGAGAAAAAGAACGAGGGAGCCTGGGCGCCTGCGCGGCATGTAATGATTGACTGGCTCGCTGGCAGCCAACAGACAGACGTTCACCCGCCCGCGCCCACCCTCGTCGCTCGGCTGCTCTCTCCCACCTTCGCGTGAATGCGCGAGAGAGCAGCGCCGAAAGCTCTCCTCTCGCTCGCTCCCTCGACTATATAGCTCCTTCTCGTACATATATGCGTGCTACTGATGCACTCGCCGAAAGCTCGGGCGAACGTGAGAGACGCGTAAATCCCTCTGCATTTCAATGCGCGTTCCATACCTGCAAGGGCTGCAGCTAGATTTTGCGGGCGGAAGTAAATATTCAGTTGGAAGAAGTATGACTTTGCTCACTAGGTATATGAACTTGTTGCGATAAGAGTTGGCTGGATTCTAAAACCTGTATCGATTTACGAAATTTCATTTTCCGTTATCGTCGTCACAACACCGGCCTTTCTTTTCTTGGAAGGAAGAATGCACAATGACACGAGTCTCTTCTTTCACTTTTCTCGCGTCTTATTCTTTCGCGTGTAGAAAGCGTTCAGGTGGCCTTTTTGCGATACGCTCTCTCGCGCGAGAAGCACAAAGGGATTGCCGTTAGATACCACGAGCGCCACTGAATGTTCGTAAATGTCAAACGAGAACGATTTCCGACGCAGTAGAGTATATACAGCGAGCTAGGACAGAGAGAGGAGAGCTTATGACGTGTATCGATTTGTTAGACGCGCACTACTCCGATGAATATACCATCCTTGGACGACGAATCGATCGACCCTCAGGGCCAAAGTGTACAATGCCGTTGAAGAGAATAAACTTAAGTGGGAGTATTAATCTGTTTACCTGTTATCGAGCATCGCGTTACCTCTAATGCATTAAATGTAAATATGCACTGTAATATTGGATTCTTTCCAATGCTGTCAGTCAACAATTGTCGCGTAACAATCAGTGATTATTTAAATTCCTCGCGATTAAATAAAATTCGACAAACGTTTACACCTTGCGACTATTCAAAAAGCTCTTGAAGAAAATAATCGTCCTGTCGAACGCGCGCATACGACCACGCGAATAACCGATAAAATCTTCATATCGAAACTAAAACCCGTCGTTCGCATCGCATAAAGCTATATACACGTGCAGAGACAGTCGAGGCTCCGCGTGACTATATACATATACACGCGCGCGCAGTCCATCAAAAGAGAAAAGCATGACGCAGCCAGTATTTTCGCGGGCTCTTATGCACACACGTCCACATTCAGCGGGCAGCGCAATTTTTCTTTGTTTTTTTTTCCTCGTTTCGCTCGTCCCTTTTTTTCAAAACTCTCCCTCTCACTCTTCGGCCGGGGCGTTTAATCCAGCAGCCGCGGCGGCGGCGGCGGCGTCAGCCTGGCGTCCATCAAGCCTCGGTCACGAATGTTTTGTCCCGTCGCCGCTGGATCCCCCGTAAATTCGCGGAGCGCGTGCATGTTCGTCGCGTCGCATAAAGCGTAAAACCAACGTGAATTACGGTAGTATCGCGTTACAGCGAGCCGCGATGCACCACTGCTGCTGCCCTTTAGCAGGAATTTCGTAGCGCGCAGGACGATATTCTCGCTCACCATCACGACGACGACGACGACGAGAGACATAGGTACAGTTGAAGCGGACTGAGCGGGTTCCGAACGTTTTGCTTCATTTTTCCCCCGCGAATCTCTTCATCGGGCATAAATTATTGACCGAGAGCGAGCGTTCATTCGGGGAATTTCTTTTTGCCGCTTCGTCGCTCGGGGGAACTTCATTGAGGAATGTGTGGCGTCGTTTAATCTTGTATATATGTCTCGTTGCTCGCACTTAAAATGTACAATATCGTAATTAGTCGCGTTAGAGATTTTTCACGAAGTAAGTCGTTATATCGAGAACTCCGGGAGAGATGTCTGTTTCTACTTACACCTCTTTATTTCGCAAACGGATTTGCAAAACAAACAGTTCTTCGTGATTATTAATCGGTATACTCCATGTTGTTGAGAACGTAGGTTCAAACGAGCGAGTTCTCGACATATTTTCGATTCACGATCGAGTCGACGAGATCTCTTACTAATTGCCTTAACGATCGTCGATATAGGACGTGAGGCCGCGGCGCGCGCAAAGGAGGCAAAACGAAAAAAAGCCAGAGAGTTCGCATCACGTACCTGAGGGACCGAAGAAAACGCGATTGCTAGAGCGGACTATAACTGCGAGAAAAAGAGTAAGGGCCCTCGAGCACGCGAGATCCTCTCGCTCGAGCGCGACTACACGGACCGCGTGAAATGGAGAAGGGATTTTATAAGAGCCGCGCATAAGGCCCTGCGGACGACACGACAAGTGTGTGCCCGAGCGGACGACACTTGAGCCTCCTCGCTCGCTATAGGGAGACCCTCTCTCGATATAAATCCTGTCGCGCTCGGTCGCGGAATTTAAGTGCAAACAAATTTGTATTCGCGCGCTTACACGGCACCGTGGCTTACCGTAAATGGCTCTACAACTTTGCCTTTCTCCCAGCGACACTCTCTTTCGCTCTCTTCTCAACATTAAGTACTCCTTCTCTCTCTCTCTCTCTCTTGGATACGGCGTTTCTGCAGAGCACACTGCATGCAAGTGCGCCAGCTGAAGCAGCTATGGGGAGGGATATAGCGGCATCGGCCAACCGATAATTAATTGCCGACATTATACGTGCAAATGAACTTCACGCGGACCGTCGCTGATGCAGCCAAGACCTCTGGAAACAGGCTTGAATAACTAGACGCCGTCGATTTTGCTTTCAACGTGTTCTTTATGCTTGAGCAACTTCTATTATGCAAATGAGATGTTGAAATTTATTTATGTATAAATTGGGTCGTGTGTTTCTCGTCGTCGGCAATGAAAATCTTCAGCTATTAGAGCTACCAAATGAAAATGGCTTATACCTATGTATATAAGCGGAGGCGTGGAAGTCCCTCGTACGAATTAGCCCAATTAAAGGAGGATAAAGCCCAACGACTTGAAGAACATTCACGCGCATTCAGCGGCTGGCTCTCCTCTTATTCGGCGACACGGCTATCAATGAGAGAGAGACAGCCGAACCCAAGGAAAGGGGCGGAAGACCGCTCGCTCGTAAACTCACCCTTTATCGAGCGCATCACTTTCTAAGCCATCCACCTCATCAAGCTTTAATCTTTCATTCGCCTTCGCGCAGAGGAACATATTCAATTCTGCTGATGAGCTGTCGAGGATATCAGATATGATGGGAATCGCGCTTCAACCGGCGGTGTATTTTTATTGTATTATTCGTTGCTTCTTATGTTTCGCAAAAGCCGTTAAACAAATAGCCTTTTTACGTGATCGCTTCGTGAGCGTTACCGTGGAATATATAACAACTAGTGGAATCTCGAGAGTTCGATTCCAAAACTCTTCAAAGCGAATAGCCGGCTCGGATCGAGAAAAAAACCATCGCAAGTCCAATTGTAATTACTCCGTATCCATAGATTCGCGCGCTTCTGCAAGCGCACTCTCTACCTCCAGACTCATTCCCCTTTGTCGTTGTTGTTGTTATATTTTTTCTCCTTTAAAGGCAATACTGCTAAGCCTTCCAAAGTCGTCCCTAGCAAGGAAGAAGAGAGTGGCTCTGGGGCAGACACGGTATAGGAGGGAAGTAGTGGCTCTCTCTCGAGGGATGGAAGTAGCGAAAAACTCTCGCCAACTCGCATCTGTTTCAATTTATGCTGCCGACGCGCAACACACCGGGCAAAAGCGAAAATACTTGCGCGTCGACCGAAAGAAGTGGAGAGTCTGAGAGAGAGAGAGAGAGGAAGGATAAAGCTCGGCCAGAGTTTTCCCTTCCTCCATACTTCTTCTTACTCTTCTTATCCCGGAGGCACAACCTCGTGGCCCGCGCCGTTATTTATTGTTAACCAAAGTTTTATGCGCAAAAGTAATTATTGATTCGAACCGTCTGGCTGGTATAATGAGCTCGTCGGGATCAGTGTGCACTGTTTCATTGCTAAAGGAAAGAAGAATTTTGAGAATATAGAAGAGAACACGTTTTTCGTGAATTTTGACTGCTGAACAAACGTAAAATTTTAAAACATCGCTGATCGAAATGTTTGCTAGATATGTGCTGTGTTATATTATTAGCGAAATTAACGATCACCCGTATTATATTATAATAATTATGAAAACATCCATTCACGTCAAAGCACACTTTTGAATTCTATATGCCGCTGCCCGATGATTATCTGAAAATCTCATTAAAATTTCAATTTCTGTTATTCCATTAGTATGAAAATCGTATGAGTTTATTATCCGAACTCATGTTAATTAAATTAATGTAATGCACATCCGCATATATTGTTAAATTCAAAATTAGCAATTAATGTATTCAGCAAAATTACGTTTTCGTATAAGTGCATATTACATTGACGAATGATATTCATTATTGTAATATAAATATCATTCATATTATTTTAATAATAACTAGCAAAATCGAATCTGCTTCTCCCGCTTATTTATATGTAATACGAACTCTGAAATAGTTGAAAATTAAATGATTATTTGATTAATCAAACTGAAGCAACATACAAAATCCTTTTATATATTGATTGGATAGATTCCAATTAAGACAGTCTTGTTATAAAAACATTTTAAACAGTTAAAATTGACGAACAATAAGCCATCGCTTCTGCTTTATTTTCTGCCAAAAAGGCATCTAAAAATATACGAACCTCGCTCTTATTCCCAAGAAAATCGATAGTTATTGTATCGGCAAAAAAGTCGCTCTCTCGTGGATCTTTTATCGGGAAAAGAGCTCTATCTCTCTTTTCTTCTCTCTCGAACCATAGAGATCGCTCTCACTCTCGTGGGGAGGCGCAGGCGCGGTGATTAATGGAGGCCGAGTAGCAAGCCTCTTTCTCTCGCGCACTGCCTCAAGCCCTACAGCCAGCAGCAGCGGCAGCGATTCAAGTGAGCGAGGGAGAGAGAGAGAGAGAGAGAGAACACTGGCGGCAATCGTAAACTGGAAACTGGGGAATCATGGCGCTAGCGCCATATCCGCGGAGCAAGCACGATTGGGCGCAGATGGTACGCGCCGTCATTAAGCCTTTCGAGCCTTAAAGCTGAGTGCACACGGCTTGCCGGAGAAGAGCGGCGGGAGAAGCTCTCTCTCGCTCTCTCTCTCAGGCGGCGCATAGCAGCCGCGCGGGTAAATAATTTAAAACAACTCTTCTCCTTTTTTCCTTCTAGCTCCCAGAGCGCGACCAAAGATTTATTGCGCGGCACCTGCAGAGCCCCCCGCGCGCGCCTGGATGCCTGATCGATTATTGATTTTCCGCGAGGCCGGGCGACTTTTCTGCTGCAGCCTTGTATCGGCTCTTCCCCAGAGTTTGCGCATTGATAAAAGATGGCTTCGCGTCGAGGAGTGCTTCGAGCTTCTTATTTGGCTGGAAAAATGAATTTTTGAGCTGGAGAAAAGCTGAACGAGAATTTTAAGTGATTTAACGACTTTCAGTAGTAACAGACGGACTCGCTCGGACTCGCTCGCGTTTCAAATGAAAGGGATAATAAACTTTCCAGAGCTGAAAAAGCCCTTCGTTCGCAGTTTGTTTTGCGCAACAGTAAATCGTGCTCTCAGAAAATAGCAAAGAAAAAATTGCCGTATACGCAGCAGCCCCGTAACTCTGACAATTACAAAGGCGGCCGCTCTCGGTTACACGCTCTCGCAATTTTTCGGAGCTCCTCTCTCTCTCTCTTTCTCTCTTTCCGTCCAATCTAGCGTCAAATATATTAACCACACAACTCGCGAGGGTCCAGTCGAGTCGCAGCACCTGCGCGTCGCCCGGACACAACTCACAATTTCGCGCTCTCCACGCCGAGCTGTCGCTGTAGCACTTTACTCTCTATACAGAGCTCGTCCTGTCTTCCCGTCCTTCCGCGCTTGCAGCCTTCGTATATATCCGGCGGCGGAAAAATTACTTCGGAGCTTAAGTCGTCCTTTTGTCGGATTAAGACTCCAAAGAGAGATTTAAAAGCGCGCGATTCCTTTTTTTCGCAGCGATATCTCTCTCGCCTTGGTCCGGCACTCGCATACGTACTGCTTATATTCGGGGGACGGGCTGCTGCTGCAGCAGCCGATGTTTACACGAGCGTGTACGCCGCCAGTCGCTTGCAAGTCCACGGCCGCAGCGCAAATTAATGGACGAGTGTGTATGTGTGTGTGAGCCGGCAAGCCTCCGCTCGCGCAGTATAGCTCGCGCGTAATCCTACATAGGACAGTAAACAACGCGAGACCCTTCCGCATTCTTATACTGCCATAAATTATGACGCGAGCGAGTAAGCGAGCGAAGCCCGTCGTCCTGCCCCGGGGATTTCCGTTGCCCCGTGGATTAGCGCCGAGCACGAGAGAGTGAGAGAGATCTGATGCATATATAGGCCGCGAGCTCAGCAACGAGATTATATACACCCATACTCGCACGACGCGCGTCTGCGCCTTTGATTATTTTTTAATTGAGAGCTGCGCCCTTTCTGTTTAGGCTTCGATGAAACTACACCGCATTTATATATACGGGGTTCGAAACAGCATTATAGCTGTAGTTGCAAATGACGTGAATAAGCATTTTTCGGAAAAATAAACGGGGTCTCGATTTTAGATTCAATTAACTCAGCAATAATGAACTGTCAAAACAACGTAGAAACAGTCGAATTTATTTAGCTTATACAGTACAGACACAATTGATATTTTGAATAATAATAAATTCTCGCATCAAGATCATAAATACGAAATACAATTATCGAGATCGCTCGATGAATGTATATATGAAACGATTAAGAAGCTCGAAAAAAATTTGTTCAGTCCAACAATTTTTTCTCGCAACCTGTAATCAATCCTGGCATTCGCTGACCTCCTGTATACACGTATACGAGGTATCGATTATATAAAAAGAAAGAAGCAGACGAGGAAAAAAAATCGACGCGAGAAAGAGCAAGACTCAGAAGGAAGAGGAAGAAGAAGCGAGAAAGAATGGCATTAAGCTTCGGTAGATCATTATACGCGATATCGATCTCACACGCTCGGATATCGTTGCCGTGGAATACAAGAGCATTACGCCCGAACGATTATGTCACTTCGGTAACGAGAATGGAAGGAGGTCCCCGTCAGAGGAGTCATTTGTAACGTGACTCGGCAGAAATCACGAACTACGAGCGAAAAGGATGAGAGGCGAGCGGAGCAGATCTCTCTGTCCCGTTCTCTCTCTCTCTCTCTCTCTCTCTTTCTATATATATACACACGCATGCGGGAGAGGGCGGCTGCGTTATGGGCTAATGGCATTAGTGTCTTTGCCGTCAGCTGATTCCCGGTGTGTAGAGTAAATATGTATTTATTGGCTCCCACAGCAGGAGACATCAAGTGCACAGGGGGGCGGACGGCTTTCATGCTCTCTGCGTCTACTGTAATGGCAATGCGCAGTCGGGAAATACATCACTATATTCATTGACTTTTTAGATGGTCGAGCTATCTCGGGACAGCAGAAAAAAACCACTCTGAAACATATATACCTATATGTGAAACCCTATAGTGTATTAATATGTTAGGACTGACGAGTATATATAGAACTGAAAAGCAAATGATTTGGTATAAGCTTTCAAGCCTGCAGCGGGAGTAGGGTGAACATCAGTATCTTCATTTAGCAGAAAGGAAAATCATTAAAAATTAAAACTCATTCCTCCTTTCTCTCGGATGACAAATACTACTCTGGCGTTGCGCGAATTTCCAGCCGGCGAAACAAAGGAACGACGACGACGACTACGACTACGAGGAAGGTGCGCCGGCAGTGGCGGCGAGACGTCAAGTAGGAATTTGCATAGTGGAAGACAGAAGTGGATGCGCGAGCGCGAGAGAGACTTCTCTGCGGGCGCGCTTGCGAGCTCTCGGGGGTTGGCGCAATCAGAAATTCCTCGAAGGTGGTGTGGCGGCGGGGCTGCTGCTGCTGCTGCTCCTGAGCTAGTTCGCTGCTGTAGCAGTGCTCTCGGCGGTCGCAGCCGCTGCCGCACATTAACTCGAGGCAGCATCGTTAGCAGCATACCTTATCGTTTCATTCGCTCCGCGCAAAGCTAACGTTTGGCTGCGAAGACGAAATTCCGAGTGCGCCAGAGTCTTATATACCGAAAGGGTCTGCTGCTGCTGCGCTATGCGGGAATGATCTAGGATGGGTGTGTCCAAATTCGAAATGCTCGCTTCTGGCATTCGCGGTTCGAATTTAAGTGAGTTTTTTTTCAATGCAACTCTTTTGCAATGCGCCGTGAAATTCACGCAGCAACATTTACAAATTGATGAAATTAATTGAAACCTGCCATTTACATCGGTTATTTCAATGATACGTTTAATACATTTCAAAAAGCGAATTTAATTTCACAACGGAAATGATGGAGTAATTAACGCGCGCAAATTTAATATACGTATAAAGGATCATCGCCCTGCGCATGTAAAAAAGGTAATTAAAAAGCATAAGTTATTCAGCACAAACGAGGTAAATTCTCTCTTCACTCTAATTCCTCCATCAAAGAGGCAGAAATTCAGTAAGGCAAAGGACCGCAGCAGACTCGCAAGCTCGAATATAAGCAAAAGCTCGCGAGAGCGGGCGGGCGGCTCGTGCTAGCGAGAGCAAAAGGAAAAAAGCCAGCGGCGCGCACAATCTCGCAAAAGCGCTTCGAAAACAAGAAGAAAGAGAGTGAAAATGAGATGGAACGTTATACAGAGTCGAGAGAAAAGGGGTTTTCCCCGAGTGCCGCTACTGCCTCTATAGCTTCGTCGGCAGCAGTGAGAGAGTGCGCTACGCTATACACACACACACACACACAGCATCGTGCGCGCTCTCGCGAATTCCGTCCTGTCATTTGTAACTGTCGGGCTGCTCATTACAATTCCCCATTCCTCGCGCCGAAACCTTCCTCTCCGCCTCGCTCGCTCGCTTCTCGTTGCGCCAGCGCGCGCTCCCATGGCGAAACTCGCCCCTGTCGACAAGCGCAGCACAGCCCGACCGATCCACCCCCCTAACCTCCTTTCGCTCTCTCTCTCTGTCTCTTCCTCCACTATGCGTTCCGACGAACTGAGAGAGGGATGGAGCGAGAGAAGTAGTGCGCGCGTGCTAGCGCGCGAGTTTCATTTGCGCTCTTCGGCGCATGCAAAGCATTTTCAACTCCCCCAACCCCCGTCTCCCCCTCCCCCCTCGAATACGACTTTACGCGCATTTTCGTTTAGGAGCTTGCGAGATTGTTTTTCTAGCTTGACTCTGGGGGAGGCTGCGTTAAAGAGCCACTTTATTGATGGAATCTTCGTTTTCATTTGAGATTGCGTGGAAAAAGTTTTTGGTGCGTTTTTCATTAATCGTCCAAAATTATAAGTAGCTCTCAGTAGATGTAGAGCAAGTCAACGTTGGTGCGCGAGTGATGCTTTGATCCGAAATCGACCAAGGCATTACGGGGAACAAGATACACCACTGTTAACGACGACTTTTCCGGTCCAGAGGAGAAAAACCAAAGGGAAAGATTTCTTTACTTTGTGTCTTCTTGAGCCTGGGGATCTAAAGATTCGGACTAAGAAGCTGAAGCCAGGCACATCGATTCCCCTCGCCGCCGCCGCTGTGCCACCAGACCTTTTCCATCCGACCATTTTCTTTATTACATTCCTTATTTCCTATCCACTATTCTCTGCAACTGTAATACAAATTCCTATTGTGATTTATGTCGGTATCAATGGCCTGGGTATATAGCACCACCAACACCACCCTATACTTGCCTCATCTCGTCGTGCAGGCTCCCCCACTGTATACATATATATAGCGTATACACACAAACATTAAAGTGCTGTTGCTGCTGTATTGGAGCTGGGAGACTGTCTAGGGTCTCCATTTCGGGCCAGATATTATGCTCTATTGAATCAACGATGTCACGCCGTCATTGTTGGCTTTTCCTTATATTCTTTCGTCGCGCACCCCCTCTATTTTTTCTTGACTTCCTGTTGTTTTGCTTGTTCCCTGTAAAGTTTTCGAATACAGGAACTCTTTGTTATTTCAGATCGGTATAATTGATGCAATCAAGATTATGGTATAGTAAGGATATTTTAAAAAATTCGAGACAGCCTTTTGCTCGTATGGTATATAAAAATAACCTATACGAGTCTGCGAGACGTCGATCGCTAAAGGCACGCGAAACCGATATCCCCATTAACCGCAATCGGCGTTCAGTGCGAGCGCGAGCACGTGCTTTTACACGAAGTGCAACAGTGACTTGCGACACGGGGGCCGCTATAAACATGATTAATGGACCCCCGAGTCGCTCGCCATGCAGATGTACTCTCTCGCACTCTCCCGCCGCAGCCGGAATAACAAAGTGCCTACTCGCGCGTCCTTTCGCTCTCGGCGTCGCTGCATGCGGCTTCACGTTTTCCTAAGCTTCCGCGCCGTATGTTACATTATCGCCCAGAAGTGATCAAAATTTTCTAGAGAAATCCATGTAGTATTACAGATATATTTTATATAATACACTGCGACGCGAACAATGCGAGGCTTGACAATTCATGTTCAGGTTATCAAAAGTCAATTTTCGCGGAATTCGTGAAACTATCTGGGAGAGAAACACGAAATTGAACCGAGTGCAAGATCCGTTTTGTGTATAGGGACACGAGGAAATAAAAGCGTTTCGTGGTGCAGTAAGGCTTGAAAAGAGGTGAACAGACCGTGATATCCCAGGGGAATGAGAACGTCGTCATGCGAGTGGATTCTAGATTCGATACGGAATAAACAACCCAAGGATCTCGGAGAGAATTTCAGAAGAAAATAAACGAGGGTAAACAAGCAATTCTATTTTGTTGTACATTTACTTCGATTAAAATGTTCCTTCATTCTCGATTCTGCCATGCATATACTTTCGTAAAACTATATATGCATAAAAGTTGTTGACATAAGTGTAATGTTTAAAGCAAAAAATTTATAGTAAATCCTGACGTAGAAGGGTTTCTCTATAAATATATCCTCGATGATACACGATAGTCGGTGAAAATAAAAAAGAAAGTCCCAAGCCCGACACTTTAATATGTTATGATTGCCATCCGAGTCGTCCGGGCATATCAGTTAGCAAAGCTCGAGGCGTAATCTCTTTAAAAGTGTAAGTCGACGTAAGCTTAAAGATTCTTATACTCGCTCCCGCGAGTAGCAGTAGCAACGGCAGCAAAAGTTTCGGTCGATTAAAATTTTTGTCTCACCGCTCTGGCTCGCAATATCGAGGACAGAGGAAAAAACGAAGAGAAAAAAGAAAGGGCGAAGCAGCTTTAAGATCCGCATCAAGACTCGCTCTCTCGCTTGCGCGCAGCCGCAAGTACGTCGAAGGAAGAAGAGGCTACAGCGGCAAGGCAAGGCAAGGCAAGGACGGGATCGGTACAGCAGTGCAATATACCGGAGACTTAGCCGTGATAAATCCTTATATATGAGGCTACACTGTGGCGAGCGCCTCTATATGAAACTCCCGTGTGCCAGAGGCCTCTTCGAAGCGAGAGAGCAGCCCATGGGATTACCTCGTTGTGTATATACTTCACGTATAGTCCCGGACATAGGAAACAAACGAAAGAAGAAAGGTGGGTGGGGGCTCGGAAGGAAAGTCTCTGCTGCTGCTGCTGTTGTTGTTCCTCCTGGAAAGTGGAAGACGGAAAGTGCGAAATAAGAAAAGCAGGAGGTATATCACGGAAAATCGGAAACAAGCTCTGGAGTTTGCGTATATCTCGCGAGAAATTGAAATTCGTTCTCTCTTTTACAACGTTCTCCACTTGTAATCATTTTTAACGACGCAAAATTATAGCATGTAGTGGAAAGAATCCAAGTTCTGCATCAACGTGTATCATGCGAAGCTTCAGGACACATTTCGCGTGGCGTTTGACGTTATAAAGATCGGTATCGGCGACAGTAGCGATTTTCCATTATGGAGGCATAATCGTTACGTCGTTAACTCTTAACGGGCGCGTAAGCCGCTCCGCTACTCGTCGTCGTCGTCAATGTTCGCTCTCGAACTAACAGAGAGAGAGAGAGAGAGCGCGCGCGCACGCGTTTTATCGTGCCATCCTCTTGGCACTTACATCCGCAGAATCGTGGACGAACGAGAGAGACGGAGAGAAGATCTTCATTGCTGATAGGCCTAGGTATATACCGGACTACCGAATGAATTCGCGATAATTAGAATAACGAGAAGCTCACCGTTCATTTTTCGACGCGACCTCGGAATCAGTGGCTTAATCTACTGCTGCGAATTAATACATGGAAGACGATATTTCAAAGTCTGATGATTACAGGTTTTCTAGTAATTTATTACGGAAATACCTATGCTGTTTATAATTCATTGTATTATTTTTTTATTTATAAAACTATTATGGCCATTGTGTTTATAATAAGGCATGATTTTTGACGTTATAAATCCTTAGGTTATGACCTTAACATGAACTCAAATTTGAATGAAGCTCGCGTTCGAATACGAAAGAGAATTTTTCCATATATCCCACATCGTACAGAGTCCAATCAATACAACCAAGATATTATTAATAACTTGATAAATTTAATTACCTTTTCGCGCTGGCGCGCTCGTACGCGCCTACGCACCAACGTTCGTAACGACCTGCATATTCACGAGAGCGAATGCATTTTTCGACGCCGCCACAACGAAATGCAAACCCCAGCCGCACGAAGCGGGTGCGCGCAGCAAAAAAGGGAACGAGAGCGGCGGGAAAGAGAAAGAGGGAAAGATAAACGAACGACAATAATTATCGTGAAAACGGAATATCCCGAGTCCGGCTGTCGGACGGCTGCTGCTGGTGCATATACATATAGCAGAAGAGAAAACGTTGCTGGGGGGAAGGGGGTATAGGAGGAAGCGACCGGATGCCATTCCCGGTCGCGCCGGCCGGCCAGCCGCCATTGTGTTCGTTATAATTAAAAACGCGAATCGCAATTGCAAATTGGAAAATGGGCGCCGCCCGCGAGTCTGCGTTCGTGTGTGTGTGTTTGTATTATATACATATAGGTATGCATGCGCAGCGGCGTATAGTCTGCAGAAGCAGCGGGAGGCAGAGAGAGAGAGAGAGAGAGAGAGAGAGAGAGAGAGAGAGAGAGAGAGAGAGAGAGAGAGAGAGAGACGCGAAAGCGCGTTGTTTATGGGCCGTTCATTGATTTTTACGCGCCGCGCGGGAATTAATGACCGTTCCATACCGATTTCGGACCTGGCATATAATCGTCGGTATGGTCTGGGTATTATATGTACACGTGTATACATGTGTACGCGCGACACTGTGCAGAGTATCAGGTATATTGCGTCGATTGGCTCTTTTTTTCGTTTTTTTTTCCTTTTTCACGCAGATGTGCCACATCTTTCGAGAGCGCAGTGTATTTCCACCTGTCGCTGTAGTATACCATAGAACTATGAAAATGCGAAAGTTGCAAAAGTTTTCAAAGTATAATCAAGCATGGTTTTAAGCGCTTGTTTTGTAGCAACACACCGCACTATTATCGTCATTACGAATTCGTAAATAAGTTAAAGCTCTCTCCCGAGCGAATTTAACGAGGATCGCGATTAAGCACGATACGGGGCCAGAGGGCCTGCAGGATAGCACCAAGTGGGAGCGAAAAGTCGACGCGTTTCAGCTTTGCTGGCGCTCGGAATTAGTATTATCAGGAAGAGTCACGCGCGGCTCGCAGCCTTGTATCTGCTCTCCAGGAAAGAGAAAGAGAGAGAGAGAATTCGTATAAAATCGGGGAAAATCGAGGAAAGAGGCAAACACACGTTGGTCCGGGGAAAAGCGCAGCTCCGCGCCGGCGACCATTAGCTACGGCGCGTCCCGCGGTAATGCGATCGGCCCGGCTAATGGCTCGCCGCCGCTGCTCTGCTCTGCCCGTAAGCGATAGCTTCTAAATAACTCGCAAACTGCGCACGTACGATTGTACATACGTGCCGATCCGGAACGAGCTTGCAGAGAGAGCGTGCAGCAGCGGCGGGATATATCGAGGACTTGCTCTTCCTTCTTCTTCTTCGTGCTCGTTTTGCAGCCCAGCGCCGCCCGTAAATTAGCAAAACATTCGCGTTTTCCCGTGTGTACGCTACTGCCGAGCATAAATTATTCATACGGCCGAGTATTAAGCCGGACTGCACGCGCATCAGATTGCACGCTGATTTTTGGATTAATGCAAACTGCAGGACACACGAGAGAGATTTGCTGGAAAATTTTTTCTTTTTCTACAGAAGTTCACCTCTAAAGATATATAAGGCCGGCTTAGTTTCGAATCGAGGGATCATTGTCACTCTCGTCTGCATATATAAAGTGTACGAGGGTAATTAAAAATTTAAGGAGAAAAAAGATATAAATAATGAACCTATTATACACGCTTGAGGCAAAGGCGAGAAAGGAGTCCAACAGAAGACAGGCCGTTCGCAGAGCACAAGGCCGTAGCACCATCAAGTCAGATGATATCGCGCTCAGGGTGGGCTTTCGCGAGGCCCATAACCGGGGGTTAAAGTGCACTAGCGATTTCTTAAGTAAGTATAAATCTGGCGTGATGCGCTCGTAAAAGCTGGCCATCCGCGAGCGGATCTCTTTCACTTTCTCCCGAGAGAGTGAGAGAGAGAGAGCGCGCGCGCGCGAGAAAAGATGCGCGACCGACTGTGAGCGAGCCGAGCCTTATATCCCCGCACGAGATTATTCGCGAGGGTCGTCGTGGAAAGACTCTCGTGTGTGGTTCTCGCGAGGCTCAGCGCGCGCACTGACCGCGCCGGACTTATTCGGTCCAGATGGTCGACTTTTACGAGAGAGGCTGCCGCGCGCGTAGTCGTCTTCGTCTCGTTTCTAACCCATAATGCTCCTTCCGAGAAGGACACGCTCCCTCGTCTCCGGCACGTCGTCGTATAGTCGACCGAGCAGAGAAAGCGACGAGCTGCTACTCGCGCCAGTGCAGAAAATGACTTGTTTTATCGTATCGTAACTCCGGCTACGAGCCTCTCATTGAAAGGAGATCTGCCCGCGTGGGTGGATTCGCTCTCGTCTTCTTTTTTTCGTCTCGATAATATTTTCTCCAGATTATTACACCGCACTCGCATCAATTCTCCGCTTTGTGGATTCTATATGCCAATAACGTATATAAAGAATAAATTTTACGACGGTGAATCTCTAGGAGACTTGTTTTAGAACGCGATCGCAGTCCGGGAAAACAAATTTGTCCACTTCCGTTTTACCAAAACGCTCGAATAACTTTGGGAAAGCGACGGAAGTGCAAAAGATCCGAAAAGACTCCGCGGCTGCTGCTGAGTATAGACGGTGCTTCGCCGTGGCAAATGTCCCGTGACGGAGAACGGCGGCCACCCAACTGATGTCCACCTCTAAGCAAATATATGTCCCTTTGCCAAACGGACGATGCACTTTTTACCCATGATTTTAAGTATGGCTATACGTTGAAAAAAGCCGTGGAAATTAATCGCAGTTATAATGTACCAAGAGATTAGTGAGAAAGTGAAATAAATTTATGAAATTGTGGACAGAAAAAATGAATGCCATTAGTCGATCGGCAAAGGACCAAGGAGTTACCTCTCTCGGGGATTTCGATTCGATCTCGAGTGTCATCGCGCTGGGAATGCCAAGATTTACTGTCTGGCATGCGCGTGGTAACGCTATCCTCGTGAGATACAATCCTTTTATTTTTTCATTCGAGACGATTCGTTCTACTGGTGCACTCGTATAGAACGTCTTCATGGCCCCGTATAGAGTTTCGAGCGATGTATCAAATTATTTCGGGTTAGCCGCCTCTTATAGGACTGTCCAGTTTCTAATTTGCGGATTTTGGTGTTGTGGCGATCTGCGGATCAACGCCCTTTGGCTGCTGAACAGCAAACCTTCATCGATCCCTCTATCTGGTAATTCGTAAAAATTCTATCTATTTATATAGTACAAGAAACACGTAATTATGACGTTTCGATTACAACGCGCCTCTACGCATGCTGCGCCGTCTCAAATTACAATAGATCGACAGATCTCGTCGCACCGATACGCCGCAATCGCAGCAGCTCACAACTTCTCGACTCGATTTTTCTTTCTGGATAGCAGCCTCAGTTGAACTTTGTCGCACACGACGAAGGGCGCGTCCGAGAAATAAATGACGCGGAACCGAAGAAAGAGAAAAATCTTCGATTCACCGGCCGGTGCTGCAAGCTCATCGGCGGCGTCAGGTGAAACCGGTATATTATGCGAGCGATATGCCCCCCCGGGACGGCTTATTTGTCAAGGGCCCCGATCGGTGACCTCTTTGCCTCTTACTCTTCGGCCGACTTAATAATATTCTCACATTTGGAGGGATATACGTCGTGACGCGCTGTGGTATTATATACAGAGCGACTACGCGCGCGGCGAAGGATGCCCCATCGGGAGGCCGGGAAAGAAAGAAGAGGTGAGATGCGTATCGACGATTAATATATAACGCCGCGCGGGGGAGCGGCGGGGGCACAGCGGCGCGAGATATTCATCGCGGATAGACACCCGCCGAGAGGTAAAGGGAGACTGACAAAATGCTCCGCTGGAATATGCTCCATTCTTTTTTTCTCTCTCTCTCTCGCTTGCACGACGTTGTTGTTATTGCCGCGCTCCGCAGTGGTCCTGCCGTTGAAGCTGCGCTGCGTCCGATGAACCGTTATCGATGGCTGCCAGACTTATGTATACCTGTTTGGTGTTTCAATTTGTTCAAGTCGGCTTTTGGGAAAAGGCAGCGCGTTGACCTCGTCATTCTGGAGTCGGCTCATACCGTCTCGAAGTGCACTGACTCTCTGCAAAAAACATTAGTTGATTATAAATATATTCAAAAAAACAACGAATATAATGGAAGAATATTGGGCTAAAACAATCGAAAGCGTAGATAGCGAAGCGCATTCAAACGAACGTACAAGTTAGGTTCAATCAAAAGTCTCCAAAAAAAGGAAAAAACAGCGCAAAAATTGCATTTGCCGAAGATCAAAGGTTCGGGCCCGCCGCTCGCCTTTATCGGAATAAACGAGAACAGCCTACTGCAGAGAAACAACGCGAACGAGCAGCGTGTAATATAACAAAGTCGATCGTCCAAAAGTGGTCAGACTCGTGTGTAACGCTTGGACAAGTCAATTTTTTTTCCTATTCGTCCGGCTCTATCTTCCGCGCGCGCCTATGCACGGCCGAGCGCGCATTTGAAGTGCTGCTGCACCTGCTGCGCCCGTCTCGTCCAGCCCCGAATGCAAGACTCGTCTTTGACGTCGAGCCGCTCACCGCAAAGATCCGGCCTAACGGACGTGGTAATTACCGTCTGTCTATGCGCCGGACGTTGCTTCTATTTCTAAAAGGGGTAAAAAGAGTATGCGCGCTCTTCTATTCTCCGTCGTGCAGTTCGCATCGACGCGACTGTCGAGGCTCGAATCTCTGTGTGAGGGATATTGCTTTTACTTATACTTTTTCGGATGCTTCGCTCGGATAGTTCGTTTCTTCTGATTGACTCGAAACTCAATAATAGAATGTCCGATTCGTCGTCCGTAGTCTGTCGAATAAAAAACAAAGCTCAAAAAGATTGTCCAATCTGTGTGTATCAGACGCTCCATCTCGTTACGTCGATTAACGTCTATTTATAGCAAATTGGCATGAGCCCCACTCTCCGCAGATAAGGGATCGTCCTTGCCGTACAGCATGCATTTCCAATGGGGCAACAGCAGCAGCAGAAAATTTTGCGAATTCGCCTCATGCGGCTACCGGGAAGACTGGCCAGTGCCTGAGCCGACGCGGCTCGCATCGTCAATGCCGCGCGTCAATCAACCTCGGCGACGCGACGTCATCGCGTGAGACGCTCATAGGAGATTCCGTATGCGAATGGCTGATTGTCTGCACGGGCTTCACGAGTGCGGACTCGATCTTCCGTGCGGGATCGGCCGCTCGCTTGATTGATCGGTCAATGAGGTGCCCGATTAAGGACTATCTTGATTAACAAGCGCTCCAGTGCTGTTTTACTCGCTTTCTGCAGAATTATAAATTATAGACTTGCTTTATATATGTCTGTAAATTGCTCGACATTAACTCAAATCGTTTTACTGAAGATTATAATAGCAAAATGGCAGATGAAAAGAAGGGCCGAAAGTAAAACGAGCGTATACGTGCGCGTTCCTCTTGGCGACATAAACGAGTGAAAAGGGCCTTTGTCTCGTCCGTAATCTTATAATCTCGTGAGCGCGCGCGTCAATATGCAAAACAATCGAGAATTCTGACGTGCGCAACCGATATCCCAGAGAGCAGAAGCGTGCACGAAAGGCTGCTGCGGTAGTTGATCGCCGATGCATTTTTCTCGGCGATGACGCCGAACGCGCGGCTTCTCTGCTGCAATGTACCATGCGCACAGTAGCTAGAGATCGCCGCCACTTCAAAGGGAGACCGGCTACAGCAGCAGCAGCAACAACATGCCCTTCACGGCTTAGCCGCTCCAATAATAATATTCCCTTTGTCCGCAGCGTTTCCCGGGCTCGTTCTTTCTTTCTTTCTCACTCTGATGTAGCGGATTCTCTCGCTCAGCCTCATCCGAGAGAGCTCGTGAGGGGGTGGCGAGGGAGAGCGCGCGGGACGCGTTTTCTGTCTCTGATTCTGCGATTCTGCGCGCGTATGTGTATGTGTATGTCGGCCTCGGTCGGAGATGCTATCGGGTTGCGGCCGAACGGAACGTTGTTACATTCAAATTAGACTGGACGACGGTATGCGTGCGCTTCTGCTGGCTATATGTGTGTGTGTGTGTGTGTGTG